>BCLH01000012.1:83346-121641 GCA_001602315.1 Zoysia pacifica | reverse complement strand
AGGTGGAATTAATGTACATTAAATGAGAAAAAATATAAAGATAGAGATGTATTAGAAATAGAGAAAAATGTATCGAAAAGTAAAAATACTACCTTCGTCCTAATAGAAGCTTATTTTTATCTTTTGTTGACTAACGCTTTGACTAATAATTTTTATAGATTCAGTTATTTAAAAACCTAGTAGTTGTACTTTTAAATTTGTCAAAAAAAATACTTTCATAATATATATAATTTATATTATCAAAATTAATTAAATGTATCCAAATCATTGGTTAAAGTCGTAGTCAAAAAAAGCTAAAAATAACCTTCTGTTGGGACGAAGGGAGTAAAATTTAATTTAGAACAAATGGTGGGAGCTAAATTGACCTATAAAATATGATGGATAAGTATATAGAACTACATTTGGTCATAAATGTTACTGTTCAATTAGTCCGAAACTTTTTGTTTGTTATTTCAGGTAAGTAATGCAGGGATAGCGATACGGAAATCAGCTTTGGAACATTCTGCTGACGAATACTCACTTTTGATGGCAACTAATCTCGAAGCTGGATATCATTTGTCCCTGCTTGCACATCCGCTTCTTAAAGCCTCAGGGTCTGGCAGCATTGTTTTCATATCTTCAATTGCTGGAGTTGTAGCCTTATTTAGCGGACCTATTTATGGAATGACTAAAGGTAACTATACTGTATTCTTTATATATATGTTACTCATTCTATTCTAGAAAACGTGATTTTTTTTTTATTTTTAAACATTAAGTTTGACTCTTCATCTTATTTAAAATTTTTTATTTATTTTGTTTTAAATTATTTTTTCATTAAATATATTTTATTAATAATTTATTTAGTTTTAAGCATGTACTACCTTCGTTCTAAAATAAGCATTTCTAGATTTGCAAATCAAATTCTTTTAACTTTTATTAATAATATCTAGAAAATTACATAATTTCTAATGGAAAAATATACTTTTTATGAAGCTTATTTCACGATAAATTAAAAAAATATAATTTTATATTATAAAATATTAATAGTTTTACATTATTAGTAGTTAAAGTAATAAAAGTTTGACTTTGACTAAACATAAAGTGATTATATTTTGGAACGGAGGGAGTATAAATATTTTGAATAAGTAAAATGTCAAATGTGATGTTTAAAAGTTAAAAACATCATCTTTTTAGGATGGAGGTAGTACTCTGATAGTTTGTTCATTGACACTATTAATAAAAAAGGGTTGGTTTTGACTATTTAAAATTAAGGTTTGATCACCCGTCTTATTTAAAAAATTTTAAAATACAAAAATAAATAAGTCAAGCTCAATTCACAATAAAATAAGTAATATTTTCATAAATATTTTAATAAGATAAATAGTTAAAAGTAGATATTTGACGATTTAAAAAGGACAGTTATTCTGGGAAAGAATCTATCCTGTGTCTGTCCACGTGTATAAGGGCATGCGGCGACAAAAACAGGTTGCACTCACCCACGAACATGAAACGAAATAAAAAAGCAAACGGACGCTGCTTCAAAAGCAGACAAGGTGCCGGTGGACGTAACGGAGCACAGACTCCCCCGGACGGGCGGACTCCGCTGCCGTGCTTGCATGACCAATCCAGTGGAAATGGTTCTGTAATAGTATCATCTGTTGATTGCCACTGCGGGCCGGCAGTGGTATCAGTGGCTAGCGGTAGGGCATGCACCTGCTATTTTTGAGTCAATATAGTGCCATCTAATGCTGCCACTACTTTAAAAATGCCTAATGCTACTATAGAGTTTTGTAGTGGTGCACCTAGCATCCATGAATAGCCAGCTTATGACGGTTTTTTTTTTTTTTTGTTTTTAAGCTGCCTTGAATCAGTTATCGAAGAACTTGGCATGTGAATGGGCAAAAGACAATATAAGAACCAACGCTGTGGCCCCAGGTTACATATCAACAGCGCTGGCAACAGGAGTAAGAGTCTCATTACTTGATGGAATGCGTGCAGGATATATCAAACTAGGCTACTTCCTTTATTTTTTAAATTGTTATTGTTGAGACAATAAATCTAGTTCATTTTAAGTACTTTTTTCCATAACACCAATAATTTTAAAGACGGAGGATGATGTCAAACATAGCTAAGATACGATATAAGTTTTGTGAACATATCTGTTAATTACTGCAATAAAAAGTGGATAATAGCATAGTAACTGCAATGAAACATGCCTCTATTATCCTCCTGAAGCAGAACTAGTGTACATTCCATCCGCCGAACTGAAACAACCCTGATGTGCTGTTTATCTCAATTTTGTTTTTGTAGATTTTATCTGACAAGGGAATTTAGGGCAGTATTTTGAGTCGAGCTCCGATCAGGCGTCCCGGGGAACCAGAGGAAATATCTTCTGTGGTTGCGTTCCTTTGCATGCCTACTTCGAGTTACATCACTGGTCAGACGATTGCTGTTGATGGAGGTATGACTGTTAATGGGTGCTATCCAAAGTAATAATTACAACTATTGTGTCCTCCATGGAAGCCTTTGCACAGAGTGTTTTGGTCCTGATCAATGTGACACAAATATAGCTTTCCACATTGCTCGTGCAATTGCACTGCCACTCTATAAGAAATATGTATTCTCAGGTTGGACAAATACTATTTTGTAAGAATAATGTTGTTTTCTGTTAGATTACAGATATTTCATGGTATTTGACTATGCAAAATGCCGAACCTTACCCATTATCTATGACATAAAAAATCAAGTTACTTGGTGCTATATATGGGAGTAATATTGTTCTTATATATATTTTCTTCCACCCTGTGCAATTAAATGACTCTTTAAGTTTATACGCTGGTTTACTTCATTGCAAATGGGAAGTGGTTACCATATAATCCTATTTGGAACGTTGAAATGAAAAAAAAAAGGAATAAAGAAAGTGTATGGATGAAATGAGAAAACAGTAAAAATAAAAAAAATAAAGGATTTGAATTTTTTTGGTGTTTGGACTGAAGAATGAAAAACGTAGGAATTTGATTAATTCATGATAGATTAATTAACATCTGTTGCCTTTAAACAACACTATTTCTACGCTCTACTCCTTAAAGTAGAGTTTTTCCTTTTTAGCTACGCACAACAATTCATTCCCCAATAGAGATGAATTAATCTTTGTACACATAACGAATTGCACACAGATTTACCCCCTTTTAAAAATATGAGGACGAGGTTCCTTGTTAGTGGCCTCTACAAATCTAACAAACCAGGTATTCCGAATCTCCCACATGCACTGAGGCCACTAAGGCTATGTTCTTCCCATTGAAAAATCTAAGATACCAAAAAATGAAAATAGATCTCGCATTTTTCTCCCAATGAAAAAATCAGGAAACCAAATGGAAAAAACAGAAATAGATCATGCCCACCCCATGTGATTTTTCTTCTTCCAATCTCCTTCACCTCCATGGCTGCACCCGGGCCTGAACTTTTTGGAACTATACCCACGTTAAGTGGTGGACTTGCTAGAATGTCTGTCAAATAGTGGACTTCGCTAAGATACCCGTCGAGCTATGAACTCACCTCTATTTTGCCCGTTGCCTGTTCCTAAAACCAAATTACCCCCGTTTCCTTTACTTCTCCTTCTGCGCCAGCTCCCTACACCACCGTCGCTGTCGAAGTCCAAGCGCGAGATCTTCCCTACGCTCCATGGCTGGAGCTTATCGGCTCCACCTTCGGTGCCATGGACAGAGCTCTTCCTGGTAGTTTCCATCAGCAAGTGGTGCCCCCGAAGAAGCGCCTTGTCTTGCAAACCCAACGAAGGCCTCTCACCCCATCCTGCCTACCCTGCCCCCACATATCCTTACCTGCATGCCAGAGGACGGTGATGCTCATAATTTGAGGAACAAAATGAGCATGGTTGAGGAAGGGGGTGAGGTGGGATGTAGGATTGTAAAAAGAGGATGAGGAAGGTAGGGGGGGGGGGGGGGGGGGGGAGCTCGATAGGATGAGGAGGAGCAGGTCATGTCCGTGCAGGGAGCTGGCACTAGAAAGTGGAGGTGGAGGTGGCGAGCTCCGGCCATGGTGCAGGAAACCAGCACGGAAAGAGAAGGAAAAAAAAAAAAGGGGCAATTTGGTCACTAGAACAGACGATGGGCAAAATAGAGGTGAGTTCATGGCTCGACGTGCATTTTAGCGAAATCCACAACTCAATGGGTATTCTAGCGAGTCCACAAGTTTGCGTAAGCATAATTTCAAAAAGCTCTCCCAGCCTGCCCTCGCCGCCAAGGCCACCAATCTGCTCCGGCGTCAGCTTCACGCCACCCATCTCCATTGCCTATCGCCGCCTGTCCTTGCTGCAGCGCCGCGTGTCGGTCACACAGGACCTGACTCCTTTGCCTCTTGTACCACCCGCCTTGATGCAGCACAGCATCGCCGGCCCTTCCGTGCCAGTCTTCTACTTTTGCCCGTGCCAAAAGGGGTCATCTTCAAGGCCATGGACACCAAGGTGTCGCCTCCCACCCCTTCTCCTAAACCCTCCCCTGACACTGTTGTCGCTGATTTGCAGGGGGCCAGCTCCCTCCTCTAGCCGCAAGCCTCCGTGTTGACAGGGTGTTTGCTAGGGCCAGAAGGACCTAGCGTTGCTCATATGGGTGTGCTAGCTGAAATGATGGAGAATCGCTCTTGTTGCAGCTGGATTAGGCACGGGAATCTCTTAAGGTATTATGGGACTTATTAACATTTAATTTTTGATTGGTTTCTCACCTTGCTGGGATCTATTGGCAATTGTTTTCTGCAGAGTGTGAGTAAATATGAAATATTTTTAATGACTATATATTTGCTGTAATGCAAAAACAGAACCATTAATTGTTAGCTTCATGCAACATTCTTTTTCTGTTTGCTTCCCTCACTTGCATTATATTGTTCACTTTATATTTAACAACACTGCAGTTTGCATTTCATTGTTCTCAACCAAATTCATTCTGGAAGGAGGCGCTCCAACGCTGGGATGCCAGTTTTTAGCTGCTTAATTTGCCATAGGATGAGTTACATTAACTAACAATTTATTTATTCAAAACCAAGATTGCACTTTAAAAACGCTATTTAGCAGCCATGAGCAAGGTTCATGGTAGCTGGTTGATTTTCAACGGTGTAGAAAACTGGCCGGCTACCAATAAAACTGATTGATTTACCTTTTTGCTACACTACTCTAGTTTGTTTTTCATCGAAAATTGATCATACGGTGAAATCGACTCGGAGCAGTTTCACTGATCTTCACAAAGACCGATTGATTTTCCCTGGTGTTGTGAATCCTGGCCAAGAGAATATACAAGTATACAAAGTTTGGACGAAATGGAGTGGTGCTTGAAAATGGTGATACATGTTCACGAGTAGATACTGTTAAAATTAGGATTTTTAACAAACTGTTAACGTGGTGCAATTTGCAGAGGGAATATTGGGTGACGCCTGGCTCCGGCAAACCACACCCCCCCCCCCCCCCCCACACACACACACGCACGCTTTCTGCTGGGCCATTTTCCCCACCCAGCCCACTAGACCTTTTTTATTTTTTATATAGCCAGTCTCTTTTTCCTTTATTTTTTCTATTTTAACATTTTCTATTTTTAATTCTTCATTTCTTTTCCTGTTAATATTACTTTTGATTTTTAATTTATGTTATTTTTCTTTTTTACCATGGTTACGCATACATCTATAGAAATATTTAGAACAATTACTTTTTACTGCTAGATTAATTTTTTTCTCCAGTGGAACAATTGAGTCTTAATATTACAACATTTATTTTCACCACTGGAGCAATTAAATTGATTTGTTAAGACAGAACATTTAAAGAATAAAAAAATATATATCTATGCGCAATCTATTTTTTGAATTTAATTTATAAAAATATTATGTTACAAATGGATTATAAAATAAGTTATGGTTTACTTATTGTTGAAACAGACCAATCGGGCTAGTCTAGTATCTAACCACGGAATTCAGCCCACTTACCAAATTACTCCCTCCGGTTTTAAATTATTGACATCGTTAACTTATCACATCAATTTTGACCATTGTCTTATTTAAAAAATTTATTTCAATGTGTAAAATTTTTAGTCGTGATTTAAATTCTAGTAATGATAAATCAAATAATCACAAAATTTTACATATTTAAACAAATTTTTGAATAAGATAAATGGTCAAAGTTGATGTTAAAAATCAACGGTGTCATCAATATTTTAAAACCGGAGTAAATATATGAGAAAAGCAAACAGGGTTTGTCGGAGTGACCCAGCGCATTAGCGCGAGCTTACCCAATTTGCAGTACAACTGTACAAGCACATCACCATGTTATCTTTTTGAACATGGTGCAATTTGCGGCATAAGTGCGTTATGTTGTTACTTGTTTGAAGAAAAACAAGGTACTAAAAAGATGTTTTGTTAGGTATACTCCCTCCGTTCTTTAATTGATGTCACCGTTGGCTTCTAAATTCAACTTGAACCATTCGTTTTATTTACAAAATTTTGATGAATTTCATAGATTTTGATATAATTTGATTTATCATTAGAGTTATTTGAATCACAACTTAAAATTTTACATATTTGAGCAAATTTTTTGAATAAGACAAATAGTAAAAGTTGATTGTAAAAGTCAACGGCAATATCAATTTAAAAACAGAGAGAGTATGTCTGATTACATTTGCATGTATGCACAAAACTGGATAAAGCTAGGGAAGGATACGGCTATTTGTCAATTAGATGCCACAATATTTACTTGCATATCGTTTTTTTATACAGAACTAGCCCTTTTGAAAATTAATTTATGCAAAAAGGCCATCAGAATGATCTAATCTATGCAGAAGTTGCGTCAAACAATAAATTTATTTCACAGTTTTATTAGTTCAATAACTTCTTAAAATTAATTAAAAATCATTGTATTTTTTCCAGCAGCTATTCTAACAAGTTATTTTTTTCAAAAAAAAAGCATTAACTGTGCCAAAAAGAGCCAAAAAATAAAATTAAGTTTGGTTCAATGAAAGCTGCTTTACTAGTTTACTTTCATAACTGATACAAAACTACAAGCACCTGGTTTCTCGTCTGATGACTCAAACAAAGGTACTTTGGTTCACTACACTGCTAAGACAATTGGTATAATCTTGTACAACATTACAGTCCAGGTTCTTATCACTATTATCTAACCGATGGATCTAACCGATGGCGCTTCTTGCTTGGTGATGCTGGATGACGCTGAGAGATCTCAGAACAGTATGTAGCAAGGTTCACATATCTTTTGTATGGAGGTATCCGGCACTCCCAGGTTAACTCAAACTCGTCCTTGGGTAGATCAACAGATCCAGCAATCAGATCTCCAAACATTATCTGGGGCAACCCCTTCTTGGAATCATTGGAATCATTGATACTGCTATGAGGAGGCAGGAGGCGAAGTGTAGAAGACGATGGCAACGATGCAAATATGGTAATATCTACAGGATGCTTTTTGTCCATAAGATTCTTTGGATGCTCACCAAACACGCTGAGGTTGTTCATCACCACATTCCTATACTTCTTCAATATGCTGAGCCAAAAGTGAACGTTCTCGTTCCTCCTTAGCACAGCAGCATAGACGTTTGCAGTTACAAGTGATCCACCTAGGGCCACCGCTAGATCGCTTGCTATTGATGCTAACTGTGGGTGCTCCTCTGGGTTTGTGCTTCCAAATGCGAGAACTTTGAAAAGGTAGCTGTACTCCTCATATGACAAGCTTTTCAGGCGAACTGGCTTTACAGTCCCGAACCTTGACAATTTTGCATTCCTACTTACAATTAAGATCTTGCTTCCTGCTTCCATATGTGATAATGATGAATAAAAATCTAACCAATTCTGGTCACCAACATCTGAAGTAAACTCGATCACAATTAAGGACCTCATAGTTGTAATAGTTTTGTGCTCCATTCTCCAAATGTTGTCTCCATTAATGTGCACAACCGAAGAGAATTTCGACCTTACTTTCTCATTGTTGCACACATGAGCAACTAGGGTTTTCTTACCAACTCTACTACCACCGATGATTGGAAGAACAGTGGGAGCAGAGGGAGAAAGATTGTCTTGAAGTAAGAAATTCAGAACTTGCTGTTTTTCCACATGACGACCAAACATAAAATTATCAATGTAAAGATACGAGTCAAGTGGGCTGCGGAACATGCGTTTACATCCGCATAGAAGTAAAACAAACTCTTTCATATTGGAAGCGATGGATTCGAGATCACCCAAAGTACGGCAAAGCTCATGACTAATTGAAGTGTACTTCCTAGCATGAAGTTGTTTCATAGTAGTATTGCAAAAGAACAGATCTTTGAATCTCCTAACCTCCTTTTCAGTCCTTGTGCTGCAGAGGGCACCATACTTGATGGTGTCTCGAACATGATAGCCTTTGTACATGACCTCTACGAGCTTCTTGAGCTGAAGTAACATTTTTGAGTTGGTGATGTATCGAGCATCGGCCTCCTCAACCACCATATGAACTCTAATCAGAAGATCTTGCAGCCTTTCCACCATCTCGGCTAAATTCTCTTTGCTTCGGTACTTGTTGATGACGAAGGAGATGAATCGATGAACGAGGTCACCTGCGACTGCAGATAGGATTAGTTCCATCTCAAGCACCCTTTTTTTCGTTGTAATTTGGGGGGGGGGGGGGGGGGGGGGGGGGGGGGGGAGGGAGTAGTACAATAATTGCAGTAATATGGATGGGTGATGAGTGACGAAAGACAAGTCTTCATGCTAGTGCTAAGTCAAGCAATATAGTTATGCGAACAAGAAGCTGAGGATCCATTCAATGAAAGCGATGGATCATTGAGACGTCTATCTACTATAGTGGAGGGTCAGTTTCTCAGGGTGCCAGCATATGTATATATCCATATTTTTTCAATTTTTTATATGTCAAATGAACTCGAACCTTATGAGAAGATGGAAGGGTGATGAGTGACGATCGTGCTGGACAATGATTTATATGCTGTTTTATTTTCTAATAAACGTCAAATCTAGAAGAAAATTATGAAAGGAGCGCTGTCCCTCTTGTGGTGCTTTTGCATAGTTTAAGCTGAACATTGTTTCTTCGTCCTTTCTCATGAACACCGTGCTGGACAAGGTACTCAGCAACGAAAGAGAGATAAGCTGCAGTGGAATGCCCTTATCACTGCCTATTCTTTTGGGGCCATTTCTGATTGTGGATGCCTACTGTTGGTTGGAAAGGAGCTGAGTATCGAGCAGAGTTTGCTTCTGCTAAAACAGAGTAACTGACAGGAGATAGAATTGGTCTCTCTCTCTCTCTCTAAGATCAGAGAGAGAGAGAGAGAGAGACCAAAGAAGGAGCAAGTTGGTTGAACTGTATAACGCGGTGAAATAGAAATAATTCGTTCTCCTGGATTTATGAGAGTTGTAGTTTGGTGATTTGTTTAATGATATTGATGAATCACTGTGCTATATACATTTCAGAAGCATGGAACTTTCAAAAGTGATCTCGTTGTTCACATGATGGATGGGTAAGTTATTCAATACCAAAACCTTGAAACCCTAAGATGGACAGTTATCAAATGAAAAACCAATCTAAATCGCTTGATAAATTAAAGATATTTACAACTGAAGTTGAGAACCAACACAATCTAAAGATTAAAGTTGTAATATCGGATTGCGGTGGATAATATTATGGTAAATGTGACCTATATGGCCAAATTCTTTCCCTTTGTAAGGTACCTACTGGAATATGCATGGTATAGTTATAGACATAGTTAGAAAGGCATAATTGCAAAATGGAGTAATTGAAAGGCATAATCGCACATTTATAGACATGGTTAGAAGCATGTTAAGCCACTCCATCTACCTGTAAAAATATGGATGGAAGCATTGAAGAGGAGCCATATGAATTATTGTAGGAAAGAAACTGAGTCTTAAATATTTAAAGGTGCGGTTGTCCTGATGAAGCTAGGATTTTCAATCCAAATATCGAAAAGTTAGACACTAAGACTATTAGTTGCCATTTAATTGGCTATCATGACAGATAAATGGGTACAGATTTATTGCCTAAAAAAATATACTAGTTTTGTAGAAATAAGGCATGATATATTTTTGGAAGATCATGTGGTAGACTCAATAGACAGAATAAATGTCGTGAAAAAATGGATTTATGTCCCTACACATACCCTAAGAGTTTAATTTTCCAGTATCTTTAGAGAGGATTCCACCAATTGAGAATATTGTTGACGTTGCTCTACCTGATAAGAATATTGTTGTTGCTCCACCAAATAAGAATACTGTTGTTGCTTCTAATGTTGAGTCTCAACCACCCGAGATGCCAACTAAAGTTAATAATGAAACAAATTTATGAGCCTGGGAATGAGCCTATTTGAAGATCACAGTGACAAAGAAGGTCAGCCATTGTGAGTGACTGTAAGGACCGCCCCTAAAGAGGAGTTTCTTGTGCTTTCTATACCAATCCCTGGATCTGTAGTTGGTATGCACATAAAGAACAAATTGAGAACATTACGCATATGATACAGATTATGTAGGTTGCACCTTAGTACAAGGTCTAACATTCAAAGTCTTAGATTACAAACCAGCGAGTTGACTCAGCAACTCTTATTCAAACATAAACACAACACAAAGCTCCAGCTTCACCACAGGTGAATTTGAGCGCAGAGCGAGACTTCTACTCTTCGTAGTCGACATCGTCTTCTTCTTCATCCTCTTCCTTTGAAGAATTCAGCGAAGGTGAGTACTTAACGTACTCAGCAAGCCTTAACACTACGCCAAAGGTTATAAATGCATATCAGTAGAAACAAGGAGTGGCATAGGGCTACCAGTTTGCTTAATGCAAATTTTATGCAGGAGTTTCCTAAGGATTAGTTAAAACCGGAGGGAAAACAATTTGTTCATATTTTAATTGGGTGGACTCGAGGAAGGTTTTCACTTCTTCCATCAGTTCCCAAATTTTAACTGAACGGGCCTTCAATACCCGATCCAAACACTTCTTTCTAAAACATGGGCAACTACACCCACTCACACCAAGGATGTCAGGGAAACTAATCGTTGAGTATCCAAACAATAGCGTGTCATTGCCGTGACAATAGCCTAATTGGAAGAATTTTTATACTCTGCAGAGGTTGTACACTATACCCACAGGCTATGCACTCTTTCGCGAGCAAGGGTAGTATAATGTCTATCGCAACATCTACCTATGTCACCACAGATTCCCCCAAGATGATCCAGGGGCCATTCGTCGGGGTTTTCCAAGTCCCGATGACGCGACTATACTTTCTTGGAGCTGGACCGTGGGAATACACATTCACGTCTTCTCCTGGTTTCTTTCTACACTAAACAACTACACAACATGGGCATACGGTCCCATGACGCGGGCTATTATTTTCTCGACGCCAAGCTACGAGTATCTCGTGCCTTTTCCTGATGTCTTGTGTTCGATGTGGGTGGTCTAATTAGGACGGGTAGGTCTCACCCATAATAGGTTCTGTGGTTGCACGAAATTGCTAAGTCTAGCACTAACGACTAACGAACCGGTCCTTATATGGCAAGGGCAGGGTGCTCGTCAAAGGCAGGTGGACCAGACCGAACACCTATCATAGCACCTTTGGGATCCCCGCCCACAAACAGAAAAACATCTTCACCTAGCAAAAGTTGCATTAATCCCACTCCATTTTATTTCAGGTCACACAGCCAAACTCATTTCAACACCTTTTGAAGATAAATGGTGTATGGTGTGGCAGTGCATAGCACCGCAATTGAGGGTCCCTAAGCGTCTAATAACAAGGCAATTTTCTGTTCGTTAAAAGAATTTAACGATGGAAACCCTATAGTTAACAAGGGTGTATGTCGTCAAACGGCTAACAAGGTGGCACTTAATATTAACAATAGCAAGTAATTGACGTTAATAAAAATACCCAGTAGCAAGTTGGACATTTAACTATGCAACGTTTTAATATAAGTCAAAATAGATGCAAGCATTCTGGCTCTATGGGTGCAATAGCAAAATCATGGGATCAAAATGATCAAGATGGGTTAAGGTTTGCCTTCAGAAGCATCCTCGAGCTCTTCCTCGTACTCCGGGTCTTTGGCTTCTCCTTCTTCGGGCTCCTAGTTCGCTACACGCAATAAACCACAATAAGCCTACCAAAATAAACTACAAACTCCAAATAAAACAAGATCAAGAGAGAAATGAAGTTTTGGATGATTCATATAGATGGGGTTTGCGATGATGGTTCTAATGGTAGATAGGTCATTGGTTGGGAAAGTGCAGAGGCAATAGTGCTGTTGGGGTTACTTAGTGTTTTCCAAAAGGTGTGTAGTCCTAGAAGATGTGTGTTCTGTTGTGATCGGGTCAGTTTTGGGTCTGGGACACACGGGTTCGGTTGCGTCTCGACCCCAGTTCTATCATTGTCGGGTGATTTGTTGGTGTTCGGTTGGTTCTGCAGTAATTGACCCAGTTGTAGGTTGTGGTTACACAGGTTATTCCATGTCTGACCTCTGTTTCGTGGGCTGTGAGGCGAGCTGTGACCGTGCTGCGGGTCACGCAGCCAGAACCGTGTCCAGACCTCAGGACACGCGAGCGATGTCCAGCTGTGACCCAGCTCGTGGTTACATGGCCGTGACCGTGTCCAGGCCGCAGTTCGCGTGCGATCAGGTTGGGTGGTAATCGGTATCTAGGTCACATGCCGATTACCATGTCCCATCCGTCACTCGCAATCGGTCAATAGGTAACCGGACATGTGCCGGCGTCCAGGACATGTGCCGGCTATTGTGTCCCAGCCCCAAGTTACTCGCAATCGGTCAACAGGTGACTGGTTTCCATGACACGTGTCGACTACCTTGTCCCAACCCCAGATTACTCACAATCGTCAACAGGTGACCGGTGCCCAACACACGCGCCGACTACCGTATCCCAGTGCCAAGTGTGAGTGGTGCATGTGTGGCTAACCGGTGGGGTCGCGCAGCCCATTGGCCAAAGGCTTGGGCCGGCACTTTCTTCCTTGCGCGCGCGCTCGCCGATGGTGTGACGCTGTGTGGTGCCCTGCTGGAGCTTTGCGGGCGTTGGCCGGGAGCCGCAAGCGGTAAGCGCCGCGAGCTCTGGCTCGGTGGGGAGGCTGATGGTGAGCTCGCTAATGTCGACGGCCATGGCGCGCCAGAATGCGCAAGGCGGCGGTGTAGCGTGAGGAGGCGAAGGGCTCGATGAGGTGGTTCCTCCTTGGGCGAGGAGCAGCACACGGATGCAAGGAGCACCACGATGCCTTCAGCTCAGACCAAGATGGCACTATGGAGGCCAGCACCGAGAGCCATGTGGTGGTCTGTGGCAGTGCGAGCCGTGCACTCAAACAAGGTGTGCGGCGGCATGTGGCATGAACGGTCGGCTTTAGTAGAGTATCGTGGTGCTGCAAAGGTACTGCAGAGGGCCAATGGCAGCCGGATTCTTGCGGAATCCACGGCTGCCGGCTGCAGGGAAGAAAAGGGAAAAACTAAAATTGGGCGAAATGCAGGTGAGGGAGAGGAGAGACCTCGGTGGCGTAGCAGCGCGAAGACTATGCGCACGCACGGCGACCTCTCTCTTTTATAGATGGGCTGGCCAGCAGGTTCAATCCGCGCAGCTGCGGCGGTGTTAAGGCGAGATTGCGTATCTCTCAGTCGGCGCGGCCTGGAGACAGCTGGAGTGCCCCGTGATGAGCGGCGCCTGCTGGGGTGCGATCGTGGTCGACATGTGCGGCGCCGCAGCGGGTGATTTCCGATCAGCGGTGCCGGTACTCATGGCGCCGGATTCAATTCTAATGTGATGAGGCGAGCGGGAAGGATTCGGTTTGACGGCCGTCGTGGAACGGAGCTCGTCGCAGGCGTCGCGGTAGGTTCGACGGCGTCCAGCGGAGGACGCCAGGAGGTCGTCCATCTGTCCAAACCACTAGTGCAAGTCTGTGGGCGCGGCGGTTTCATTGAAACGACGAAATGAAGGGGTGAAGGGAGATGGCAATGGCGTTCCGAGTCCATCGGCATCGTCCGGCAGAGGGCGTCGGGCGCGGCGTGGCCGGGTGGTCACCATCCAAGTGATGCCCTCACTCTGTCTAGTGGGCTGGCAAAGGAAGGAGAAGGAGGCTGGGCTGCGGGAGAAAATGGGTTGGCCAGCCCAGTTCAGTGATTAGGCCCAGGCGGCAAGATTCAAATTTTCCAATAAAATCAAATCAATTTCAAACTCCAACAAATTCAAACCGAGGAAAAATTTTGGAAATTCAACAAAGCCGAGAGAAACTAAAAATCAACCACTTCTCATACTTCCATGTTTTAGAATTTGAAATTCCCCACTTACTATGTGTCACACCCCAAATTTTCAAATTTGGGGATGTGAACCTTTTGAATTATAAAAAGTAAATTTTTTAATTATTTAGAGGATTTTATCTATTTATTTGTCTGTTTTTGAATTTTAAATGTATTCAAAATTTCCTTTTAAAATTAAATTTAAAATGTTTTTGTTTAATATTAACTTACTTTAATAAAATGATTTTGTAGTTATCTTAAAACCAAGTTTATTTGAATAAAAAAATAATAAAGAGGAGTTTTCCCTAAATTTTATTTTTGAAAATATGTCTTTAAAACATGACTCTATTGTGAACTTTGATTTTAATTGGAAACTTTCAAATGAAGTAAAATGAATCTATCATTAAATTATTTTACTTTTTCTGGAAATAATCTAGTAAAATGATTTTTGTTATTTAGAAGCAAGTTTTATTTGATAAAAAGGGTGCTTTCTCATAATTTTAAATTCTGAAAAGATTTTTTGAAAATATTATTTTATTTAGGAAATTTGGTTTTTGAAAGGGTTTTAAGGAAAGGATAAAATGACATTATCTCAAAATCTTTCAAATAAATTCTTCTATTTTTTATAAATAATTTACTAAAAGAAATTATATATGAAATGGATAAAATAAATTATATTAAAAAAAGAGAATAAAGGAAATAAAAGTTGATTTCCCGAATTTTGAATTCTAGAAGAAGATGTCTTAAAATATGTTTTATGGTTCAAATAAAGTAAAAAAAATTAGCTCACAATCTTTAAAAAAAAATTGTTCTACTATTCTAGAAATAAATTAATAAAAGAAATTTGAAACAGAAATAGAAGAGTTAAAATAGAATAGAAGAAAAGAGGAGAAAAAAATGATAAAAGAAAAAAAAGAGAGACCAAACCCTTGACGCCCAGCCCACTTCCCTCCCCTCTCCTCTCCCCGATTCGCCTAGCTCAACCCAGCCGCCCACACTTCTCCCTCCACTCCCTTACAGGTGGGACCCGCTTGTCATCTCCTTCCTCTAGCCATGCCAACTACCCGCGCGCCTCCTCCGCAATTCGGCCAAACGACCTCCAATCTTTGCGGGATTCGACCCCTATCCTCCCCCCGACGCCTTCTCGAGTCGGCCGCATCCTTCCACTACAAAAACCCATGCGCCGAGGCCCTTTTCCATCCAAAACCCGAGCTCCAAATCTGGCACAACCTAGCTGCTGTCGTGCCGCCTCCATGAAACTGGCCCCGGCCACCTCGACCCCATGCCAAGCATCCCTAGGCGCCGCCAGCCCCGCTGAGCCCTTTCCTCTTGAGCTTCGTCACCCGAACGCCACCTTCGATGCCGCCGAAACCGCCTCCGATAGCATTGCCGTCGCGTCGCCACCTCCGGCCATCTTCAACCCCGGGCAACCCCATGGTGAGCACCCCCTCCGTCTTCTCTTTAATTTGAGCCTCTTTCCATAGAGAACCGACCACTGGAGCGCCACCCCAGCCAATTTCGGCGAGGAGCCACCATGGCGCCACCGTGCCAGCTCTTGCCTCCGGCCAGCCAGTCGACCTCCCAGCCGCGACCGTCGGATCTCATCTGAGCGGCCCTGAATAGATCTAGCAATCCTTTTGTTTTATTTTTTATCTGAATCGTCGATCTGAAATCCCATGGCCACGATTGAACCACGGCACTGTTTAAGCTCCAGCTCTTGATTACAAAATGAACCCACAAGATCATGCCACGTGTACATAACTATTACAGTCCGTCTGTTCTAAAATCAAACGCCCAGATTAATTCTCGATTTCCAAATAAAGATAAACCAAGCCCTAACAGCATCAACAAGATGCCATGCCGATATCAGCACCCCAATTAATTAAAATTAATTAGAATTTAAGAGTAATTAATTTAGATTAATTTGTTAATTAATAAATATAATAATAACATGGTTAATAATATTATTAATCTGAAACATAGTTATAACAATTCTTTAATAATTAATTTAATACTAGAAATGATTTGATAATTATTTAAATTAATTAGGTCAATTTTGTAGAAAAGCCCTTGACGCTAACTTAATTTACAAATCAGTCCCTGCCATGTTATAGCTTTACATTTCGGTCCCTATATTTTTCTGTAATTAATTTTTAGTCCTTAATTAATTTTGAAAATTACAGTTAGGTTATCATAACTTAATTTTAATTACAAATTAGCCCCATAAATGGTAATAATAATTCGTATAGTTATTAATAATTATAAAATATCATAATATAATAATAATACTATTAGTAGCAATAATAATTATTAAAATCATAGTAAAATAATATGATTATTCTACAAAAATAATAATAATAAATATATTACATAATGATATTAACATTATTAATGATGATGATAATTATAATGACAATAAACATATGACACACTTATTGATAATAATCATATTAATAGCATAATATGACCATAATAATATTTATATCACTAATAATAATATTAATAATACCAGCATTAATAGTAATAAAAATAATAATTCTAATAGTAATTATATCCTTTTATAATTAAGCCCTTCTAACTTTAGTAAATTATAAAATAATCCTTGTTAACTAATAAATTTCATTTTTAAATACTAAATTCTATAAACTAATATATCTTATTATTTTGCACTTAAGCCCTCACAACTTTAATTCAATTATGATTTAGTCCCTGAAACCTTATAAACATTATAACTTTCAACCCGTAACTCCGATTTTAATGAATTTTATACCAAAACGATTGTTTCGAAATAACCTATGCATTCATGATATTCTCCTATTGATTCTCTTCTGTTGTATGCATGTTTGTGAATGAATTGTGTTTCGTTGTCTGTTTTGCATTCGTGTTTAGATGGATAAGCTTCGCAAGGACTTTAAGGATTAAGAACAAGAAGATTTATCGAGCAGCAATAAGACTATAAAGGCAAGTGTCTTTGACTATTTTGTGCCTACTTTACAAAACCTCTATCTTGTAGATTGCATGCTTGTTGTCGGGATGGGTAGATTACCTACTTATCTTTGCTTATTGCCACATGTCATCTTTTCTCACACTTGTTGAGTACATTCCGTACTTAACCTTGCTTTATAAATGCTGCTCAGTTGAAAGAAAAGTTTAAGAGGACAATAAAGACACAAGGGCCGAAGTCTAGGCGTGCTGTCTCTCTGGTCGACTGCCTGTGAAAGTTGCGCTACGCTTGGATTTCTTTTCCGCTGCATTCGGTAATCGTTGCTTTTCTATTTATTTGTAACATCGTTCTTTTTTACCATTAATGAAGTCACTTTATGTATAAAACTTAATTCCTGGACACATAAAGGGTCACTTGGTTTTGACCTTAAAACCGGGTGTGAAACTATGTTATTCTAGCTAAGTGAATTTTAAAATTTTCAACAAAACAAGAGGGGAGAAGGAGAGAAATTTGATGTTGAATTCCTGCGGAGAAAATTTAAATTCGAGGGTGTGACAGTGACTATGTCCTTTAAATAAGTGAGGATGTAAATGACATATATAGGAGGTTGACGATCCTAACTTATATAAAGAAGCCATTAGAATTAAACATTCATCTAGGGAAGGATGAATTAAAGTCTATAAGCACAAATAATGTATAGGATCCGATAGAAGTTTCTTAAGGAGCCAACACAGTAGGCTGCAAAAATTTTTACAAAACAAAGTATTATTCTAGGGGTAAGATAAGAGGTTCAAAGCAAGACTTATTGCAAAATCCTAACAGAGAGAAGGAATTGAATACACTGAAACCTTCTATCCTATACCGTCAAAGGACTCTTTCAAATTAATTATGGCGCCTGTGGCTCACACTGACATAGAACTACATCACATTTGTTAAATTGATTTTCTAAATGGTGACTTCCAACAAAAGGTTTATATAACACACTCAGAAGGTTTTGTTGTGACAAGTATGGACCATATGTGATGCATGCTTAAGAAATTCATTTATGGATTAAAGCAATTAAGCGTCTGGACAATGTTACCTCAAGTTTAATGAAGTGATAAGAAAGTTTTACTTTCAATAAAATAAAGTGGGTAATTATTTATACATTAAGTTCATGGGAGTAAGTTTATCATAATAGTTTTATATGTGGATGATATCTTGCAAGCAATGTTATGAATCTAGTGCTCAAGACCAAACAATTCCTCTCCACTAGATCTTGGTGAAGCTTAATACGTCTTGGGCATTGAAATTCATCAATTTGGATCCAAAAGGGTACTATTAGGACTATCACAAAAGTCACATAGTACTTCAGAGATTCACATGTGTACTCTACCTCACCTGCTCCTATTGTTGAAAGTGATAATTAAGTTTGGGTGTTCCAATGTCCCACGAACCACTACGAAACTGATCAGATGTATTCTTTCGGTTCTTTTCTACCATCAAAAGAATTTTGTATGCTCAAGTACACATGTTCTAACTTAGCTTTTGTCATAAGGATGCTTGGTAGATATCAATCTTATCTAGGAATGTATCACCGAAAAACTATGTAGGGTACTAAGAACTATATACTTACTTGTAGATCGGTGATCTTGACATTGTCAGTTGCTCAGACACAAACTTTGCAGGGTGTATTAATTGTAAGAAATCCACATCATGTTACATCTTTACCATCATAGATGAATCTATCTCATGGAACATCTTCAAACATTATGATGTTGTGGGGTAATCTATGTGGCTTAAAAGTTTCGTGCATGAACATAGAGTGGATCGACAACATTACTAAACCTTTGACATTATACTTCAATAAGAACCAACAACTTTCAATGCAAGTAACGACAAATCAAATGGTACTGCCAAACACATTGCCATGAAGTATCATGTTATGAAAGATAAATCCATGATCAAACAATACATATGAAGCATATAAGTATTAAGGATTCATTAGCGGATCTGCTCTCCAGATGCTTAGCAGTTAGTATTTTTCATGATCATGTAATCGGCATGGGTTTACAAGAAAGCTTATGATCCTGAACTATGGATCATCAAATTAACCAACTTCCATAAGAATAAGTTATTTCTATTATAAGATAAAATGGGATGCAATATGTACTAAGTTCAATGATATATTAGCCTTTTATGATAAGGGGGGAGAATGTTAGTTTTGATCTCGACCAACATCACTAGACCACCTCAGGAGCACTTACCCAGTGCAACAAACAAACAATAAAATGGGGGAGGCTCCACCTCAAAGGAACCAACATTCCGGGAGAACAGCCTCACCCCAACAATCCCAATTGTTGATCGTGCAGGTGCTGGAGTGAGGGGGAGGCTGCCACCTCTGGCTTTTGTAGGACACCACCGCCAGTGACATAGGACTGTCCCATTAGCGACACAAAGGTCACCGTTACCAAAGCAAATATCCACCATGCCTTCTACAAGCAGGCACGAGACTTCGCTTGGCCTTGCAACTACATCTGGGGATGGTAAGAATTAACGATATCATCTTTATTTTTGTGTTTATGTATGAGGCTAGATATATCCCGAGATTTAAGATGAGTTTCAATGCAAATTAGTTCTTACAAAACTGCTTCCATTGAATAATGAACACAGATACAAAAACAAATTTTCTTGAATTCTCTGAAGACTTGTACAGTACTTGAACTAAACTACCTGGTCATACTATACATGTTGTTACACTAAATTACAGAAATAGTAGTTAATCAGGTTACTAACCTAACCTTTGGCGCTTATTGCTAAGGGACACGAATTCTGTATTATTCAGAGAGGTATTGTCCTCTTGAGAATATGTAGCAAGGTTAACAAATCTTTTGTATGGTGGTAACCGAGAATCCCACGCGACTATCTCAAACTCCTCCTTTGGTAGAATAGCTGTGCCAGCGATGATATCTCCAAACATCACCTTGCGAAGTTCCCTTTTTGAATCAACGATTCCACTATGAGGAGCCATGACACGAAGTGTAGCAAATGATGGAAATGATGGCAACGAAGATGCAAGTCTCGTTATATCTACTGGTTGATCCTTGTCAAGAAGATTCTTTGGATGCTCACCAAAAATTGAGAAGCTTTTCTGCACGATATTCCTATACCTTTTCAGTAGGCTGATCCAGAAGGGAAGGTTCTGATTCCTCCTCAGCGTGTCTGCACATACATTTCCTGCGACGAGGGACCCTCTTAAAGCTACTGCTAGATCTTTAGCTACTGCTGCAAATTGAGGAAGATCTTCGGGGTTTGTGCTTCCAAAGGCAAGAACCTTGAAGAGGTAGCTGTATTCCTCAAGGGTTAAACTATTCAAATGAACTGGCTTTACCGTCCCAAACCTTGATAGTTTTGCAATCCTACTTACAATTAAGATCTTACTTCCAGCTCCCATCTGTTCTGCTGCTGAATAAAACTTTTGCCAACTTTCATCATCCACATCAGAAGTCAACTCAATAATAACCAAGGACCTCCCTTTTATGATAGGAGCAGGCTCCATTCTCGAAATATTTTCACCATTCATGTGCAAGATTGAGGAGAATTTCGACCTGACTTTCTCATTGTTGCACACATGTGCAACTAGGGTTTTCTTACCAACTCTAATACCACCAATGATTGGGAGAACAGTTGGAGCAGATGGACTGTTCTCTTGCAGTAAGAAATTCAGAACTTGCTGCTTTTCTACGTGACGACTAAACATGAAATTATCGATGTAAAGATACAAGCAAAATGGGCTACGGAACATGCGTTCGCATCCACATAGAAGCAAAACAAACTCTTGCATATTGGAAACAATGGATTCGAGATTACCCAATGTTCTGTGAAGCTCATTGCTAATGGAAGTGTACTTCATAGTACTATGAAGTCGGTTTATCGAAATGCTGAAGTCTTGGAACCTGCTGCCTACCTTTTCTGTCCACGTGCTGCAGATGGTGCCATACTTGACAATGTCTAGTACATGATAGCCCTTGTACATGACCTCTACAAGCTTCTTGAGCAGAAGTAGCATTTTCGAGTTGGTGATATGTCTTGCATCGGCCTCCTCCACAATCATATGAACTCTAGTCAGGAGAGCTTGCAGCCTTTCCACCTTCTGAGGTACATTCTCTTCACTTTGGTACCTATCGATGATGAAGGAGATGAATCGATTAATTAGGTCACCTGCAGCTGCAGACACGATCAGCTCCATCTCGTGCTCCTTTTGTTGTTTGTAGTTCTCTCTGTTATGATGAGACTGTGAGGGGGGAGAGAGAGAGAGAGAGAATAGTAGTAGTAGTAATAGCAGTAGTATCAGTGGGCATCAAACGATAAGTCTTCATGTCAGTGCTGATTCAACTCATATAGTTCACACGAACAAGAATATGACGATGCATTCAACGAAAGCGATTGATTGAAACATCTACCTACCATGGTAGAATGTCAGTTTCTAAGGGTAATTGATTATTTGCAACCTTTTCGGCTGGCCAGCTCTTGGATACCTCTCGCCCGATTGTACTGCCTTCTTTGCCATCTGACATCTGGTCCCACATTTTTGTTCTCCTCACTCCACAGTCATTTTCTGTTTCTGTTGTGGCACTATGAGTAAATGATAATCACCGGAATAAAGGCACAAGAACAGGATCAGAGCTTAACATGAGCTAGCTAAGTTTCAGCATAATACATATGGCCATAGTTATAGAATATCCAACATAGCTCATATATAATCCCAGTAGCACCGGACTTGTCATAACACACCAAATTACATAAATAAAGTTACATGAACATCTGACCACATGTCAAATTAAGGAATGTTCTAGGCAGGAGGAAAAAGACTAAGTCCAATCGGCATAGCGTGCTATCAGAGTTGAGTAAAGCAAAATGGTCTTTAATTTTTATTATACCAAATGCATCAAAACAAGATGTGTCACTCTTGATATGCTTTTGCATTCGTTTGCGGTGGCATATTTTCTTCGTCCTTACTCAAGAACTTCCACCCAGGTTTTTAGTGGGATGATGACTAGAAAGTAGCTAGAGCCCAGCTTGACACGAAAACAGCAGATCCTTTAATTGACCCAAACAACGCATGGTGTCATTGGAGAGCATGCTCAGTCGCAAATGAATTTGTTTAGTGTTAAGATGGCTCATAAGTCGTAACCCAGGTCCATTATGCACAGCTGAATCACACACGAAATTGACTAGGTCTTTTCGTAAAATATGTTTTGTTAATTAACTCAACGCGTTTATCAAATAAACAGCGAATTTGTCTTGGTCGCACATTGTTGAATTGATCAAGTCCACTGTTACATAAAGGTACTTAGTCAATGATGTGTTCCATCAGATTTTATTTGTGGTGCCTAAGTTACCTCATAAGTCAAAACGTGTTTACTGATATCTGGACGTTTCAACTGACTCATTTGATGAAACGGCAATCCCAAAACACCTTCACCCCGCTACCATTTTTTTGACTGAAAAGAGAGCTATCTATTCATACAAATCTGAATTACAGTCATGTTTCAACAAATTCTCTATAGCTAGTATCATCGGCCAGTCCATTTGTGTGGATGCATTACTCTGTTTCTCAAAGAAAGCACATTTAACGACGTGTTTTCTAGAAAAGGGAAAAAGAAAAACGTAGAACATTTACATTTCGAGCGATCACACTAGGATGGTAAAATATATATACTCTCTCTATCCTCAAATAAGTGATATTTTTTATTTATAGAAATCAATATTTAACCATTCGTCTTATTAAAAAAAATAAAAATAAACAAGTCAAAGTATTTCTAATAATAAATCATTTCATAATAAAATCTATAATATTTTTATAATTTTTTAGAATAAGATGAATGAGCAAAGGTAGATGTTTGAAATATAGAACGATACTCCCTCTAGTTTTAAATTATTGACACCGTTAATATTTAACATCAACTTTGACTATTCATCTCATTCAAAATATTAATTCTAATATGTAAAATTATTAGTCATGATTTAAACTCCATCAGTGATAAAGAAAATAATAATAAAATTTTGTATGCTTGAACAAACTTTTTAGTTAAGACGAATAGTCAAAATTGACATAAAAAGTCAACGGTGTCAATATTTTAAAATCTGATGGGTACTTATTTTAGCGGAGGGAGGAGTACATGATTGTATCCGTAATTATGGAAAATGCATTCCAGTGAAAAAAAAATTACGGTACAACTTAAAGATTTTTGGAAAGTGGCCACATAGACTAAAAACACAAGCACAACACACTATTTGGAGTTCATCGACACAAAACGAACCTTAGTTTGTTGTGAATTCACCAATTCATATCACCACAACGCAGAAAACACTGTGACTATCTTTATCACTTAGCAACCATTGGAACCGAGTCATATTATACTGACAACAGTTATGATTTTGCGATGCCTTGAGAAAATCTCTGGGATCCAAGCGATGCCCTTCACCCGTTGTTGGCCCAGCTCTCCCTCAGTCACTCTTGAACACACGCGAGCACACCAACTGGCACAAGAACACAAGGAAGTTTAAGTGCTGCACACCAGCACCAACACAAAGACTCTTTTACTTTACTGCACACTGCACTTTCTCACTATTTTTCACCGCACTTAAACATGTTGATTAAAGAGCTTAAATAACCACGCACTGCCGTGGCCTTCATTCTCCCACACACACTATCTGGCCCACACGCACGCATGCAGGAGCTCCACTAATCTGGCATGCATGACCCCAGTAGCCGGTAATTTTTCATGCTAATCACCAGAAGAAAGGCACGAGTAAACCTTGGCCGCACTTCTAGCTGCACTCACACCGTGCAGATCACTCCCCATGCAGATCACTCCTTCGGCTGGATATTTTTCTCAAGTTCATGCTCTAGCCGCACAACTCGGCACTCCAACTTGACTCTCACACACACTAAACTACCGGTTTGCGCACATTGATCTCGGCACACTCATCCACTAAGTATGCACGCACACACTGCTGCATACTCCACTGATCACGCACTTGACTCTGGTGGACACTAAACAACTAACTAAGACACACACAAATATGTAACAACAAGATTAAATCTAACAATCACCTCTTAATCTAATTGGATTATTTTGCACCTCCACATCTTGCTTCAAGTAACACCAACTCATAATCAATTTCTGCAACATCAAGTTGCCTCACTCCCTCCACTGTTTTATTCACTTCATCACACTCGTCGGCGAAGTGGCCGAACTCACTACACTTACGACAGTTGATTTTGGACTTGTCAAACTTGCCGCGGTCGTACTTCTTCTCACCATTGTTGCCGGAGCCCTCTCACCCCTCTTCTCTTTTGCAACTATGGCCTCTTACTCAGCACGTGTGAGTCATGGTTCACCTTCCGCGATCAGCAGCTGCTGGTCCCTTCATTGTCATGACGCTGCCCCTTTGAAGACTCCTTCAAGCACCTGATAGTGTTGGCCACCGACATTTTCGTTACATCTCTTCATTGCTCGATAATGCTCACAAGAGATTGAAACTTGTCGGAGACTGAACAACTTCTCCACGATGGTCATCTCCTCCACTTTCGTGCCGAGAGCACATATCTCGTTCACGATAGTAGTAACTTTCAAAGCAAACTCATTGATTTTTTCAGATTCACCTATGTACATATCATCAAACCTCCTCTTAAGAGTTTGTACTCGAGCCTTTTTGACACGCTCTTCACCGACACGCATCCCTTGAGGAGCGTTTCACACCTCTTTCGCGGTCTCTTTCTCGGATATGGCTATCACCACAGCCTCCGGCACGGCTTGGACGATGACAGTGAGAGCCATTTGGTCCAACTTCTCAAAGACGGCTTTTTTGCTCTCCACGACCGCCCACACACCTTGGACGTACATGAAGATCTTCATTTTCGTTGCTCACACACTATAGATGTTTTCCGACAACATGGGGTAACGAAGAGTCACCCTCGCCTCCTTCACTTTTTGCATGACGAGCTCGCCGTCGACACTATTGCCACTGCCCCTAGTATCTTCGGACATGGCTACAGAAACTTAAACTAAGGCTCTGAATACCAATTGTTGGCACAACTCTCCCTCAGTCACTCTTGAACACAGGTGAGCACACTAAACTGGCACAAAAACACAAAGAAGTTTAGGCACTGCACACCAGCACCAACACAGACTCTTTTACTTCACTGCGCACTGCACCTTCACACTATTTTTCACCGCACTTAAACACATTGATTACAGAGCTTAAATAACCACGCACTGCCATGGCCGGCAGTCTCCCACACACACGATCTGGCCACACGCACACATGCAGGAGCTCTACAAATCTCTGGCATGCATGACCCCACTAGCTGGTAATTTTTCACGCTAATCACCGGAAGAAAGCCACGAGTAAACCTTGGCCGCACTTCTAGCTGCACTCAGGTCGTGCAGGTGCAGATCACTCCTTCGGCTGGATATTTTTCTCAAGTTCATGCTCTAGCTGCACAACTCGACACTCCAACTTGACCTTCACGTACACACTAAACTGCCGGTATGCACACACTGATTCTGACACACTAATTCACTAAATATGCACGCACACACTGCTGCATACTTCACTGATCATGCACTTGACTTTGAAAGACACTAAACAATCTGACTAAGACACACACAAATATGTAACAACAAGATTAACTCTAACACCCTTCACTAGGAGGAAGCCACAAAGAACAGAACCATCGAGTGCAGAATGGAAAGATAAGGTAGTGTTTGGTTCAACTTTGCTAATTGTATTTTGTTTGGTTCAGTTATGTAATGGTTTTGGATTTCCATACATTGTTTGGTTGAGAAAAAAAATGTAATGTAATTAACTGTATTACTGATGAATCAGCAATCAATCTGAACAGGAAAGAAAGCATGAGACAATGACATGGTACAGAAAAGCGCAAAAAAAACATCAGGTCACATGAAAAAAGAAATCAGAATCTTTTCTTTCCAGCGAGTCGAAGCTTTCGTCCAGGACCTCGTCATCTTGGAGGGGCGAGATGGCAAGGAGGAGGAGCGGCACCCTGGGAGGGATGAGAGCGGGGCCGCCCCTCAGAAGGGGAGAGAAGGTGAGGAGGGGTGGCGCCTGTCAGGGAGGTGGGGCGGCGCGCCGACGTGGACGAGGAGGGCGGCGCCCCGACGGGGACGAGGAGGGCGGCCCGCCGACGGGGACGAGGAGGGCGGCCCGCCGACGAGGACGAGGAGGGGATCCAGCGGCAGCAAGGCGCGGGCGACGACAGCAGCATCGTGGGGCGTGCCGGCAAGGAGGAGGGGCAGCGAGCCGGCTGGGATGAGGGGCGCGCAGGCAGGGAGGACCGGCGGCGCTCCAGCGGGGAGGACCGGCGGCGCTCCAGCGGGGAGGACGGGCACACAGGCTTGGAATCGAGCTGCGAGCCGGCAGGGAGCAAATGGGCAGGCGGCGACGAGATAAGGGAGGTGATTGCTCTGTAATCAACATCATTACGGTCTCGTTCGTTTACTGTGGATTGATTACAGGGCTGGTTTTGTTTCAACCCTGGAATGAGTACATCCATGCCTTTCACTCAATCCACTCCCTGGCTCAATACACAGGGAATGAAACCAATGCACAACAAAGCAATGTTCGGTTAGAGGATTAATTTCAGTGTTTCGTTTCAGCACAAAAGTATGGCCGGAATACACAGGGAACTGTCATCAAGCTAGAAGAAAAAACGTAGAGCATTGACATCACAGTGATTACAGTTCTGAAACTGAAAGCCATCAGTTCACTACTGATTTATAAGTTGAACTAAACTCTAATAAATTTTGATTTACGAGCTGAACTAAAACTGAATTAAACTTCAATAAATATTAGGATTGAACCCCTTGCATTTGCTTGCTTGGGCAGAAACCAAACTTCAGTTCCGTAAGGAAAAACTTCAGTCCATGAAGCAACAAAAACACTGCACATCATCTCAACCAACTTTCTCTGCATGCATCGAAACACAAGAATGTAAATCATCATTAAATATGTTGCAATTTATTCAATGATGTCCAATGGAATGTCATAAACCTTTGAGGCACTTCCTACATGAAAACTTGTGCAAAGAAAAATATTAGTTCCATGACAAAGAATGTGAAGATGACATAATGCCTAGCAGTAGGGCTGGTATATGATATCTCAGGGCTTATGCCCTCCAAGCAGTCAGCAAACAAAACAAATGGCCTATGCTGCACATGACTAAATATGTGTGCATAAGTTGAGTATCAAGACTTGAAACTGCTGACTCACAAGCACTTACTAGGATTGATAAGATGACTTATAGGATAATCAAAAATGTCGAAAATGCTCAATGCTGAAAATATTTCTTCAGTGCAAGGCAATCAAGAATACATCAATGAATCCATCAAACTTTCTTAGTGCAAGTAAGTCAAGAAATAACTACTGAATAAAATACATTTCTTTCTTGACAAGCCTTGAAAAAATTGCCCTTTGCCAAATGCTCATATCTAGTAGTAATTTCTTCTTCAGCACAAGGCAATCAAGAATAGAAAATACTCAATTCTCCACATGGAAGAGCTTTTTAAGCACCCTTAATACTCTTTCCACATGGTTCCTAAGTAGCGGTGGTTGAAAAGTTCTTTTGGGTTTTGAGGTCGTCGATGTCCAGCTCCAAACTCTTTTAGGTGATATCGGACTCCTCGGTAAGATGCAAGAAAATATGGAGTGTTTGCATAACCACCATCAACAAGATAAAACTTTCCTAGAGGTACATGAAAACCTCTACTTATAGCAGATCTTAGCACTTGGGAATCTGTGGCTGAACCCTCCCATCCACTAGAAATAAATGTAATCTTGAGGTCAAAATCACAAGCCACCATCACATTGATGCTAAATGTTCCCTTTCTATTTCGAAAAGGAGCAGCCCTTTCAGATGATATGAAAATAGGAATATACGTGCCATCAATGGCACCAAGACATTTCTTGAAGAAAAGATAGAATCTAGGATTTCCTTCGATATGTGGATGGACTTGATTAGGATTGGGAGGCTTGAGAAAGCAGCGAGACAAAGTGGGGATGACCTTCTTAAAGAAATGGTTGATATGATGGTGGAAGGTAACATTACTATGGTGAAATGTTATCTGGAGATCTTCGTATGAAGAATTATGACTAAGCATGTAAAGGAAGAATGCAAGCTTCTCAACCTTAATTCTTGTATCACGCACAAGCTTAGTTCTTCTGAGATAATTGGCCAAGGATATGAAGATTCGCGGTTCCATCCTAAATGCTTCCCGGCAATTGTTGACATGTCCTTCAAGTAGTCGACGAACCTTAACCTCACCTTTTTCTTCTAATGTATGACGCTGTTTCTTTTCTCCTCCTCTACTAGAGCCCAACATATGTGGGGCAGGCAAAACAAACTACTTCATGTCATCATCCTCTTGATCCCTCCTCTTTCTAATATGTTCTCTTAGAGACATGCTAAAAAGAAAACCATACACAAAAAATATATACATTAATATATTGCTGGAGCACAAGTGTGCACTGCTATCATAAGATGCATAGAATTTAGAAAAAATAGAAACAGGAATAGAATTATGACTATACATTTTGGAGTAGGTGTAGGATCCCAAGATAGAGGAGGTTCGTCTTCTCCAACTTAAACAATAGCTGGGAGGATCTGCAAGAAATTTAACTGAAAAGATAACACTGTATAATCCTTTATCAAGAATTGTCATAATAAAGCCAAAGTACTTGTAATCAAATTGTATAATCCTTTCTCAAGAATTGTCATAAACACAATACAAGGATGGCATTATATTCCTTTCCCTTTCTTCTTTTTTTTTTATTGTTCAGTAACACAAGAATGGCAAACTATAAACAAACATTGACTACAAACAGATAAATACATGATGCACATATAGTAAGCTATGGTACAGAGTCAGTGCTATAATAATAAATTTACACTAATATGAGATCTAGTTGAGGCAATTTGCATTGTGGCTGGTCCTCCACTCCTGAAAACACCTTAGACTACGGTGGCTGTTTTCTTCGCCAGTCATCAGATTAGCTACAAAATAGGCTATGCTATCTGGTGATGGTGTAAGGGTTCCACTGGTGGCGGTAGGAAATAGTTAGTCTTGCCCACAAAAAGGAGCAAATCTTGTCTAAAAATTCCCAATGCCTCATGCCTGAAAATTCCCAGTGCCTCACGTCCTAGCTAGCTAGCAACCTTTCAAACATTGATCAGCTAGCAAACAATTTTATTTGAATTGGTCATGTCAGTCAAGATTGCACCAATATATTGAAAAAATAGTTATATAGCTTAAATTAAGTTGCAGATATATACTAGGTCAGACAATCATTCTAGCTAGGCTAAAATTGAGGCTGTCGATGTATATAGCAATTACCATCCATAGTTTATCTGGTCATGGGCCATGTGCACAGGCACGCACAAACAAGGCAGCAACCGCACTAATCACCTTCCTGTTTGTGCTAATGACAACTGATTAACCACGCTAACTAGGGCTGGCCAGAGCATGAGGTCTGCGTCAGCTGCTAGACCAGTGCCTCATGCCCAGGCGAGCAGATCTGGAGCAGATCGCGGCGTGCAGCAATTGTAGCAGCAAATCGGTGAGGAGGATGGGAGAGAATCCGACGGGGGTCAAGATCTCACCGGAGAGAAGCCGGCAACTGGCGAGGATGGACGCCGACAGAGGGAGTGCCGCGTCGCCGTCGTCATCAGCCGTGCCGCTCGCCTCTTTTCGCCACAGCCACCGTCACTCGCGAGACTTCTGCTTCTCCGTGGATTTCGTTCCAACAGGGAATAGACTTGGTTTCAATACGGGCTGGTAATGGGTGGGAATGAGTGGGAATGGGTGGGATTCATACTAGGCCGAGCTTAAACGAACGACTATTCCAGTCGGGCTGTGTTTTCGTTCCGGGCTGCGCCATTCCAGGCCGTCCCGTGCCGCTCCCAGGCCAAACCATAGGTAAACGAACTTGGCCTACAGTGGGGGAAGGGGGGGGGGGGTGTTTCAGAGTATAATAGACCGGGATTTGATTACCCCGTATTTGATTACGGAGTTGATTAAAACAAACATATTTTAATGTAATCAGATTACATTGTAATGAAAATACGTTACAATTTGTCCAAACAAACACCTCCCAAGAAGATTGTAGTCTGTCGACCCAACATCTGATGAGACGTTAAAAATCAAGAGACAAATCCACGTCGAAATGGAGCCAATGATAACAACATTTGCAAGGTCAAAGAGAAAAAATGGCAACAAGTGAGAGCACAATGACATGAGAGCTGGAACACAAGTTATGGAGATTCATCGAGCCATAAAGAGATATCAAGCATCTCCCTGTCACCTGTGCCCTTGAGGTGACCATTTTGTTGAATGGCTCAAAATGAGGACATGCTCTGCCTGTTGAGCTATGTGGAGGTAGGAACCTGCCCGCACATTGGGACACTTTCATTGCACATTTGTAAACTATGTGGGAATAATTCGGTTATGAGGCCCAATAAATAGCCAATTAATCCAAATTTTAAGGTTCACTTTAATTGCTAGTGGTTAATATGATTAGTCCCACCTTGCTAATTAAGGACGAATTTAACCAACTTAAAAGGGTGAACTATCATTCATTGGTTGAGAAGTTAGGAGAGAGGAGAAAGAAACCATACGCGGCTCAGTGCGGAGCGCACGCAAGTTACACGTGTTTTCACATGAATTTTTTGCGTGACTTGTGACAAGCAGCATGCGCGTGGGTGTGACTGCATAAGTTCTTATTGCAACGAGTTAATTTTGTAATTTCTGAGAATTGAATCAACTTAATTAAAATATTGAATTAAGTAAAGGCGTTACTAGTAACTGGCATAACCATTACTGGTCATTTACTCTCCAGCAATAAGGTTGATTAAGTGCATTGTGTGTATAAAAGGCACTCCTCCTCCATCCAGAAACCGCACCTCAAAATTTCACTGCTATCGTTACACCTTTCGTATTCCCTTCGCAAGTCGCTGCGTGCACAAAACTTGTGAGAGCAAGTCTCTGAAACTTTGTCCAATTGCAACACCTCACTCCTGTTTGACTACTTCCTATGTTGTACCTCATTTTTTAGATATATTGACCGACACGTATCAATCTCTAGATTAGTAGCTGATACGCGCAATCACAATAGAATGTATACAAAAGCGTTACTTTGAGTAAAATACAATAGGTGAACAAAACCTTTAGAGGTTACACGGCTGGACTACTTGTGACAGACCACCCCATAAAAGAGACGATCCATCGACCACAGGATCTTATCGGGTGTCACTCGGCGAAGCGAGGACTAATAGTACAACTGAAGCATGATACAGTATACTACAAACTATTGTTTAAGTTTATAAAACCAAGATTTTAAAAGTGCGTAGGCGATAACCTGAATTAGAGTCTCTTAAAGACTATGCATAAGATGTCATCGACCCCATACGATGTATCCTCTAGCAGCACACAAACAGTAGCGCGGCGAGTAGGGCTCCCAATGAACATAGCCACCCTCGAGATTGCTTCTGCCAGTTGGTCTAGAGGAGGAAAAGAAAAACCATCTGCACCCAAAACCACAGAGAGCCAAGCCTTGAGCATTCAAATGCTCAGCAAGTCTTACTCGTCAACGTGACCAACTATAGTCGACTCCAAGGATACGATGATTCTGACTCCTATAGGATGGCCATTTGCATAACCAGTGCTAATATAGTGAATCTTTATATTCAAGTTTTAGCACTAAATTAAGTTTACGGAATGAAAATTTAATTTGCACTATAAGACTATATCATACATGGTTACTAAGTTACGATAAACTAATCAAACAGTCCATATTATTATTATTATTACTACTACTATTATTATTATGAATTATTATTATCTTTTTATTATTATTATCATTATTATTATTATTATCAGTCCACTTATTACTACGATGTGACGTAGTGAACAAGCGGTACTCGTTACTGTGAGAGGCAGCGATTATAATTGATTTACACCAGCTGAAAAAACTCGAAATACACGATATGTATGCGCTTTCCGAAAGCCGCACGTGGCCACCTTTCACAACAATCCAATAGGGTGGGTCCGAGGCCTACCGCTCCCAAGCACATGGTCCTCCACTCGATCACCATACCGAGTGCATCTATGGTTGGATCCAAAGCTTTTCTCTTTTTCCCGCCGAAAGAGAGGTAGGGAGATGTCCAACCAGTACGACATTGAGCTACATCGGTTTTCTGAGCCCATAATTCTAGTATGTATGTGGTACATTCAAACTTGTTCAACGGGGCCACACTCGAATCAGTCCTTAACGACACAGATGGGGCTACCACCGTGAAGGCCCAGCTTTCTCAAACCCTCCTATACGCTATCCTCGCCCGGTCTCAGGTTATTAATTGGTGGGATAAACCTATAGCTCGCAAGTGACTTTCTATCTACTCGACTTCTATAGCTCGCGAGTGACTTTACATTCACTCGACTTCTATAGCTCGCGAGTGACTATCCATTCACTCGACTTCCACAGCTCGCGAGTGACTTTCCATCCACTCGACTTATACCGTGAACTAAAACTTAGAATAGCTCTACAAAGAGTTATCCATACCAACAACACTCATCATAGATAATAAAGTACCTAGCATGCAATTCTAGATTTTCAAACAACTCCTAATACCTAATGCACAATATATTACTGATATCATACACAGTGATAAAAATAAAACTTAAAAGGGCTTAATGCACCGGAGCTTGCTCACAGTTAGCTTCCTTTGCCAAAAGAACAACTCCACGCTCCTCTTCGGATAGGTTGGGTCCTAACATGAATGATATGCAAAGTATTAAATTATACTGTTTTTAATTGTCAAAGACTCGAATTCAAAGCACATTCGATGATAGCTTTTTATTTTTGAAAAGAACATAAATTTAGTTATACAACTTCATTAAAATGGTTTTCAAAAATATAAAATATAATTTGAGTTGTTCATAAAATCATAAAGGTCATAAACTAATTTTTGAGAAAGTTTCAGGATTTATTGACATCAAATGAATTTACAATGAATTACATACTATTTAAACAAAATAAAACATTTACAAAGGTATTTTTAATGAAATTAAATATAAAACTTTTTTAAAACGTAAGTTTTACTAAATAAACAGAAAATTAAATTTTTTAAGATTTTATCATGCCAAGGAATAATTATAACGCATTAATGAATTATTGTATGATCTGAATTATATAAATTAATTTTTTGCATAAAATAAAAATTTGTTAGTTCAGAAAGTAGTTCTAGTTGACATGATCCTAAAAAAAATTATTCCAAAATTTTTTGAGTTAGAATGAATTTTCTACGAATTTTAGAAGATTGAAATAATTTCTGGACTATTAAATAAATCAGTTCGCAAATAATAAAGTTTTCCAGCCTTGTTGGGCCTGCGCACAGTTGGGTCACGGAGGCTTTCTGGCCCATGAAACAAAGCCACGTAGTGGCCTTTGAGCCGTGCCAACCTGGCCCAAAAGGGAAAAAGGCCAGGGCCCATGCGCGCACAGGTGGGAGCTCCTGGCGGCAGCGGCCAGGGCCAGCCGTGGCGGCGGAGGCTCGCCGGTGCACCAAGCCGGGCAGCAAGGCCACCGGGTTTTGGCACTAAAACGGTCAGCACGATGTCGCGAGCTCAGAAAAAGGGGCCGCCGGCCAGGGTGCTCACCGGATACGGGGCGGCGACGGCGGGCGGCACAACTCGGACTCCGGCGAGGTCGCAGTGCCGAAAACGAGGTCGAAAGGATGGGGTTCAGACTCCTGGAGTTCACCCACGGCGCGAGGATGACCGGCACGGTGGTTTTCGACGCCGTGGAGGCCTTGGTTGAGCTGCCCACTGTGAGGTGGCACGGGTACCGACGGACGGCAAGCTCGACCAAGAAAATCCTGCGCAGAACTTCGAGGAATCGGTCGATTAGCACGATTAGGAGGTGAGTTGGGGTAGTGATTGCCTGAATGAGCGAGAAAAGGAAGGATTCCCACACGGGGTGTGACGGATTTGAAGGAGGCCGGCAGGTGACGTCGAGCTCTTGAAGAAAAAGGTTAAACTCGAAATTGACACGGTACAGTTCGAGGGAGGTGGGGACGACGGCATGGGGAGCTCGAGAGGGAGGTGGAGCAGCTCGTGTCCGAGGGAGATGACCGGGGATGCCAGTTAGGCGCTCCACAGCGGCATCAGAGAGAGAGGGGTGGCGGCCAGGTTCAGGGAGGAATGAGAGAGAGAGAGGTTCCTGGGTTGGGACACGGAAAGAAACTCGCGTCCGCGCGAGGACACGTCCAGGACGCGGTGGCGGGTATGCAGGGGCGACACGGCGCGCGGCAGCTGGACACTGACAAGCTGACCCCACCTGCCGGTGACTCAGTCAAGCTTAACGCTTAAGCATTTTGGGGATAGAAAAAGGAAGAGCAAACCAACTTAGATTAGGTTTAAACTTGTCCGAATAGTTCTCCAACATTTTCTATACGATACAAATTGTTTTTACAGGTTTTTTAAAAGGTATGAAAAAGGTATGGAATTTCGAACATGGTTAACTGATAAGGAAATTCTGATTTTTCTGATTTTCCTGGAGCCTGTACTGTTTTGATCCAGAATCCATACTTCCTGAGCTCTATAAATTTTGAAACTTTGTAGAGTAGTAGAAATTTTCAAAAGGAACAACTTTTATGTTTTTCCCAAGTTCAAATTCGAAATATATTTTATTTTACAAAATTTACAAATAGAAAATCGTTTTAAGAGAAATAATTTATTTGGGCTTCTTAAACTTTGAATAAAAATTTATAAAAATTTCTAAAATTCAAGTCTTTACAATACATTTCATAATAGAATTTTATTTTTCAACATTTCTTTGAAAAAGTTTGAACGTGCATTTTGAACTTTGATTTTTTTTTTACACGCGAATTTGTTGGAAAGAGTTTTAAAATTAAGCTCGGATCCCGTGATTTCAAATTTGAACAATGTTGCTTCTTTATTCAGAAACACGAAGTGTTACACTAATATCCAAAACCGCTTAGCTAACTAGAGGTAAAACAGACAGCGAAAACATGTCAACTGTGGAGAACAGCATTGCTAGTGCTTCAGGGTATAACCTAAATTTTCTTTATTTATTTGTTGTGTTCTTTCTGTTCTTATACAGATTCAGCGTGAACATGTAACTATCTTATGATGTCCAATAGTACTCATGTTCACTAATATATTTAGATTTAAAATTAAATTATACTGCAAAATGCCTAAATTTCCGACAAACTAGAGATTTTTCTGCCAATGAACTTGGTTGCCCATCGATCACTGTTTGATGAGAAGCAGAGCCCCAACGCAACCATTGCGCCGAGGAAATTATCTAGTGAAGAAGATGATGACAACATAATCAAAGCAGCACCTTACCATAAGGAGCGAGTAGGGGTATTAAAATGACCTGTTGTAAAAAGTTTGAGCCCGTGACCCTTTCACAACTTAAATTAATTCTTATTACTTCCTCCAGTTTTAAATTATTAAAATCACTGATTTTTAATATTAACTTTGACCATTCATCTTATTAAAAAAATTATTTTAATATGTAAAATTATTAGTCGTGATTTAAATTTCACTAATGATAAATCAAATAATAACAAAACTTTACGCATTTAAATTTTTTTTAATAAGACGAATGGTCAAAGTTAATATTAAAAGTCAATGGTATCAATATTTTAAAACTAAGGGAGCACATGTTAGTTAAAAATTAGCAGTTCGGGACGATACTGATCGGTCCTCTTCATTACAGTTCATTTTTTCAGGCCATTAGCAAGCCTAGAAGCGAGTGATGCGTATAGTTTGAACCTCAGAGAGCTGAGAGGTGATCACTGTCATTTATTAGTTTCCATGCATGGCAGTACGGCTGACCTGGTTAGCAGTCATAGTTTTACTACTACAGCACTCCTATGGGTTTCGCTAAAATGTTTCCAACATAGACTTTGCCAAATGATGCTTTCAATATTGAAGAACACTATTATAGCATTATGCTATTTTTTTGAAACATTTTGTTCTTTTGCTTGTTGACAGCTCACGTGTTGGGTGCTGCCGCCGCTCACCGCTGCTGCTCGGTGCTCCCAGGGGCGTACCTAGAAATTTATAATTGTGCATTCATGGTCTGCCTATGAATACTTTTTCATTCAACCTAAAATGAAAAGAATTTTTCTGCAATACAATGATTTAAAACTATAACTTTGAGAGATCCAAACTAATTAGAAATTGCAAAATATTCTAGAAGCAACGGATAATATCATTATCCTTAGACTTCATAAAAATCTCACAAGTTATAATGTAACCATGTAAGTACTGGTTCTCGTTCGGTGCTGAACTCGAGGGAAATACTCTCAACACTAAGTTCTACGGGAAGAATTAGAAAAAAAATTGAGAAGAACGCACAAACCAGCGTCCTGATGTGCTTCTTTCTTTTAACAAGTAAAATTGAAAGCTCAACTTGATTTTCCACTTTTGAAGGAAGTTGACTGTTGACGCATATCTATGCTCCAGAAATCCTGAGGATAACAATAAGTAAGTTTAACTAATTAGAGCCCTTTGGCACAGTTTTTCAGGAAGTGATTCTATGATGAGAACTGATTTAATGACTGAAAGTGATTCTCTCTGGAGGATGAAGAATCAAAAACAAAAAAATCACTTCACAAATCAGAACTAGCTATTTTTTTAGCTTCCAGCTCCTTAGATGATTTTAGAGAATCACTTCATAGAATTAGCTAAGGCTCCTTTTGGTAGAGCTCTTAGCTCTTGATTCTCAAACAGAATCAAGAAAGCTTTGTTAAACACTATTTTTAAGGAGAAGTGATTGGTGTCTGATTATGTGAAGTGATTATCTGAAATGAACTAAGGGGTTAAGAGCTGAAAAAGTAGCTTCGTCTGATTTTGTGATGTGATTCTCTTTCTTAATTCTAAAAATATATTCTAGAGCAAAGAGAATCACTTTCAGCCATAAAATTACTTCACACGAGAATCAGATTGAATTTAAAGATGAGATGTGTTGAAAATAAAGAGGAGAGAGATAGATATCAAAAGGCATTAGGAAGAGATGAAGTACAGTGGGAAGTGAGAACTACTTGTATCTTGAAGAAATTGAAAATCTTTAGACTGACTTACAATTTAAGACGGAGGGAGTATCATTTATCAATAGGGTGAATTTAATACATATCATTATAATTTTGCAAACTTTAAAATATGTTATTGATGTGTCAATGACAGATGGGACCCTAGAAGTGAATGACATATGAGCCCGAATAACATATTTCAAATTTCACAAAATTGTAATGGTATGTATCAAATTAATTCTTATCAAAGGTGAATTTGATATATACCATTATAATTTTGTAAACTTTAAAATATGCTATAGATTTGTGGAGATTCCGCTGCAGTAGATGGAAGTACCATATGAGCCATATTTGTCAATTGGGATACGGTCTTTAGGCAATCTGCTATAATGCAGCCAAACACGGTTCATTTTGGAGATAAATTTGGCACAACTTAAAGTAAATACCACCCAACATACAGTACCAACAAATATACGTGACATACTCGCCGCTGCCGTCGTCCTCGCTCAGGTGTTGCCACTTAACGCAGCCGTCACTCGTGAGTCACCACCAGGTTCACAAAACCGCTAAAACCGGAGCGGTTTTCACGAAAACCGGGCAAACCGGTCTGGTCCGGTTTGGCCTGTTTACCGGTTTTCGTTTTCAAATTTTTTTGAAATTTCAAAATTTGACAGAATTTGAAAAATAATATGTAAAAAAACTAGAAAAAAAATCAAGATTTTTGGTAGAATCCTTTTTAAAAATTTTAAGATTTAAGTGTCAAAAAAATGAGGAAAAGTAAAAATACGAAAATAAAAAACTTACCTTATCTTCTCCTGGACTCTAGAAGAGTCCATTCGCATCCGGGAAGTGTCCCTTGTGCCGTCCGCGACTCGCCGCCTCTCGTCCGCCACCGTCCGCCCGTCCGCCGCCGAAAGCCAACGCTCGAGCGCGGCTAGCCGGCCGATAAGTCTAGAAAGCCGAGCGGCTCCGC
>BCLH01000012.1:41649-83336 GCA_001602315.1 Zoysia pacifica | reverse complement strand
CGGCTCCGCGGGCGCAGCCCTTGGAGCGGCTAGCCGACCGGCTCCAGCGGCTAGCCACTCGGCTTTAGCGGCTTGCCGCGCGCGCCGCGGGGAAGCCGGAGAAGCGGCGAGCCGACCGGCTAGTCCGGTAAGCCGGCCGATATCGGCGGTAAGCCGGTCGATCTACCGGATTTCGGGCAGAGGAGATGAGGTGCTGTTTTTTTCCAATTTTTCTTCAAATGTTGAGTGATTTGCTTAATTTCAATGTTTTGTTCAATGTAGTATAGCGGATCAACCGAATTCGGTTTGGGAACACGGAGAGAATGTGTACCCCGGGTTCTGTTGCAAGTACTGCAAGAGCGTGAAGAGAGAGAGAGTGGTGCCACGAGATTCAAGCAACATTTGGCACATCGGAGCAGCAATGTGGTGGGTTGTGCTCACGTTCCTCCCGACGTGCGCGACTATTTCCATCGGGAGCTTGATAGGAACGCGGAGCGGAGGAAGAAGCGAGCTAGACAGGCCCTGACAGAGCAAAATGTTGCATCTCAGGGCAATGTGAATGTGAAGGATGATAAGGACCTGCAGGCTGCCATGCGGCTATCTAGAGAGGAGGAGGATTTCTGACAGCGACAGCGTATGTATGGTGGTCAATTCGAGCAATGTGTTGGTGGTTCATTGGGTGTAGGTGCTTTCTCGGGTGCAAGTGCTTCCTATCAAGGTGCATGTGGTTCGTCTCAAGGTGCAGGTGCTTCCTCTGAAGGTGGTGATGAAGGATTATTTGACATGATGAGAAGGTCAATGTCACAGAAGTCAAGTTTCAGGGAACGGGTTCAAACTAGGATAGATACTGGTCTATAGACCGCAAAGAGCAAGGTAGCAAAGTCAGCAATTAGAAAGGCGTGGTTCAAATTCTTTCACACAGAAGCCATCGCTGGTAGGAAGGCGGATAATCTATACTTCATCAACGCAATCAAAGAGACACAGAGATGGGGTACGCTACTTTCATTTTGTTCACAGTATGTTTGCATATATTTTGGTCATGATTCATTATATTTACAGGTGAGGGCGTTTCTAGCCCAACTGACAGGAAAATAGATGGAACATACTTTGATCAAAACGAAGAAGATATTGAGAAGAAATTCGAGAAATTTAAGCTAGAGTGGCCAACGCATGGTGTAACTATCATGTGCGACTCGTGGACTAGATCTACAGGGATGAGCTTGATAAATTCTATGATCTACTCTAATGATGTCATGTTTTTCCACAACTCTTATGATGTTACAAGAAACAGCCAGTCAGCAGAGTTCATATTCAAGGTACGTTCACATGTTACTTCTATTGATCATTCAATGAATTTGCATCACTGTCATATTGATTTATGTCATGTCCATTTACAAAAACTAAACAAAGTGTGCATTGATATTGGTCCAGAGCATATTGTTTAGATTATTACAGATAATGGTTCGAACTCCAAGAAAGCATGCAAGCACATAAGGAACAAGTACAATCATATTATCTGGCAACCGTGTGTGGTACATACAACCAACTTGATGCTAAAGACCATTGGTGAGTTTTCAGAACACAAAGGTGTGATACAATCCGCTCGCAGAGTTTCTCGTTGGTTGTACAATCATAATCAGCTCCACTCCATGATGAAGAATGCTATTAGTGGTGAGTTGATGAGATGGAATGCAACTCGTTTTGGCACCAACTACATGTTTCTTGAGAGTATGCATCGTAGGCGAGACAAGTTCATGGCATGGATGGGTTCTCAAAGTTTTTTAGAAAGTCGATGATCTAACACTGATGAGGGAAGGTATGCACAATCATGCCTAGCTAGCATGTCATGGTGGGATATAGTGAAGTATGTGGTGGATGTCGTGCAACCATTGTATGCATTTCTGAAAAGACTGCCAACTTAAGTGAAGTTCTTATGAGGTATCATATATTAAAAAATGAGTATCAAACTTTTTTTTACAATGATGATGGAGAGTACGAGAGGTATATGGAGGTTATTAATCGTCAGATGCATAATATATGTAATGACACATTTGTCAATGCAGGTAAAATTGTTTTTTATCAACATAACCAGTAATACATTTTATTAATGATTGTTACGTACCTAATTATTGCTATATTATATACAGCTGGAGCGTTGCACCCAAGGGCGCACTACTTGTATGGGTTCAGTGTAAACACGTTGCATGATCTTCGAGACGCATTTTCGTGTATAGCACCCACCGATACGTGTGTTCAGGCGTTGCAGGAGGCGAAAATTTGAAGAAGAAAACAAGGTGCATTCGCAACTGAATTGGCGAGTAGGATGGTTGTGGATACGAAAATTTCACCTACTCAATGGTGGCACATGTTTGGTGGTGACACACCAAATCTTTAGAAGATTGCTGTGCATCTAGTGTCGCAGTACGCTTCATCTAGCGGATGCGAGCGTAATTGGAGTACATTCGCATTGGTACACACGAAGATGCGCAAGAGACTCTCCCATGCCAAATTACATAAATTAGTAAATGTCAACTACAATCTCAGAATACAGATGCGGGATACTGGATTCACATATAAACCACTTGAACCTGATCCATTTGATCGTCTCATGGACCTATCGTTGTATGATTCTTCTAATCCAATGAGAGATTAGATGGAATATGAAAGATTAAATGCTGATCCTCTTCTTGATGAAGAGGACACAGAGAGTGACACTCCTCTGCCATCGCGTCTAGTGAGCAGTGATGAAGCTAGTAGATAGTTGCTACGGTTGTCTCGTACTGCAACGATGTCTGAATGGACAGAAAAAAATGTGGGTGACACTCACATAGAAAAGGGAAAGCACCAGCGTCAAAGTAAAAAGGCAGCTGCTAAAAAGAAAAGGATCACGAGCAAAGGCAAAAGCAAAGGTAAAGGTAAAGAGAAAGGTACTGAAGTGGCCAGCGACGACTCCACAGATTCTGGAGACGCCAGACGAAGCCCACCTTACCAGGAGTCTAATTACAGTAGCTCTCGGACAGATTCTGGAGATGCACCAGGCGATACGGACGTAGTTCCTGACTCCCAGCCACCATCAACTACGTATCATTTCACAGGTAACGATATCTTCGCATCATATGAGTAATTTTAACTGTTTTATATTACACTTAACTTCTTTTGCAAGTGAGACATACTTCACCTATGCTACACAAAATCAAGACCATGGGGCTCCACAGTCACAGAGGACCACAATGGAGAGTAGACAGCATCAATATAGTGCTTACTACTCGGAGACAGACAGTGATACTTCGTACAACCAAAGTTTTGAGTACTACAATTATCTTTTGGGTGATTCAACCTCATAATCAACGACCACATGGGTGTACCAATGGCAGAATCTCTAATTTTATCACATGTTGCGCTTACAATAGAAGACAACTTCAGCTTAAACGGGTCAAACTTGGAATGAATTCAAAGCCGAGTTGCTCGCCACTAGAGGAATTCAAATAATGTCAAGTGATAAGTGCGACTGGGCTTATTTTAATTGGAATACAACTCCAATGTGAAGTGTCAACTTTGTGTATGAACTTTATGTATGACTTTATGTATCAAATATGTATTGCATTAGTATGGATATATTATCAAATTGTGTGTTTATTACGCATTGATAAAGTATATTTTGTGTAAATGTATTGCAAGAATTTAGAAAAAGTCATACCGAAAATTTTTAGATTTTTTTTATATTTTCTGAATTTTTCAACATTTTTTCGGTTTTTTTAGTTTGTTGACCAGTTTTTTGCCGAAACCGGCCGGTTTTCAGCAAAACCACCGGTTTATCGCCTCAATGGTTTCTCCTGAAACCGGTCGGCTAGCCGACCAAACCGGCTGGTTTACGGTAATATCGGCCGGTTTACCGGTTCGAAAACCGGTGAACTTCAAAATTTTAAAATTTGAATTTTGACCGGTTTTCAGATCGGTTTTTTCGGTTTTCTCGAAAACCAAAATACCGGCGTCGACCAGTTTTACCGCACCGAATGGTTTCGTTAACCTTGGTCACCACTGCTCACCGCCGGCTTGGGTGAATAATTAATGCAGGCTATTGGTGAACAAAAGAAAATTAAAATGGTTTTTAAAATAGCCGGGCTATTGGTGGACAAGAAAAATAAAATGGTTTTTAAAAAGCTGAATGCTACTATATGGTGCATGAATATTTAAAGTGGTATTTTAGTGAACCCCATATTAAAGTGATATTTTAAGAAGCCCACTCTTAAAAATGCTAAAATAGCAACAAAAAAAAAAAACTAGCCATCTAAAGAACAACTACCATCTCTTTGGGGTGCGTTTAAATGTGCATCTAACAGCTGCGCTGTACAGCCGCATCGCCGCAAATTTTAGCAGCCGCAGCCACCCATAGCACGCATATGAGGGCTTAATCAGAGCCGGCGGTGAGCAAAAACTGTATAAAACAGCGGCGTCGAACAGCAACAGCCAAAAAGTACCGGAAGTACTACAAACGAACGCGCCCTTGCTTCAGGCAATGTTTTGGAAACCGTTTTGGTTTCGAAAACCCATCGCGCCACTGTTTTAAACAGTTTTTGCAAAAACAGGAAAATCTGCTACAGTAAAAAAAACCGAACAAATTTAAAAATTAAAATTTTGAAAGAAAACCGGTCGATTTTTACAGTTTACCTACCGTTTTTTTTTAATTTGAAATAATATCGATTTGAGCAGTTTTCATCAGTTTTTTCGGTTTACTGCTCGGTTCGACTGTCAACCGGTTCAACTGGTTTTTAGATTTTCAAAAAATTTTAAATTTATTAAACCGAAAACTGATCAACCGATGAAACCGAGCCAGACTGATTTTACTGAAAAATCATAAAAACCGACCGATTTTCACCATTTTTTAAACCTTGGGCTCAGTCGTGCTGGAAGGCGAATCCACTGCCTCATCCATAGCAAGCCGACGGCCAGATTTGGTGGCTAGGGAGGGGGGATATCCGCTCGGGGGCCACGGGCGCCACATCCGCCGGAAAGTGATAAAAGATCACCGGTGCTGGGGTCGCCCTTACAAGAGAATATAAGATCCGGGCACATGGACACCGGATCCGGCCACGGCACAGCTACATCGTTGCTCGGGGCGAGCTGGGGGTTCCGGACCGGGTCCCTATTGGTGAGACTTTGGAGCCAATTTACAGGGACTGGAAATTGTTGTTGAGTTCGGCTTCTGGTTTCAGGGAAGAAACAGAGTATTGAGCAGAATTTGTTTTGGCTGAAACAGAGGAACCGAGAGGAGAATCGGTCAGAGAGAGAGAGTTCACACAAAGAGTAACTTGGTTGAACTGAATGATTTAATGAGTGTGCCGTATACATTTCAGAAGCTTGCAACATTCAAAAATGCTCTCGTGGTTCGGTTTATGGATGGTAAGTAGCCAAAGTCTACTAATCAACATCATGACATATAATTGAGAACTCAAACATCCTGACCTCCTTTGTACATTTGGCTTCATGGTACGATGCCACTGAAGCATCGATCATGACATGACTTGATTCATGATGACTTATGTTTCCTATGATCTGCCAATGTACATGGTTGCTTATGTTCAATACAACTTGCAACAAATTTAGTAAAAGGGGGTATCCTAGATTCCCATACGATTACCTTAAACTCCTCCTCGGGTACAATAGTGACTGAACCTTCCACCAGGTCACCAAACTTCACCTTAGGCAGTTCTTTCTTGCAGGAACTACTGTCTTCATAGGATGGCATTAGGTGGAGTGGACCGGAAGTGCCTGGAACCAGCATTGTTATGTCAGTGGGACGGTCCCTTTCCAGAAGTTGTCTTGGATACTCACCAAACATGGTGACATTACGATCTAATGAATTCCTGAACCTATTCAATATGTGGAACCAAAATTGCACATTTTGATTCTTCCTTAACAAGCCAGCAAGCATATTCGCTACAAGGAGTAACCCATCGACGTTTGTGGCTAGCTCCATTGCTATTGATGCCAGCTGTGGGTGGTTCTCAGGGTCCACACTTCCAAATGCGAGGACCTTGAACAGGTAAGCAAATTCTGCACATGTCAAGTTTCTCATGGAAATCGGCTTTACTGTTCCAAATGGTGTTATATTTTGGGATCTACTTATGATGATAATTTTGCTTCCTGCAACCATATGTGATGCAGCAGAATAGAACTTGGCCCATTCTTTATCATCCACATCTGAAAAAAGCTCAACAACGACTAGAGTCCTTACAGACATGAATGTTTCACGGCTTACATTCCAAATGTTATTGCTTTTCAAGTGTAAAACTGAGGAGAAGTGAGAGCGGAGCGCATTATCATTGCAAGCAAACCCAACTAGGCTTTTCTTCCCCACTCTGTATGAACCAATCACCGGGATCACATCTGGAGCACCACTAGGAGAATTGTCTTGCAACAGAGCATTGATCAATTCCTGTTTTTCAGCAAGGCGACTAAACATAAAATTGTCAATATAGAGATAGGTATCATAGGGTCTTTTATGCATCTGCTTGCATCCACCCAAAAGAATGACAAATTCTGTCGTATTTGCAACAACAGATTCTAAGTTGTCCATAGCAGCTTTCAGATCATCTTTGAAAGATGTAGTCCTTAGAGAGCTATAAGCTGAACGAGTGCGCTTAAGATGAGTTGACAAAGCAGATGGTGTTGTCACCTGTTTTTTGTTGGAGATCTCCTCAAAGGACTTAAACCTTAAGTTGTCGAGCACGTGGTAACCTTGGTACATGGCATTGACAAGCATCCTGAGCTGCAAGAGCATCTTGGAATTGGTGATATATCGCCCCTCTGCCTCCTCGACTACAGTGTGAATTCTCAGCAAGAGATGCTGAAGCCTTTCTAGCTTATCTTCAAGACACTCTCTGTCCGTGTGCTTCTTGATTAGGAAGGAGACGAACCGGCTCAGTATTTCGCCTGAAATGGCTGATATAACTGCCTCCATCGAGATTTTGGTTCATTGAGGAGAAACGAATGGCAGCAAGTCTATGGAGCAGTGTATATAGGATGCTGCAGTTAAGAATGAGCCCGAAAGATGCTCAAACGTATTTAACATGGAGCAGTTAGCTGCATGAATCACAGAGAAGTTTTATATGACAGAGAGGACTTTGAACTATGACTTTGAAGCAACACCAACTACAAAGCTTGTGTATTATAACATGAACATCACTATCTCCATTAAAATTCTGCAAAGTTGAGTTTTTTTCTGGTTGATGTCAATGCTGAGTATCCTGACCAAAGATAGTTAAGGTGTGAATGGAGCTGGAAGTTTATGAGAAATACCTAATTTTGTGGCATGGATAAAACGACAGATCACTTGTTTTTGAGATGTATTCAGCTCCAGATTGTGTGAAATTTTTTAATGATGGTGTCAATCCTGCCCAAAATCCTTAATCTATGTGGAAACTGGAATGGATAGTTACAGCATTTTCAGGAAGTGTGAATGTCACAGGTTAGCGAATGCTGCAGTCCTTCAAATCAATTTGGATGGCCTGGGTTACTGCAGAATTCTGGACTACTGTGAAATCATCCTGTTTCTGTCAATCCCATAGGATCAAGACGTGAATTTGAGGTCATATTCTAGCTTGTTATAGCTGATATTCCCATGTTTGTATGATTTTCTCTTCAATAACCTGCCTCAGCCAAATCAATCATTTGAAATACTTACAATAGAAAGTACACTCCAGGTGCATCTCTGGCACCGTAACTCTCCCCTGCTCTATTTTTGCAGTAATTTTGTCATATAAGAAATCTAGGTCTTCTCTATAATCTTGACATTCCTTGTTTGCAAAATTGTAATGGCATGTATGAAATTAGCCCGTATTAAAACCATCCTTGTCGGTCCTTTTCAGAAGGGTAGTTAGCCCTTCCATTATTGAGTTAGATATGCAATACTTGTAGGTTTAGTATATTTTTGTAGGTAATGGAACACCAATGTCCCCACCTCTAACCTTCAAGATGGAGTACCCAGATTTCAGCTTTAATCCCTTTGAGAACAGGTGGTCAATGGTGATCTATACTACGATAAGTCCATCCCAGGAGCAGCTAATGAGATGGAGTTCCGTAAATGAGAAGGAATTAAAAGTCAAAGATGCCTCTTCTGTAGGCAGCTTGAATTGAGGGGAGAAGGGAATTATCAAAGATTTGAGTTTTCAACAAAAAGGATATTTGTTTTAGTCAAGTCAATAGTCAAAAAAGTTAGGTCACTTTCCTGGTTCACTTCTCCATTTCTCATAATTATCACCATCCTGGTTCACTTCTCCATTTCTCATACTCTTGTAGTTCGTTGTCAATGGAAACTGTCATAGCTGCAGTTGTTGGTGAAGTTGTAAGCAGGCTCTTCTCCTTCGCCATAGAAAAGAAGAATTCGAGCTACAAATGCTTGGAGAAGAAAGTGGATAGGTTGCAGCATCTCCTGATAAGAGTTCATGCCGTTGTTGAGGAAGCAGATGCACGACTTATCATCAACTCAGGCATGTTGATGCAGCTCAAGATTCTTTCGGAGGCCATGTATCGAGGCTACCACACACTGGATACCTTCAGGTTCCGGCGCCATGAGGAGAGCTCCACGAACAAGGTTACCAACTCATACTTCGCTTCTACAACAGCTATCAAACGTCCTCGAACAACTGTTGGTTTCAAGACTAAGGACAAGGTTCTCAATATTGAGGTAGATGGCTCACTGGAAAGCCTAGAAGCACTGGTTTCTAACCTAGCAGAGTTCATTGCACTTCTGAGTGGGTGTGAAAAATTGTCCCGTAGACCATATGACGCATACCTTTACATTGACAATTTCATGTTTGGTCGACATGTAGAAAAGCAAAAGCTCTTGAGTTTTTTGTTGCAGTACAACCAACCTAGCACACCTGCTGTGCTTCCAATCATTGGTCCTCTTGCAGTTGGGAAAAAAACATTGGTCGCACATGTATGCTCTGATGAGAGGGTGCTTTCGCACTTTTCTTTTATTTTTCACTTGAACGGTGACAACTTTCTGAGATTTGTGGACAATAATGTTTCTGTGTCAGGGAGAATTCTGGTGATTGTTGAGTTTCTTTCAGATGTGGACGATGATGAATGGATGAAATTTCACTCTTTTGTCTCAACCATCAGCAGAGGAAGCAAGGTGATCATCATAAGCAAAATTGAAAGGCTAGCACGGTTTGGATCGGTAAAATCCATTTCTCTTCATATGCTACCGTATGATGAATTCTGGTATCTCTTCAAAATACTCACATTTGGAAGTACAAACCCAATCGAACATCCAGGGCTGGTACATATAGCAGAGGAATTTGCCAGGGAGATGCAATTAGGGGGATCACTTGTTGCCGCTAATGCGTTTGCAAATATTTTGAGAAGGGACTTGAATTCCCAGGTCTGGCTTTCCATATTGAATAGGTCCAGAAGAGTGCTTCAGAGGAACCTCGCTTTATATGGTGAGCAAGTAAAATTACGTTTTCAACAAGGTCATGAAGTAGATATAACAGAATTTGCTCCTCATTCTTCCTCTCCAATTCGCATTATACCTTCTACTAGCTGCACTAGAACAGTGAAGGAGTTGCCTATGGTGACTCTGGAAGAGCTTCTATCGAAACCTGAAGTAAGGTCAAAAGGAGAATTCAACTTACTCACATGGGAATCAAGATTACCCCCTCATACTTCATTTGTTCACTTTGTTCCGGATAGATTTCAGGATAGGCCAGAGGGTAAACCTTTGTCAGGGAGAAAGCGCCTAAGAATGGTACCATGAGATTGGGAACTTTGTGCATAAAGCGACTGTATTGTAGTGATGGTCATATCAATGAAAACCTTACATATGTATATATGGTATTTTTTTTTTCTTTGATGCTTGTCGCGTAAAGTTGAAGCCTTGTGGTACACATGGCATGGTACAGGATGTCTCATACAAGACATGTCTTGAGACGGTTTACTTATCAGACAAAGCCTCAAATGGTTTGTCTTTGCACTTGTCTTGTAGTAATTCCTTAATTTTTGTTTGGATGAAGAAATGGAATATTAATGAGTTGTACAGCAACTTGTCAAACAGTGTGAAAGCTATATTGTACTCCTAAATTTCCTGACCTCCATTTCTTTCTTCCACAGATAAAAAATTTGAGACGACATACGATTGTTTATGTTTATCATTCATCGTGATAAAGTGCTCCAAGGAAGTTAGCTCTCAACTCAAACACCAGAAAGTTAATTGAAACAACTAGTCCTCACTGTCTTCAACTAAAAATCTGTTTTGCAATACCAATTATACAATAATATGTTGTCGGATCCTAAAAATGACCAACAATGTTAGTGATAAAAGTATTTTTGTAACATAAAATTGGCTCATTCTTTTCATAGTCATGTAACTTAATCTTATTAGCTTCTTTGTAGCAGGCCTTTTCTTACAGTAAAATCCATATGCTTTATGAGGGTTATAGCTGACGGTTCTAATTGCAACCTAATTGCCTTACATCGATACAGTATCAACTTTAATCGTTTGCTGTTGCAGGAAGATCACAAATAGTAAACTGCAACACAGATACTTTTTAATCATTATTTAAATCTTTTAGAAACTACTGGTTTTGCATTTGAATATCACAAGGTTAGTTTATATAGAAATATCATACATAATTGTTTAGTTCATAAAAATGTTTAATGGGCGATCGGTCATTTACAAGTCCAGGCAGCAGCAGCATGACACGGTGCTATGTCAGCTTTACCGTTGGGCAGACATATAGTACGCACAACAGTTGACAAAATTCAATGAACAATGGAGGCCTGCGACTGCCATATATTTGTCTTCAGTGTCCCCTATAATGCAATTGAGGACTTATTACAATACACAATTAGTTTCCTATCAGTTGGAGTGGTAAGGTAACTTTTAAGGTACTGATAAACTGTGGTGCTGTTAGCCTAGTCAGGGGGTTCCTAGTTGATGATTTTTTACCCATTGATTTTCTAGGACATGCCGTTTTGAACTATTGTACTGTCAGGCAATTTTGTGTTAGCCTAGCCAGTGGCATAAGCCGGCATTCATGATATTAATGTGTCATTCTGCTCTTTGTAGCCATTGTGTCTCAAGTATAGAGGTTTGTCAATTAACTCCTGAACTATCAAATTGGATATCATGCATGCTCACTTAGAGCATCTCCAACAACTCCTAAAAAAAATAGTCCCAAAAAATGACTTTGGAATTGCTTAAAAGCCATTGGGAGCAAAAGAAAAAAAAAACGCTCAAGTTTGTAGTATGGTTAGCACTCTATTTCTTACCTGATCAATTTTTTTAAGGACATGGAACACAAAAAACAACCTCTGGCAGTCTTCAGTCTTGTATCTAAGAAACATAGCATTTGAACACGTAACCTAGCAGATTAATTTGATTGTTGTACGTGAAGAAGTAACCTAGTAATATCTGTCATAATGCAGGTGGAGGAATGCGTCAAGGCATACCAAGTCATAGTCAACTTTGGTTACCTTGATGTCCACGCAGTCTTCGATGCAGACTGCCAGACATGGACTTAAACTTCCTTTGGACGTCAGGAAGGTTGGCGGAGACCGGGTAAGATTCGTCCAATCAATAATGTCACAAATACAATGAATCTGTTGACCGTGTAAACAAGAATATTAGAAACTCGCGATTCTCATCCATTTATCTCATAAATCTGCAATACACAACCTGGGTTTCAACCAGCTTGGAAGTTTGCATAACATCGGAAGCACAGTGCGCACATATAACATCAGAAGAAAGTACCAGACAGAAACCTGGTGATATACGCTACTACTAGAGTCGACGAGTTTTTCTAAAAAAATTTTTTGTTCCCTAGGAATTTTAGCGAATTTAGTGAAATTCGAAACTTTCTCTGGGGTCTTCAAATTTTCTAAGGAAATATTCTTTTCCCTACGACATCGCTGTGTTTCTAGCAAAATCAAATCTTTCCTAAGAAATCTTTCTTAGAAAACTTTTGATTTCTTAGGTACAACCGCCCGCCTAGTGATTTTAAAATCTCTCCCTCAGCCTCTCTCTCTCTGTCTCCCGTATTTTATTCCCCAACTGACAGGAAGGGATCAGGTTTGTCGATCCATCGTCCGTTTCGTCATGCGGCATCGAACGGCGATAGTTTAGTTTGCCATTATACGATCAAAATAGCAGCCAAGCTCGTCACATAGAAAAAAAATTTAGTTACAAATAGAACGTAGATAAATAATAAGAAAGATGAAATAAACCTATAAAAAACTACTTAAAATATCTGTTAACTTTGATTTATTACTCTAGCATTCAAAATTATTAAAAAATCATTCTCTCTTCCCAACGCACATTTCCCGCTTTCTAATATATTTTTTTTCTTTCTAAAAAATATTTCTCTCTTCCCAATCTACTTTTATTCTTCCCAACACAACTTCCTAATTTCCCAATCTATTTTCTCTCCTCCTAACATACATTTCTCACATCCTAATACTCCCTCCATCGCAGTAATTTATTTCTAAGTTTTGTTGACTACGACTTTGACCAATAATTTTGATAAATTAAATTAATTTTAATAATATATATTATAAAAGTATTTTTTTGATAAATTTAAAAGTATAAATACTATGTTTTTAAATTTAACCAAATCTATAGACATTATTGGTCAAAACGTCAGTCAACAAAAAGATAGAAATAAACTTCTACTGGATGTAGGTAGTACAATTTATCTTTTTCAAGTAAACATTTCTCTCTTCCCGGTACCCATTTCTCACTTCCCAATTTACTTTCTCTTTTTTTAATGCAACTTTCTCTTTTCTCAATCTACTTTTTCACCTCCCAACACATATTGCTCACTTTTTAATATAATTTCTCTCTTAATTTTTTTTAATGATAAGTATTTTTTAATAATTTTGAATGCTAAGATGACAAATAAAAGTGAACAAATAGGTTAAGTATTTTTTATAGATTTATTTCTTCTTTCTTATTATTTATCTATGTTACTGTATATTTGTAACCAAATATTTTTTTATTTGGCGAGCTTGCTGCTGCTTTTATCGTAATGCCAAGGGAGACGATCGTCGTTCGATGCTGCACGACGCAACGGACGATGGATCGGCCGACTGTTGGATCGGCCGACTGCCGACAATCCTGATCCGACAGGAAGAGAGTGGCAGGGTGATGCGTGGGGGCCGATGGAGCAGCTCCGGCCTTCTGGGGCAAGAGCGGATGAGCGTGCAGTACGCAGCCAGCATAGAGTGCAGAGGAGCGGCGCGCAGCCCATGGCATCATCAAGCGGAGGAGCAGCGGCGCGCAGCGAGCATTGAGCAGCAGGCCACGGCAGCGCGAGGTGGTGGAGCGGCGGCGCGGGAGGCGGGGCCTGGTGGCTTCGACCGGCGGTGGCAGTGAAAGCGAGCGGCGAGCTCTCTCTCTCACTCTCACACATCGAAGGGCAACAGCGCGGCGCACGGTAGTGCGGCGGCCGGCGAAGCGGCGAGCAGCGAGCGCGGAGGAGCGGCGCGCGGTCTGCGGCATCGTCAAGCAGTGGAGCAGTGGCGCGCGGCGAGCAGTGAGCAGCAGGCCACGGCGACGCGGCGGGCGGCGGCGGCGTGGCGGGCGGGGCCTGGTCGCTACGACCGGCGAGCTTTCTCTCTCTCTCTCTCTCTCACACACACACATACGGTGGTGCAGCGGCCGGCGGAGCGGCGAGGGCAGTGGAGCTGCGCACGCCACCGCGGGCGTTGCACGGCGGCGTCAAGCGTGCAAGCCACGGCGGCGAGCAAGGCGGCGCAGAGCAGACCGGCGGTGGCAAGGCCAGCCTTGGCGACGGGCAGCAGCAGCGCGGTGGCGACAGGCAGGAGGAGCGCGGCTATGACGGGCAGCATCGAGACACGGGCCGCACGGCTGGCGGCTGGTGGCGTTTTTTTTTAATCGGGCTCACAAAATTTCTGTAGGAACCGCTTTTGTAGGGAAAAGAGATTTCCTACTATTTTCACTGTAGATTACTAGAGCACTGTCTCTTTTTGTTAACATTTTTCTTAAGAATCATTCTCTAAGGTATTTTGTAGAGAAATACTTTCCCTAAGATTTTGGTTTCTAGAAACCGATTGATTCTACTTAGTGATGAACAGCTGATAAAGGATAGAGAACTCACCAGGTTCGTTGTTTCAAAAGAAAGAAGAAATTAAAAGAAAAGATAGCTCACCAGATTCGTTCGTTCCAGAAAAGAAAAGATAGTTCAAGAGATTTCATTTTTTCGGAAGTATCCTATTTATAATGTGTTACGTGTATCAACTGTCTCTGACAAGTTTGGTGAGGTGTCAGTACTATGTCACTATCCAGTATTTCTTTAATTGGCACCCTTAAAAAAATGCGTGGCTTAGGCTGATAATATTTTCATTATATCCTGTATTATCCCTTAGCCGTTAGTGATGTCTAGTTCTCTATACCTGTTGTTAAAGAAAATAGTACATTATTCTGACATGTTTTGACACTCAAGTTGATGTATCAAAAAACAGGTAATGGCAGGTGTAGGTTTGGCGAGTACAAGGAAGTGATTATTTCAGTCACTATCCCGGCTCAAATAAGATTGTGCTGTTAGCACGCACACTTGCTAGCATTACTACCACTAGTACCTTTATTGGTACTTCTTAATTATCATTTTTTTTTGGAATTGGATTGAGGAGCCCGCTGCTGCTTCTCTTAATATCCATGGATGCAGGCTTGTTTCATGTACATAGAATATATCCCTCCGTTCTTAAATTATTGTCACCGTTGATTTTTAATATCAACTTTGACTACTCGTCTTATTAAAAAAAATAATTCAAATATGTAAAATTACAAATCATGTTTCAAATACCTTTAATGATAAATCAAACTATTACAAAATATAAAATACTCATCATACTTTTTTGAATAATACGAATAGTCAAAGTTGATATTAGAAATCAATAACAACAACAATTTGAGAACGGAGGGATAGTATGCCATGTTCTGATAAACAAGTTCTTAGATGTTTTGTTGCCATGGAATTTTAAGAGAATATTGAATGCTCCTCAATTCTGTAATATATAAAAGTTTCATTTTCTGTTTGCCACATCTACTCTTTTTTTGAAAGGGACTACTCAATTAATTATTCACAACATCGTCAAAAATACTGTTCATGAAATAGAACATGTTCCTGTCAGATGTTTTCGTCCATCACTGGATTACTGACTTCTTGCTGTCCAATTAACTTACTTGTTTCACTCATGAACTACCAACTAGGCTTATTAAAAATAAAGAACAAAGAGAAGAGGAAGCCACAGACATACATATAGTGTCCCGGCCTCTTTAACACCTGGTGAGGGCTCTAAGCTTTAGTCAGTATGGATTCAGCCATATCAGCGATTATAGGGGACCTAATCAGCCGAGTCATCTCCTTTCTGGTCAGGAAGTACAAAGACAAGGCTTCCACGGATCAGATGCTAGAAAAGCTGCAGCAACTTTTACTGAGGATTCATGCTGTTGTTGAGGATGCAGATGGTCGATATGTCACCAATCCTTGGATGGTGATGCAACTCAAGATTCTTGCCGAGAGGATGTATAGCGGATACCATGTTCTAGACAAATTCAGGTATAAATCTATCACCAGAAGTTTTATATATGGGGAGGGTACACCATCAGATTCCATTCCATTGAAACGTTCTCGTACAATTACTAGTACAATGAAATGTTGTGTTGAGGATAATGATTTGCAGACTGTGCTGGAGAGTTTAGAGTGTGCTGCTGCTAACATGATTGAGTTTGTTTTACTTCTGGTGGGGTGTGAACGCATACGCCGTAGACCGTATGACACTTACCTCTACACAGACACCCTTATGTTCGGACGTCATGCTGAGAAACAGCAGATCATCAACATCTTGTTGAATGATCCTGGAAGTCATGGTGGTCCTACAGTGCTTCCAGTTATTGGTGGATGCAGGGTTGGTAAGAAAACATTGGTTAGCCATGTTTGCAAAAATGATCGTGTTCAATCCTACTTCTCTTCGATCCTGTTCATTAGGGGAGATAGCATATGGAGAATGGAGCATGCAAAGTTCAATAATGAGAGGACTTTAGCTGTTGTTGAGTTTCATATGGATGTTGATGATGATGATTGGGTAAAGTTCTATAGTATTGTAAGATGCAGGGTAGCAGAAGGAAGCAAAGTTATAATCATAAGTAGGATTCAGAATCTTTCAAGATTTGGATCTGTTAATGCAGTTTTCCTAAATAGTTTGTCTCGCGAGGAGTACACATACCTTTTCAAGAGGTTATCATTTGGAAGTACAGATGAAAATGACTTTCCACATTTAGCATCAATAGCAAATGAAGTTGCGGTCGTATTGGGAGGTTCACTCATCACTGCAAATGTTATAGCTGACCAGCTTCGGAAAAAGCTTGACATTCAGTTCTGGCTTCGCATATTGCGAAGATTCAAGGGGCTTGTTGATAAGAACCTCTCAAAATATGGTGAGCATCCGAAAGATATCCTTGAGAATGAGCGTCCAATAGACATCACATCATTTTATTCTTCACATGCTGCTACCCGTCATTTGATGCCTCCAAGGGTTGAAGAGGATGACTGCCCTAAAAGAATGTTACCTCATATTCCTTTAGGGGAATTGGTGGCTGGACACAATTTGGTACCCAAAGACGAGTTTGTGCTAGCTGCGTGGGAGTCAAGGATAGCACCATACACTAGGTATGTTAGTGATGTTTGTTGTGTCGAAGATCAAGTTGGATCTACAAGGAAGCGTCGATTAAGCATTTGATTTCTTCAAAGAATGAAGTGGTAGCGTTGTCGCCTTCATTTACTAAATAATTGTGGACAAACATAAAGTAGTAGTTGAACTATTATTGCTGTGTATGAGTTGCCTTGTTTGACACTTTTTACATCTTCTCAAAAATGTAGAGGCGGGGACCTCGTCTTCCTTCATCTAAAAAAATGTATCATGTTGGTGTAAGAATAGTTAGTAGTTTTGCTACAGATACGTGTACAATATATATCAGGATGTGAAGATGCGCAAATGCATATAACTGTATGTTAGAGCATGTACATCAAACTGACCACTTCTAAAATAGTTTTGTTTTCTCGAGATTTGCAGTTTGAAGCATTTGATTCAATTGCTAAGAACAAGGGTCTTTAATCAACACAATTCAAATCCCAAAATCATGTCCAGAATCACCTCTCTATGAAGGCTAATGCTCGCATATGAATAAAAGATCACAGGTCAAAACAAGAAGACCATGAGTTGGAGTCTCACAAATTTCTTATCGATGAAACTGTACAAAATAAAATAAAGGTGTAGTGACTACTGTTTAAGGCCCTCTTTGACAGAGATTCTCAAGAAATGATTCTTTGTGAGAAGTGATTCTCTGACGAGAAGTAATTCTGTGACTAAAATTGATTCTCTAAGATAAACTCTTGGAATCAGAACAGATAACCACTTCACAGAATCAGGAGAAGTTGCTTTTTTTTCGCTCCCAACCTCATAGTTTATTTTAGAAAATAACTTCATATAATCAGCCAAAAATCATTTTTTTTTCTAAAAACAGTATTTGGCACAACTTCTCTAATTTTGCCTAAGAATCAGGTCGATGGAGTTCTGCCAAAGGGCCTAAATAAGGTTTAGCGGGGTAGCCAGGGTGCAACCCTAATCCAAATGGGACTAAAAAAGACACATAACCCAATGGCCAAAATATAGTGCCCAACAAATTCTTGATGTGTCTTCTCTTTTTTTTACCATTTCTGTCATATCTGGTGGAATCTGGAAGTGAAACTGGTGTCATATCTGGTGGAATCTGGAAGTGAAACTGGTGTCAATAGAAAAGCTATCTTATTAGCTTTCCATCTATGTACAACATCCAAATAGAGTCTGGATGCAAGTTTTAGTATAGACTGCTCCCACAATCTGAGTCCACATGATATATGTGATGTGATTTTTGTGTTGAAGCTCTTGAATTCCAAAACAAGTTGGATTCTGAATTTGTTTGGATCTCTAACATGGTTTTGACCTCCTTACTGGCTTAGACACCTTCTACTCCTTCTTCTCCTCTTTTCAGGTTCTCTCTGTAGGTCCTAAGCATAATTAAATCGTTAGGTACCAATCTATTCTCATAATCATATAAAGATTTGGTTATGAACAAGCTCACCTATAAATTCAATTGTCTTGCAAGAGCTCTATGATGGAACCTTGCATATCGATGTGTATCTATACGAGTGAGTCCTCATCCTCCTCCCCCTCTTAAATTAGGATCATCCTCGACTAAAGTTTATTATCAAAATTGCAACTCCAATATTCAAATGTAGGCACTTGGTATAATCAAGATGTGCATGATCTCATCATGATCCCCTTCTTGATGAAAAGTCATCCATGGCTTGCCCCAATAGCTTGCATAATTTTGTAAACCGGCTGCATTACTCAATTCCATTTGATGGTCAATTCCTCAAGTGGTTGGAGGTCCAAGAGGTATTTCTTCAGAAAAAAATAGAATGGTACTTCTATAATATATTAGTGATAGGAACATGCAAAGAGAAAGCAAAAACAAAGTGTATTTACAAACTAAATTATAATTTGAAGAATCTTTATCACAATGTTCAGCAAGGCCAGATTTTTTCTAAAAATGCTCTCCGAACAATTCAAATTACAAGAAACATCAATATAAATCTTATGACAAGGTAAAAAGTATGATATCTTAGAAAAACTCCGTAAACATGAAGATATAGTCATTTGTCATCTTCTATTGATCATATAGTTGCACTACATAAGAGGGTTTAATATTTGAACATATGTAAACTCTATGCACCATAGAAACATCTATGATCATAGTCGCCTATAGTATGAAAATTGTTTCTAGTGGCACTTCAATATCAGTAAATATTGTCCTCTGTATAGAACTGTGATCACAAACAGCATCCTATTCAATATAATCTAAATTTTTAGAGAAAAATATTTAGTTTCAGCACTAGTGGATAAAAAAAAATAGAAGTATCAAGTTCATCCACCTGTTGCATAGGAATAATATAAATATTAGTACACAACTACTCATTATCAACAGGACCAATACGTAAATCAACTATATGTTGCTCTACAGTAGAAGGATTGGTAAAAAATTTCAGCACAGCAAAATGCTTCTGTTGGGATCGTATACCTTAGGTATCTATGGTTTCAGCCCAGTGACAAAAGACAGCCCGTCATATTGTCGGCAGTGTCTAGTTCCCTAAATGTTTCGACTCCACTAATCCAAGGCCTGCTTGACTCCTGGGACGGGTGTTGCCTCTCTCGTCCGACCCCTGGGTTGGGCACTACCTTACTCGTCCGACCCCTGGGTCGGGCACCTCCTTCGAACGACCGACCTCCGACAAGGGCAAAGATTCTTGGCACTGTGCGGCAGGTGCGGTCTACTGAACGGTGGACAGAAAAGCTGACTTTGTCTGCCCACGCTGGACAAAGGATGAAGACATGATGACCATGAGCTCAGAGGCTGTCAGGCGTAACAGCTCTAGATGCTCACGGTCCTACCTGTTAGGAGCCGTTTGGTTGCTTGAACACCAAGCCATTATAACTCCGGTCTGACCTCTTTATAAGGTCACGCCGGTGACCCTAGACGTATGGGCAATCAACAGTAAGGACAATAGATACACATACACGTATCACGATTAATATTGTTAAAAACACATTCGACACCCCCGAAAGATCTAGAGTTCTTGCTTGAGCAGGAACCCGAGCGTCATTGGAACCCCCTTTGTTCAGACTCTACAATCTACACACCCTCGATCCTGGACATAGGGTATTACGCCTTCATGGCAGCCTGAACCATGCTAAAATTTTTTGAGCCTTATGTAGACTAGGTCACCTCAATGAGAAGTAAGCATGAACCCCTCTTTGATACACAAATTCTACTGTGCTGGTGATACGAAACGCCGATTGTTGGCACTCCAGGTGGGGGAATTCGTCACGCACATCGCTTTGATTCATTGATGGCTTTGATCTTTGCCATGGTGGGGGGTCGATCACCCACTTCAAGAGCTTCATGGTTGCCATTGTTGAGGACGGCCGAAGTGACGCGTCTCGTCTACACCGCTGGCCAAGCTTTTTGCTTTGGAAGCTTGGACTTCATCACCAACTAGGGCAGCGAACTACATCTTCGAGCCCCACGCGCTAAACGCACGCTCTGACGCCGCTGTGCTCGTGTGGCATTGGGCCATGATCCAGGGCACGAGTGTTTCATGGCCTCTGGCATTCCAATCTTCGAGCGCTGGATTGAGAATGTGGTGGTGGCGGCATTCATCCTAGAGGAAGCCATCACGCCCAAGAACCCCATGCTCCACGAGATTCATGAACATCTACCCATCTACCTACACGCAGCACTGCAGCAACAAGAACAACTGTCCTGACCAGAATGATCCAAGGTTCCAAAGCAGTCAGCGACATTGTCCTGGTGAATGAAGCTCGCCTCACACTAGCCAGGTTGGTTGGACAGGTGGGCAAGACTTATCTCGAGGTGCCCAATCCGTCCAGCGATGCCTCGAACCGTACCACAATGCGCAACACACCATCCATGCCAGACGATTGGCTAGAAGTGACAACCATGCCGAATTGCGCTGGGAACAAACACCCAAGCCCTACGACCGTTAGTGCAGCCGCGACCCATCTCGGAGTCCCAGTCCTGACGGGGTGGAGTTATACACAAGGAAAGAGACTGACGGTATGTATCCCACCTCCTCAGCTCCCCCCCCCCCCCCCCCCCCCCCCCCCCCCCCCCCCCCGGACGATCACCACCCACCACCCTCTCGCCGACGCTGCTCCATGCCTCGGCAACCACCTCTCCAGCCAGCTCCTCATCGGAGCTAGCCTCCTTCTCCAGTGGAGTGCCGGTCCCATCCCCTCACTTGTCTACCTTTGCCAAGCCCTTGTCCTCGAAGGGGAGAACCAAAGATCAGCCCTGGTGTGATGAAGTTTCTTCGCTGATCTCCGGCATTCCAGGAGCTGCTCCTTCTTTCAAGGACGTTCTTCTGGAAAGAGTGGTGGTTTCTGCTCCTAAGACAGCAGCGGCAGATGTGGTAGTTCGGCCGCCTCTTCAGTTCTTCGTGAAGGGTGGTTCTAGGCCGGTGGCTGCTCCGTCTGGTCCAGAAGCCCAAGGATTGCAGTTGGTGCGGAGCCGCCGTAGTCGCAAGTTTCTTGCTCGATAACGGCGAGCCACACAATGACGTCCGGTGTCGGAAGATCTTCGAGGAAGGTGTTTCAGTTGTTTCTCCACTATGCATCATGCAGCTTGTTGTAGGAGAAAACCACGTTGCTTTAGGTGTCAAGAATTGGGTCACCTTTCTTACACCTGTGAAGGTAGTGCTTCTAGCTTCCACACCTCCCAAGGCCCGATCAAACAGATGTAGCACCCTAAGTTGGGTCAACAGAAGGTGGGAGGGGGTGTGGCAATGGAACTGCAGCGCCCAATAGTGGAGAGCAAGCTGGCCATGGTGACTGAGGAAGTTCCGGCTGGTTCTTGCGCAGCTCTGGAAGTGCGAGGTCATCGTCGCCGGCGCTGGGTCAGACGGAGTAAGGGGCCAGAGGCTGGTGATCAAGGTGATGGTGTCTGTGCCGATAGAGCAGCTAGTGATCAAGGTCCACCTGAACTCGTGTCAACAGAAGAAGTCGTGGTCCCTCTTGCAATTACGCCACGACGCGTGATTTATTGGTTTGCCAAGATTGTACGGTCAGAAGCAGACTCTGTAAGGCTTTGACATTCTTGGTGATCACGGATTCATCAATGATATAGGTTGACGCCATGGCGGCGGCGATAGCAGGCCACTATGAGCTCCCGATAGAGTCTTTCGAACTGCATCAGCTGAGTTCTAATGTGTTTATGGTCGTGTTTGTGGATGAAGTTTTTGCTATTCATGTCTACAATGGTGGCTGTCCCCTTCGTGTTTGTAAGCTTCATGACCTCCTAAAAGGTATGAATTGATTTTGGTGATTGAATGAACACCATAGGTAACAATTGTGACTTATGTTCCATCCCGCTAATCTTTACAACATGGTGAGTTTCCTCGATGGATGACAAAGGACGATATCAAAAAGAGTAGTTTTCGGGCGTTGGAGGACCAAGGCTAAGGACTAGCTAGAGAGTCTATAGGAACGGACTATTAATGGTGGTCAAGTCATTTGTCTCCTGTCATACAAGTGTTGAGGGTTTAAATGCTCCTTAGATACCTCAAAAGCACTGAAGATGGCAAAGAAAGCGAAGTCAAAGACTGAACCTCAAATCCATCATCAAGAAGACTAAGAAGATTGAGGTGATGACTAAAGAGCATGAAGTAGTAGTATTCCGAGTTCAGAAGCTAGAGGGTGAGCTCAATGCCCTAAAGAATTCTTATGGTGCTCTACGTGAGTCTTATGAATCTCTCAAGGAGAAGCACATAGAGCTAAGTGAGAAGCATAAGGCATTGGTCTGCACCCATGAGGCATTGGTCCTAAGCATTCAAATGAAGCTTCTACTTCCTGTAATCTAACCCTCTCCAAGGAGAGTACTACTATTGAGCCATCTATTTGGAAAGAATATGCGAAGCTTAAGGAGGAGAGAGATGTTGTGATAGATGCTTTTGAGCGGCTTACTAGAGGAAGGCAAATACAAAAGGAAATCCTTAGCAAAAACCTTGTCAACAACCACAACTACAAGTTGATCGAGCTACAACGCCAATCTACTCTTCAAAGAGGTTTATTCTTGTACATAGTAGAGTAGGTTTCTTTTTTTGTCTTGCATGATAGATAGGACTCTTCCGTGGACTAGATGTTTACACTATCATACATCATGTGTAAAAAGATAAAAGAAAAAAACAAAAAAAATAGATCGGTGCCTAACCACCTTGAGATATCTATATGCATAGGGGAAGAGCTTGACAAGGTAGTTTGGCTATCTCAAAGCAAAGCGGCGGGCATATGGTGAATTAGCTTGAGATGGGTCAAACTTGGCATCGAATATGTTTCTTTCTTGAAATGTCCTTTAATTTGCTTACATCTATATAGCATATTTAAGTTTAATTCATTAGCTAGGATGTTGTTGCCATGCATTGCATATAGAAACCACAGAGGGGGCGTGTCACTCTATGAAAAAAGTGACTACATTGTCGATATAAATTCACACACTCCATAAAAAGTAACCAAAGCAATTGTGAGCTACAAGCCATTGAACCTTGTGTCTAACGGTGTCTAAAATTCATTTAAGTAGACCGTGAACATGGGTTAATACATTTCCTATTTGGAGCCTCTTCGCTTTGGTTTTTATCGCTCGATCTTATTTGCGTTTTGTGAAAATGCTAAACTCTTCGGGAGTTATCTATTTGCAAAGGAGTGTTTGAGAGTTCCCTTTTCTAGACAAGTGTGGTGTTTATTTGGTTCTTTGGTGAGAACACTTAAAGTCTAGAAAGAATTCCTTGGTTCTGCAATTCTTTGAGGTCACCAGACAGTCTGATGCCTTCACGGGACAATTCGGTGATTGTATCTTTGAACCGAGTGTTCTGCAGAGCTGGACACTCACCGAACAATCCGACGAGTTCACTGGACAGTCTGGTGATTGGAAGATGAAATAGGTGCTTCTCTGGAATCGGCTTTCGGTATACACCGGACAATTTGGCTCTTTGTAGTCACAGGACAAATATTTGGGACCGGATAGTCTGGTGATCGGCTTTCTCGGTGAAATCTCGGCCATCTGTTTTGTTTTCATTTAATCTCGACAGTTGATTATCTTATTACCCTAATCGCACGTGACTTCTCGAGATTCATTCCAATCGTGCGCCGTGATGTCGCCGTGCCTTGCTCTCACACTGCCTTGACTTGCTTCTATGCACTCGATTGCGGACTTCGTTTGCCCTAACTCGCATTAGCGAAAACCCTCGTAGGGTTTTGATTTTTCGGGTGATCGAACATCTTTACGGTGTGTCTTTCAGCGATTTACGACATCTATTCTTCGGGGTATCAATTTTATCTCATACATTTCATCAAAAATGCCCTGCTTGTTTTATAGTTGATTAATTATGAAAATTGGAATTGTTGAGATAGAAGTTCATTCTTTTATTGCTAATTGGAGTAATTAGTTGACATTTCCTGTACTTAGTGCCATATTGAGGTTATGTCTTGCATATTTTCGTATGGCATTGAGTCCTCCTGTCGCTAGTGTCACAATTTGGATGCATTGCTATTATTTGAATTGTGACAGTAGTCCGTCGATATCACCGTTGAGTTTATTTGCATTATTTGATCGGTGATATGTCCTTGTTCCACTGCTAGGATATCTTTGTGTCGCTCACCTACGATGCTTGCAACCTATATCATATTCTTATGTGGTGTAATGACAGTTTGTGGCAGTGGTTTAGGACAGCGGACAGCATCAGTGTCAGAGTTCTCAGCGGCAGTCCAGATCATTCTTGGATGTATTAAGAGCCAATCTCTTAATCCTATCTCGTGAGGTCAGCTTGTCAGTTGTGCTTTCAGGGGCAGTATTCTGTTGACAGTTGACAGTATGGGCTGACAGTGATCTTCTGCAGAGAAGGAGAAGGGCAAGGCTGTAGAGCTTGAGAAAAAAAAGAAGCAGAGGACTGGTGACCCCGAGTGAGATAGAGCACTTGCAGCAGCAGAGGTGGATGTGCCTCCACACAAAAGGTCAGGTGCTTTGACGATTGGAGGTGCAGAGGGCCAGGGGGAGCTGAGGAGGTCAACTCGTCAGAGAGTGGCGACCGTCCCCTTCGTAGCTGAGGTGCAGCCGCAAAGAGCTCCTGTCAGTAGGCAGTTAAGAACAACGGAGGGAGAGGCAGCCCAGAGAGCGTCATAGCTAGGGTCACAGAGGTGTCCTCATTAGTAGCCAAGATTGCTGAGGAGGAGGTTGATCTATTGACAATCAAGGGCACGGCCATGAAGGCCAAGTGGAGCGTGGATTTCATTGTTTAGGTCCCCACAGGGCGATATGCAGATGCTGATCAGTTCTGTACCATTCTTCAGTGGAGGATTTATGATGCTCTTAGGAGACAGCTTGCTACTCACCGCCACTGTTCTTTTGAGGCACTAAGCCGGGGAGCTGGGACAGACATGGAGGAGCACATTGGATATCTGCCTGGTCTGACAGATTTGGTTACCCAGCCCCTGAGATATAGTGAGCAGGTGATTCTTCAGTTCTATGCCTCCCTGTAGATCTTCCTTGACCGCTCACAGCTTTGGTTTCTCTACCAAGAGGAGCCACACTGTTTTGAGACATCTAATGTCATTGCTGCTTTGGGTTTTCTTTTTTTGGAGATACGGATCCACGCACTGGCCCATCCAGACTTCCTTCCATCGTATCAACCTTTTGGAGGGATGGAGCCGAGTGACAAGAGAATGAGTATTGCTTACCCGCCACACACAAGGCTCATGTATTGAGTGGGTTGCTAGGCAGGACGCTAGCTCGAGAGCTGGCGACACAGAAAGGGTGATTATTCTACATTAGTGGCTGCTATGCTTTCTGCTAGGGTATGAGACGTTTGATCTGACCGATCTACAACTAGCACAAATGGAGGATGTGAGCTATGAGTGGATAAGAGAACGTCAATTACCTTTTGCCCTGTACATATGTCTGTTGTTGAGGAGAGCTGGAGTGATGACTGAGGCAAAGTACGCTGAGTTGCCAGAGATCACAGCTGCTTTCAGTCCAGCCGAACCATCTGACTCCAAGGTTCTTAGAGTGTTAGCTTCCCTGAGCACCCCTGGAGGAGAGGATACCACAGCCTCTGAGGAGTTTGAGCTGGTGACTCAGGCTCCGAAGAGAGCACAACCAGGGTTGGGAGCTCTAAGGCTCGAGGTCAGTCTGAGACTCCTACCTCTCATGCCACACTTGACCCTACAGTAGCTGCCAGATTAGATGCTATTCAGACAGAGCAGGCTGAGTAGAGGAGGTACAGGGAGGAGCAGGATGAGCAGATCAGACGTGAGAGCGCTGAATTTGAGAAGAGGCTATGGATGGAGAAAGAGCTTGCAGAGGAGAGGAGATGGCAAGACATAGAGTTTCATGAGAGGTCGCAGCACACTCAGTTGAAGATGGCAGCGGCCATATCTTATATGTTTTCCGGGTTTAGAGCGATAGTATCTTATCTCTAGGGGAATGGTATGCCACTATTGCCTGCGTTCCTGATGACCATGCTACCAGGTCCCCTGCCATCGCAGCTACAGCCGACAGCTCCTCAACCATAGTACTCATCGATGTCAACATTCACAGCTCAGTTGCAGCAGCCCAGCTTCAACACCCTACTCTCAGCTCTGTTATCTCCTTTTGCGCCTTTTGGAGCGGTCAGCACAACCATGACTACTAGAGGAGCTAGTGTGCCAGTAACTTCTTCTCAGTTCTCTTCGGTTTTCTCGTTCTCTATATCACCACTTCTTGTGTCAGCCGAGCCCAGAGTTTTAGTGCTAGCATTAGCGATAGGGACAGCAGTTGGCAGTTCTCCGCTTACTCCGAGAGTTCTATCGTTCGAAGCTACCACTGCTGAGTCAGTTTTGACAGAGGCAAAGCCCACAATCACCACAACTGAGCAGCCCAATGTGTTTGATGCAACTATCTTGGTCGAGGCCGAATACTCTACAAAGGAGGCAGCTCAGGCCTTTGCCAGTGCAGATTAGCCAGCTTCAGTTGATGGCAAGAAGCCTTCCCCAACGTCATCCTCCGGCTTGTGTGCTTATGATGATTCTGATCAACCAGGGGATGAGTCAGCAGCAACAGAGAAACAGCCACCTACATTCACTGTCCTGACTCTCCAGCCGCGTCTGCAGAGGATTAGATCTTCCTAGCTCTAGAGTGTCGGGAGTGTGCCGTGTGGTTGTATCGCTTGAGAGGCTAGCTGTCTAGGGGGAGGACATGGATGGGTAATTAGGGCTCTGGATCTTTTGTTTGGCGGATTTTGTTGACTCTTTGTGACTTTTTGATGAGCTTGTGTTTTATTCGATTTTTTAGCTCATTGGAATGCACTTGGTATTTGGACTAACCCCGTAGTTTCTTTTGTAATGGCTCCTTGTGTTGTGATTGTCTTGCAGGTTTTCTAGTGCGTTGTACTTTCATTTATATCTATCGTGCACTAACCTTCGTCTTTCCAACGTCTCTCTTCTCTATATGCTTACTCGATGCCATCTTTTTGTATGATTAGATGACAAAAGGGGAGAGAGAGTCCTCACAACAGGAGAGAGATCGTTTCCAAAGGAAGACAAAGGGGGAGAACTCATGTAAATTTCTAGGGGGAGTCATTAGGGTAAGGAGGTAAGTATTTCTTCGAGATGTGTTTCTTTTTTTATCTTATATCATCTTGTTTAAAATTTGGTTGCGTACTATGGTTGTCATCAATCACCAAAAAGGGAGAGATTGTAAGCTTTATAACCTTCTAAAAGGTATAAATTGATTTTGATGATTGAATGAACACCATAGGTAACGGTTGTGATTGTAGATTTCACCCCATTAATCTCTGCAAAATGGTGGATTTCCTCGATGGATCACAAAGGACGATCTCAAGAAGAGGAGTTTTTGAGCATCGGAGGACCAAGGCTAAGGACTAGCTAGAGAGTCCATAAAAACGTCGATATTAGTAAGGGGAGTAAAGTCATTCATCTCCTGTCATACAAGTGTTAGAGGGTGTGAATACACCTTAGATACCTTAGAAAGCACTAAAGATGGCAGAGGAAGCGAAGTCAAAGACCGAAGCTCAAGTTCAGCTAAAGAAGCAACCACTGGACAGTCCGATGATGTCACCGAACAGTCAGGTGAGCCTTGGAGGAGCCAGTCCAGAGAGAGGTGCTCTCTGGAGTCAAGGTGAGCAGTCACTAGATAGTCTAGTGGTGCAGTGACCGAACAGTTTCGTGATCTAGCTGATGAAGTCCAGAGAAGATGTCTCTGGGAGTTCAAAAATAAAAATCAGCAGACAGTCCAGTGAAGGTATGCACCGGACAGTCTGTTGTCATATGAAATGGATTCTAGATAAGGTGTTTCCCTTGTCTGCGAGGAGACTAGTCACTGGATAGTCTAGTGATTAGATAAAGCAGTCAGCTTTATGACATGATGTTCCAACGGTTGTTTCTAGGCTTAGAGCATATGTAAACCATGGAGAGGGGCGTTCTCGCATATGTCTAAGGTCTGAACTGCTGGAGGAAACTTGTGAAAGACCAAGGGATACCACCAAAAGAGACAAGACAAGATAAGAGATCTTTGGTGCTAGTAGGAGAGTGATAGGGAGCATTCATACACTTATAGAGCTTGTGGGGCTTGAGAAGAGTGATTTTGACCTATTACTCTTGGTTTGGTAGCCTAGATCGGCTAAAAATCGGTGTTCGAGATTTTGAGGAGATTGTGGATGATGACACCAGGCTTGTATACGGTTTCAGGTCCCCGCACGAAAGGGACACCAAAAGGGAACGCCTGAGCCTTGGAGGCTTGCTCTAGCACTTGAGTATTGTGTGCGACAGCCAGGCCGTCGGTGTCTTCACTCCGAGAGTGAAGTGTACACTTGTGAGTATTGTTCTGAGAATGACAGGAGGAACCAAGACTCCGACAAGAGTGGTTAAATAAAAATTAGAGAAAGACGCTTACCTTTTGAGACCTCGAGAAAAATTACTGAGCACTTTCTATCTCTCTCATTACTTACCGTATTTACTTACAATATGAGTAGAGTGATAGGATGTTGTTTGATTCTTCTTAGTAGCTATTGTGCTAGTGCTTGCTTGGGTTTTTATCTTTTCACTAGTATTGTTAGGGGTCTTATTTACTAGAATTGTATAGGTTTGCTTTCGTTGTGATTGAATCTCAAAGTTTAAGTTCGTAGCAAATTTAATTTTATAAGTATACCGATTCAACCTCCTTCTCGGTGTCCTTAACCTTACAGTGTTGATCCCTTCATCCTTTGCTTTTGTCGGTGGTCAAGGCTGAAGAACGCAACAGCTTTTGTGGTGCCCTCTCTCGTCAACATTAGTCTGCAAGGTATTCCAGCGCATGCTTGGGAGCTTGAAACCAAAGAGCAACTTCTGAATGAGTTATGTTGGGTAAGGGATCTTAACCAAGACACTGTCAATCGTCTAAGACTATTCATCCTTTCGCCTTACGACTTGGTGTTCATGGCCGGAGGATATCCTTCTGTCTACGGAGCTGGCCATAGTTGAGCCGCCAGTGCAAGTTGAAGAGCACCCTCCAGTGAAGAAAGCTTTGTGTTATCAAGTTAGAATCTTGGTGGGGAGGTTGGAAACGTCGTTGCGGCCGGATCCTCAGTCTCGGCCGCTGCATGATGGTTCTGATCCCCGTGGGCAGCGTCGCTAGTGGCAACCTTCATCCTGGCTGGAATCCGACTGCAGCTCCCCCGACCAAGGTGGTTCTATGCGGGGCCCAGTGCATGTGTAACTCTCTCAGCAGCCCATGCAGGACGTGTTGTGAATGGCGACGAATAAACGATGAAGTAGACTCGATCAATCACAGCGAAGACACAAAATTTTAACGTGGAAAACCCCTCCAATGCGAAGGGGAAAAACCACGGGCGCCAGCCAGCAAAGATCTCCTCACTATTCTCAAGAGTTTGTTACAACGCCTTATAGCGGCTACAAGATCGTAATAAAGGTGAAACCCTAATACAAATATATGTACCGGACTGCGGGGGGGCAAGCCCCCCCCCCCCCCCCCGCACCCCCCAAGCGTCCTCGGGGCCGCACCACAATGGGCCACTTCTGCCTCTGCTTCGCTCTGTCAGAAGTCGGCCAATATAATGTGCAATTGAATTTGGAACATATTCAACAAACTCCACCTTGAGACAAATTCCTCTTGTAGCATAAATCAACTCCTTCATCCTGAACATAACAAAGAGAAAAATACTTCTGGCGCCAAATAGCCTCTCGAGCTAATCCACTAAACCAACTAAGCTTGAGCAAAGCTCAAACTTAGCTACAGGAACTGGCTTAGTCATCATGTCAGCAGGATTATCATGAGTACTGATTTTGCATACCTTTAGCTTACCTTCTTCGATCACATCACGAACAAAATGGTACTTGATGTCAATATGTTTGGTCCTCTCATGGAATATCTGATCTTTAGTAAGGTAAATAGCACTTTGACTGTCACAGTATAAATTAATACAAGAATCAACTCCACATAGCTCAGCATACAAGCCTTTCAGCCAAATTAATTCCTTGCTCGCTTCAGAAACAGCCATGTATTCTGCTTCAGTAGTTGACAAAGCAACAACAGACTGCAATATAGCCCTCTAACTCACAGCACAACTGCCAATAGTGAACACATAGCCAGTAAGAGACCTTCGCCTGTCCAGATCAGCAGCATAATCTGAATCCACATAACCAATAAATCCCTTTTTAGTTTTGCCAAACTTCAAACAGTAATCTGCTGTGCCTCTGAGGTACCTGAAAATTCACTGAACTACCCTCCAGTGTTCTTTACCAGGATTAGACATGTATCTACTAACCAAACTCATAGCATTTGATAAATCTGGGCAAGAGCAAACCATGGCATACATCAAAGAACCAACAGCACTAGAATAAGGAACTCTTGACATGTATTCAATTTTTTGATCTGTATTAGGACACTGTGTAGCTGATAATTTAAAGTGAGGTGCAATAGAAGTAGTAACAGACTTTGCATCATGCATGTTGAAACACTGAAGAACTTTCTTAATATAATTTTGCTGACTAAGAAATAGCAAACCAGATTTTCTGTCTCTAGTAATTTCCATACCGAGTATTTTCCTAGCAACACCAAGATCCTTCATGTCGAACTCACTACTCAACAATTTCTTCAATTTAGTGATTTCAACCTTACTCTTGGCAGCAATCAGCATATCATCAACATATAACAGCAAGTATATGGGTGATCCATTAACATGCTTAATATAAACACAGCTATCATATTTAGACCTTTTAAAACCGTGCGACAGCATAAATGAATCAAACCTTTTATTCCACTGACGAGGGGACTGCTTCAACCCATACAAGGACCTCTTCAATTTGCAAACAAATTTCTCTTTGCCAGGCACTATGAACCCTTCCGGCTGGTCCATATATATATCCTCCTCAAGCACTCTCTGCAAAAACGTAGTCTTCACATCTAACTGCTCAAGCTCAAGATCATGTGAAGCAACAATACTAAAGAATGTACGAATAGAGCTGTGCTTTACAACAGGAGAGAACACATCGTTGTAGTCAACACCGAAAATTTGACTGTAGCCTTTTGCTACTAACCTTGCCTTAAAACTTTGGAAGTTCGCTTGGAGTTAAACCCTCCTTTTTCTTGAACATCCATTTGCAGCGGACGGTCTTCTTTTTCTTAGGCCCAAGCCTCCGGCGACGGGCCTCCGCTTCGCTCTGTCAGAAGTCGGCCAATATAATGTGTAATTGAATTTGGAACATATTTAACAAGACGGACGCATGGCCTCTTGCTTGAGGCCTATTAACAGTACGCTGCAACCAGCACCCAAGGAGACAAAGGAGGCACCAGCTGCTTCTTCAATGATTCATGTTTCCTCGGATGAAGAAGTGAGCTGCGGTGATTTTGCTGCTCTCATCATTACTCTGAATTTTAGGGAGCTGGAAGTGATCCCTGAGAAGGTGGAGGATCTGTCGGTATTGAAGGAAGTTGAGGAGACTGTGCAGTAGCTCTCCCTGCGCTGCATGTCGGTTTCAATCTCTTCCCTGAGGTTCTTGGACCGGAAGCTGGAGTGCGAGCTGGGCCGGCCCAATCTCTCGCACCTATCAAGTTGAGTTGTGCACATGCCCATTGTCAACAGGCAGAAGACTCTCTGGAGACAGCACAAACAACAGGAATGCATATCTTATTGGATGAGTTGACTGCTGCTGCTTCCTCTGTAGCAGTCATGCCCAGCGAGGACGTGTGTTTTGGAGAGAACATCAAGGTTTATGCACGTTGTGATAAAGGTGGAGAAGGGGAAAAGGAAGGGGAAGAACATGGCAAGGATGCAAGACCTTTGGTTGCTCCAGACAGTGCATCGATACAAGTTCTGATGCCTCATCAGATGTTGAAGTAGCAGCTGAAACTCCATTCCCGGCTGACCCTGGTCTGGTGAGTGTTGAGGTGTCAGCGGCAACTCCATCTGAAGGTGCTCAATTACAACCCACTCTGGCTGCAGATGCCTTCTTCAAGAAGATAGTGAAGCCGATGGTAAGTTGTCTACTTTTCCTCAGTTTCCAAGAAGAAAGTGAACCAATAAAAGGCCAATAGCCCCCTCGGGTCGCAGCCGCCGCCTTGCAGGTGTTGGTGTCGAATTCACATGTGAGCCAGATGCTAGATGCAAGAAGAAAGTGATGCGTGTCCTGGAGGTCATTCATGAACAGGAGGGGATTGATGACAGCGCTTTTTTTTCAACCTCTATCGGGAACGCACCTATAGGCTTTAGCCTATTTGTTTGTTTGGAGTGTGCCTAAGATTTCTGTGCAGGACGATGCGGGGCATAGGCAGGAAGACGCCTGATGATTGTGCACCGTTGGGTCATCTTTATTTTGCGTTGTAATGGATCCGAAAAAAAACTTTTAATTTGAAATGTAAAAGGGTCGAATTCGAGGAGCAGGGAAGATGCAGTTCGAACTCTTGTTGAATCAGTTTAAAGGGGATGTAGTTTGCCTTCAAGAGACAAAGATGTATTTCATTTTCCAACGGGATGTGATGTTTATCTTTGGAGCTGAGTTCTCTGATTTTATTGCTCTATCATCAATAGGTGCTAGTGGAAGGATTTTGATAGCTTGAAGAGACACATTCTTACCACCGGCCAAACCAGAGTTGATTCGTACAGCGCATCAGTTCAGTTTGCAACAAACAACAATCAAGCCTGGTGGCTTACATGTGTGTAAGGCACACATGATAGCCAGCAGAAAATTGAATTCTTGCAAGAGCTCAGAACTATTAGAGAAGCTTGTCAAGGCCCGTGGATCACTTCTGGGGACTTCAACCTCATCCTGCACGAAGATAATAAAGCAATGCAATTATAATAGAGCCATGATGGGTCGGTTCCATCGTCTCGTAAATGATCTTGCTGTGAAGGAAATAATCAGGTTTCAGTCAAACTGGATCGTGTTCTCTGTACTGAGGAGCGGGAAAATCTTTTTCCCAATTGCCTTCTGCAATCAGCAGCTTCGGATGACTCAGATCAGTGTCCCCTCCTGCTGGGAATGAATGATGTTCAGCAAGGGAAGCGAAGATTTCATTTTGAATCCTTTTGGCCCAAGCTTGAGGGCTTTCAGGAAGCAGTGGAGGCAGCATGGTCCTTAGCTCCAGCTAGTTCATGCCCCTTTGGGATTCTCTCTTGTAAGCTCCAAGCAACTTCAAAGGGGCTGCAGAGCTGGAGTTAGAAAAAGATGGGCAATATTAACTTTCAGCTTGGACTTGCTCGAGAGATTCTCCATCAACTAGAGATTGTCAAGACATCAGGGAATTATCATCAGGAGAAATTTGGCTTAAAAACTCACTTAAGAAACATTCTCTCGCTTTGTCTTATCTCTCAAGGACAGTAGCACGGCTTCGATCTAGGATCAGCTGGCTTGGGAAAGGTAATGCTAATACTGCATTTTTTCATGCACAAGCACACTTTTGAAAGAGGAAATTTTTTGTCGCACAACCAGTGTCAGATGGTCAGGTTTTCACTGAACAAGGAGACAAAGCTCAGCTAGTTGATGATTTCTTTTTCAACTTGTTGGGGCAGACTGCAGTGAGAGAGAATACACTTAACTTAGAAGCTCTTGGGACTGCAATTTTCTAGAGGAAGAGTTTTGGAGCACGATCAGTAAGTTGCCAATGGATAAAGCTCTAGGTCCTAATGGATTCACGAGGCGCTTCTATTAAGTGTGTTTGAATATAATTAAAAAGGAAATCTTAGAAGCTTTAGCTGCAGATTGGAGATGTGATTTCAGAAATTTTGGGGCTCTGAATTCGGCCTTCATCACTCTGATACCGAAATCAGCAGTTGCAGATTGTGTCAGGGACTTTAGACCAATAAGTCTTATGCATAGTTTTGCGAAACTCCTCACTAAACTGTTAGCCAATAGCCTGGCTGGCAGGTTGGATCAGCTAGTTTCCTGAAATCAGAGCGCTTTCATCAAAGCCACATTTATACAAGACAACTTTATGCTTGTACAACATATGGCTAGATTTTTAGCTTTTGACTCGGTGTATTGGCCCTTCCTTCTGGAGGCGTTCCAGCACATGGGGTTTGGACCGAAGTGGAGGGATTTGATTAGTGGACTGCTTGGTTCCTCGTCTACTCAGGTGCTGCTCAATGGAATCCCGTGTGAAGTTATCATGCATCTACGGGGATTACGGCAGGGAGATCCGCTGTCCCCTATGCTCTTTATTTTACTGATGGACGTGCTTGGCCATATGATTTCTCTTGCAAAACATGACGTGTTGCTTCAGCCAATTTCTCAAACAGTGCGCACAGAGTTTCTTTACCTAAGTGCTTATGACATCGAGTGTACAATGAATATCATCAATTTGCTTGGGGAAGTTTTTGGACTTAGAACAAATGTTCAAAAGAGTAGTTTGCTGTCGATCCAATGCAAGGATGAAGAGTTGCAAATTATCCAGCAGAGGATCCCTTGTGAAATTTCAGAAATTTTTAGTCGATATTTTGGATTACCTCTAACTTTGAAAAACCTTTCCAAAGCGTAGATTCAGCTGTTAATTGATAGGATTGCAGACAATCTGCCAGGATGGAAATGAGGATTGATGAGCAGGGCTGGCAGGAGGGTGCTGGTTCAGCACGTGATGACTGTCATGATCATATATTTGATTATGGCACAGGATCTGCCTCAGTGGGCCATCGGAGCTATTGACAAAATCAGAAGGGGTTTTCTTTGGAGAGGATGTAATAATGTACAAGGAGGGCATTGTCTTGGCAATGGCAGTGCACACGCTGGTGGGAGATGGTGACAGAACTCTTTTCTGGGAAGATAGATGGTTGCAAGGCCAGTGCATTAAAGATATCACCCCTCCACTTGCATTCGGTGGTGTCGAAGCGAATCATTAAGAAAAGAAGAGTGGCTGAGCCATTAAGTGATCAAATATTGATTTCCTATGTGCGAGGTGCATCTTAGGTTGAAGAACTTTATGACTTCATCATCTTATGGGATTATCAGTGAGGTGGTGCTGCAACCTAGAGTTGATGATGTGAATATTTGGCGCCTATCTTCATCAAGACAATATTCAGCCAAATCTGCTTATGAAGCTCTTTTTCAAGGCTCAATCCTTTTCAAGCCATGGGAAATAATATGGAAAATGTGGGCTCCTCAATGCAAATTTTTTTTCCTATGGTTAGTGGCACACAAGCAGTATTGAACATCGGATCACCTTGCACAGCGTGACCTCCCGCATCCAGAAAGTTGCCATTGTGTGATCAGGAACAGGAAACGATGGATCATCTCTTGGTTGGTTGCAGTTTCACTAGACAGTATTGGTATAACACACTGTGCCAGATTGGTTTACAAGTGATTTGTGTTTTGATGAATGGTGGGAGAGAGCAAACAAAGCAGCTCAAGAACATCAAAAGAAAGGACTTAACACCTTAATCGCTCTCGGGCTCGGATGGTGTGGACTCAAGAACGTCAGTGCAACCTATCAAGAACATCAGCACAACCTATCAAGTCCCGGAAGGCCTTCGACCTCATCAGAGATCTAGAAGAGACGTTCACCAACCTTCATCGGTACCGTCTCAAGTTCAACCCCGAAAAATGTGTCTTCAACGTCCCCTCTGCTAAGTTGCTCGGCTTCATCATCTCTGAGCGCAGCATCGAGGCCAACCTCAAGAATAGCACCGCAATCGAAAACCTCGGTTCCATCAAGAATGTGAAGGTAGTGCAGAAGCTCAGTGAGTGTGCCCTCAGCCGTTTCATCTTCAGGCTCAGCGACAAGGCCCTACTGTTCTACCAGCTTCTGCAAAAATTCGACCACTTCAAATGGACCGCCAAGGCCCAGGTTGCATTCGAGCGGTTCAAGACTCTCCTCTCCATGCCACCAGTCCTAGCTTCTTCGGCCCTTGGTGAAGTTCTACTTCTGTACGTTTGGGCTACCATGAGGTCGTTAGCACAGTGCTCGTCGTTGAGTGCTCAGAAGAGGGTCGGGCCCTGATAGTCCAGCGACCTGTGTACTTCATCTATGAAGTGCTCACTAGTGCTAAGACTCGGGTATACCCAAGTGAAGAAAGTTCTCTATACCATAATCATCACCAGGCGCAAGTTGCGCCACTACTTTGTCAGTCATCCTATTCAAGTGCTAACAACTTTGCGTCTCGAAGAGATCTTCAATGGCAAGGACGCAGTCGACCGGATCACGACCTGAGCGATGGAGCTTATGGGCTATGACATCTCTTACGTACATGCTGTCAAGTCTCAAATCATCACCGACTTCATCGCTGAATAGACCGAAGCTCAAGAACCATCTCGACCAACCTCGAACATTGGATGATGCTCTTCGACAGCTTCTGCATGCTCAAGGGCTCGGGGGCTGGTGTCGTCCTCATCTCTTCAACGGCAACAGATTCCGGTATGTTTTGTAAATAGATTTCCATGCCTCCAACAGCGTCGCTAACTACGAGGCTCTTCTTCATGGGCTCCCGATGGCGATCACTCTCGAGGTATGGGGGCTCTATGTCAACGGTGACTCTGAGCTCGTGGTTAACCAGGTGACGAATGAGTCAAGCTGCCGAGATAAAAAATGGAGGCCTACTACCAGGAAGTTTGCAAGCTCGAGGATAAGTTCGACAGGCTTGAGCTCTACCACGTTCTACACAGCGACAACAAAGCGGCAGACAACGAGTCAACCTTCAGAGATAAAAAAGCATATTCCAAAGGATCTCCAGAGAAATTGAACATAAGACCCACCAGAGAGGGTCCCACACAAGGATGGACCTGGAAGGCCCAATTGAAGGGTCGGCCGATCGGCCTTTGACACCTTTCCCAGGCGGCCTCCATGGGTTTGCTCTCCCGTGCTTTTTTTTAAATATTCCCATTGGTTTGGCACGTGAACGAAGTCTTTGATCTGACGTAAAGAGGTTACAAATATGACCCTCACTCTCCACTTCAACACACACCACTATTTCGGATTTTCCACTCATACTCTATTAGGTTTCCGATGTTAGAGTGCCATTAGGCTAGAGAAGTTCCTCCATAACTCCCAAGTCATCTTGGAGGAGTTAGTGAGTACTCTTCTCATGTATCTTTTCCTTTTATATTGACTTTGACCTTGAACAAAGATATAGCTTCCTTTTATTATGTCTCCGTTAGTATATTTATATTTATATATATGCATGGGCAAGTTATTCTTGTTTATGTATTTGTCCATAGACATAGGTATGATTATGCTAAGTAGAGTTTACTTATTAGTCAATGCATGTTTAGGCATCTATGCTACGACATCGGTTCAATGTACTCTTAGTATGCCTTAGTTCTAGTTTTGCTATCCGAAATAATTAAGGTATAGTTGGATAATGTGGACATGATGTCTAGGCTATTCTCCTCCATTGAATGCAAGTATACCCAACGGTCTATAGAGGTAGGCGACAGGTGGTGACAGCTCTATTCATCGATTATAATCCTTCACATTCAAGTATGACGTTGGGCCTGTTAAAGATGGTGCGCTTAGACTTATTAAACGAAATCAAAAGGCATCACCTCGATAGTGCCTGGCTAGCTCTGAAGTTAGGTCCTAAAACATATTTAGACTAGATAATATCTATATTCATGAAACTAATTTAGGAAATAAAATAGGAGCTTAGACTTGTCGATATGCTTAGCACTCATTTGTATTTAGAATATATTAGAGTATTGATCCGATGTGTGTGTCCACTACCATGTTCATATATGCTTTCCTCTATTTAGACTTTTTTATTTCAATATGAGTAGTATTGCCTTGAATTAGTCCTAAGAATACTTTTCTATCCCTGAATACTGCCCATGCCCTCGTTTTGGATAAATATGATACCCCGAAATACCACTGGGTAAAAAGCTACATTGGTAATTCCGTGCGCTTTTAGAATCCTATCTAACTTAGTACGAATTTACGAATGGCTAGTAGTTATGTCATGTTCACGATGATGTAACGAACACCAACACAATGGCAGGGTCTAAAATTTTTGTTCTAAAAGTAAAATTCACCCAATTTCGAGTTCGTATGCAGAAGTTATGCCCATTTTACTAAAGGGTGCCCAATACATATTTTTGGAAGGTGTAAAATGCAATCGGCGATGACTGTTAAATGCCCATTTCTAATGTAACCACATCAGCGACGACTGTTTAAAAGTCGTCTCTAATGTACTCACATCAGTTGTGGCTCTAAAATCCCTGTCTCTGATGTAATTATTTGCAATGGTTTTTTAATGTGATATCACTAATGAGGGTGTCTCCTTTGTATCAATTTGTGGTAGTGGATTTGGCAGCGAAAATCATGGAAAGGTGGATCTGTTTATGGTCGAAATATAGGATGGGCACGTGGGATAAAATTTTGATGCAAAAGACCAAGTAATAGATGTGACACGATAGTAGATATGAACACGATAATAGATGAATGGCGAAGGAAAATAACTAGATGCAAAAAGATTTGAAAACCAGCAACTAAAACATGAACTAAGGACACAACTTCAACAGTACAGACTCCAAAATAAAATTATAGGCTAAACATGGCTGGGACACGAAAATACCTAACAATCTACAAGTTTTTTGTAGCGGTATTCTGTGGACGATAGAATGAATGTAAAATCGACAATGATAGATGTGAACCTGATGGTATACTTGAAGCTCTGACTACCACTTGATGGGTATGTGGTTTCTGATCTTCTATCAGGTTATGGAAACTCTCGATTTGGTGGAGATGCGACACACAATCGATTCAACCTCAAATCAACATGATTTGAACCCCGCAATCGCAGCACCACTTCTCCTATAGTTATTAACCATGCAACACATCGCTAAGAAAGCTAATCCCAGCTTACGAATAGAAGAAAACAAGCAAAGAACAAGGCATAACACAACCCAGATGCGAAATCTGAATTAAACGCACAAAGTTGTGATCACACAAACGATTTAGCAGCGAAACTGTTGATAATAAAATAAACTAAGCAAAACCTAAGGCTAATGATGGTGGATACTGTTTATATAGAGTTTAGGGCATCCTTAGAGGGTAAACCCTAACACTAATGGGCCTAGAAAAGACACACGGCCTGAGGGTCAAAAGATGGTGTCGCAGCACCAAGGCAGTTTTTGGATGTCATCTTATTTTAACGATTTCAGTTGATTTCGATTGAATTTAAAGATGAGACCGGTGCCATTGAAAAGGTTATCTTCGTAGCTTTGAATCCATATCCAAAATGTCCAAAAGAGATCTAGGATGGGACCTGGACATCTGTTTCAGTGCAGACTACTCCTAGAACCTGGGAGTAACTCAACTTCGAGTTGGATTGAATCTCGTCCAGGGTTGAACATGCATTACTAGTCTTGAACATCTTCAAGTCCTTCTCCATGCTTCTTTTGACCCTCTCTAAGGTTCCTAATTATGATAAAGTTATTAGATAGCAATCTATTCTCAAAGGAAGACTTGTGTTTAGGAACGAGCTCACCTCTAAATTCAATTGTCATGCACGAGCTCTTGTGATTGGACCATCAATAGTAGGTGCTGGAGCATTGTGTGTATTCAATGAAGAGATGTCATCGTCACTACCAAGGAGTTTACAATGGCAATCCCAATGCTTTCAATTCCAGGTAGCCTTCTTTAAAAGATCTTGTCTTAGACCAAGCTAAAATTTATGTAAACACTACTAAGAGACTTGCCTCTAATGATAATATTTATGAGAGCGTCAATGCCAAGTCAAAATATTTTTCCACTATGAAAAGCCAGCTTAGCTTTAATAAAATGTTGGAAACTCAATTGTCTCAGCTAGCTGCTTTATTTCCATCTGCTCAAGTATGGAGGACCACTCATCGTGATAAGGCTATTCAAGATCAGGCATATCCTAGTCTTGAGGAGAGGGCAGTAGAGAAAGAGGAAAAAGATTCTACTGAAAAAAAGAATCATGAGAAGAAGCCCCAAAGAGCAGAAAAGTCCCGAGGGAAAGATGGCACCACAAGAATACTTCGACACCAACATGATGCCTTTCCCTCATCGTACCCGTAAGCCGAGTGTGAATGACAAATTTGCTCACTTTGTAGAAGTCATTCAGAAAATCCACATCAATGTCCCTCTTTTAGATGCTATGCAGTTCCCACCTATGCCCGCGATCTGAAGGACAACCATAACCTTGGAAAGGCTCCCTCTTGTGCCAGATGTTTCTCGGGAGTAACTCTCCCTTCCCCACACATCTCTCTCCAGGCGGATCCAGGCGTAACCCGCTTTCCCCGCTCCACCGGTTGGCACGTACAGAACTAGTCTCCACCATTTACTACGCCAGGCCGCGCCCATTCTTGGCTCGTTGTTGTACGGTAACACATCGGAGGTCGCTCCAAGAACCGATCCTTAGATTTGGAAAGATAACATACTAAGGGACAGTGCCGGTAACCCCGCCCACAGCCCTACAACACCCATATCCCCCAAATCACTACTCTCCTAGTTACTATTAAATAGCCCATTAATCCTCATGAAACAAGTATGATAATAAATTAAATTAATATTGCCCATCCCGACAACAGCAAGCTAAGCATGTAATCTACACAATAAAAAGGTAAACTAGGGTAACAAGACAAAATGACGAAAACTAGGTGAATTCCTAGTAGTAGGTGCGCATTCAATTTGACACAAGCATACAATCGATAAGATAGAGGTTTTGTAAAGTAGGCATAAAATGGTCAAAGACACTTCCCTTGCTGCTACTGAGAATAGTATTCAACTGTTTCAAACTCCTGTTGCAGGAAATCCTCGTATTGCGAGTCCGAGACGAAGTCATCTAATGTGCGAGAGCATAAACAATCAATCAAATGCAACAAAACAGATCAATATCTGTATGATTATGTCATGAACGCATATGCTATTTTGATATGATTGTTTTGATATATTATTCACTGAAATCAGAATTATGGTTTAAAAGTTATAGCATTTATAAGGGTCAGGAACTAATCTGTAATTAATAATTAAGTACTGAGGACCCATTTGTAATTTATGAAATTATTTAAGGGCTCAAATTTAATTACAAAAAAGCTCAGGGGTTTAAATGTAAATTTATCATTCGACAGGGACTAATTTATAATTAAAAATAAGTATAAGGGCTTTTCTGTAAAATTGTCATAGTTAATTATTATAATTAATTATTAACTAATTATCAATTTTATTTCTCAGATTATTAATTAATTATTATTTTATTTAGTAATTAACAGATTAATCTGAAATTAATTAACTAAATTTTCTAATTAATTTTAATTAACTGGCCCTGCTGACGTCATGCTAACGCAGTAAAGGTTTGATTTATTTTTATTCGGAAAACGAGGTTTAATCTGCGCCCTTGATTTCAAATTGAATGGATCTGATAAAGCAGATGACGTGGTTTAATCTGGTGCGTTGGATTTGGATCGGATGAATGAGGTTGATTGGGTGATGTGGCACATTTTGGGCGCCTGGATCTCGATCGGGCGGATAGGATTCAATTAGATCTAATGGGGTGGCGCGATCTAATCTCGACTGTTTAGTTCGGATCGGACGGCTGGGGCAGCCCGCGCCCGCGGCAGAGCGACGGCCGACGGCG
>BCLH01000012.1:0-41167 GCA_001602315.1 Zoysia pacifica | reverse complement strand
CGCAGTGGCAGCGGCGGCCGGGGATGGGGATGAAGGGGTGGGTCCCATGTGTCGGTGAGAGGGAGAGGTGAGAGGGAGAGGGGAGTGGCGCGCTGGGCCTGGTGGGCGGTCGGTGGAGAGATGGGCCGCAGGGGGAGGGAGAAAGGGAATGGGAGAGGAAGAGAGAGGGGCCTAGGGGAGTTTTAGGATTTTTCTCTTTTTCTTCTTTTATTTCTTTGCTTTATTTCCTTTAATTTCTTTGCTTTATTTCCTTTACTTCTCTTTATTCCTATATTTATATAATTGTTAAATTTCTATTACAACTTTTATTTGGATGAAAAATGAAATGCTATGCAATGGTACGAGATGAAATGCAAATCAGTATTTTATTTAGAAAAGAAATTTTATTCTCCTAAATTGGGAAATGTATTTAAGAAATTTAGAATTTTAATATTTTGAAAATGTTGAATTTTAGGCCGTTACAAACCTACCCCCTTAAAATGAATCTCGCCCTCGAGATTCGGAAGGACTGGAAAATAGATCGGTATATTCTGCTCTGAGCTCATCTTCATGTTCCAAAGTGGCTTCATCCTCAGAATGGTGACTCCACTCAACTTTGCACATCTTTATAATTTTACTTCGAGTCACACACTCGGCAGTGTCTAAGATCTTGATAGGTCGTTTTGAATATGACATATCACCACCTAGATCCAATTCCTCAATCAGAAGTTGCTCTTCCGAAACTCTTAAGCACTTCTTCAGTTGTGACACGTGGAACACATCATGCACATCTGTTAATTGCGGTGGTAACTCTAATTGATATGCAACTTCTCCTTTTTTGTCCAAAACTTTAAATGGTCTAATGTACCTTGGTGCTAACTTCGCTTTAACCTTGAATCTGCGAAGGCCTTTTATTGGGAAAACCTTGAGATACATAAAGGCTCGAACCTTAAAAGGTAGATCTCTCCTTTTATTGTCCGCATAACTCTTCTGCCTTGACTGAGCAACTTTCAGATTTTTCCATATGAGTTGCACCTGCTTTTCCGCCTCTTTTAGTATCTCTAGTCCGAACACTTACTTTTTCCAGTCTCATTCCAGAACAATGGTGTTCTACACTATCGTCCATAGAGTTCTTCAAATGGTGACATCTGTAGACTGGCTTAATAACTGTTGTTGTATGAGAATTCTGCATATGGAAGACTCTTGTCCTAGCTCTTACCATACTTTAAAGCACATGCAAGTAACATATCCTCGAATATCTGATTAGTTCTTTTAGTCAGTCTGTCTGTATGTGGATGATAGGCCGAGCTGAAATTTAACCTAGTATCCATAATCATGCAGCTTCTCCCAAAACTTCGAGGTGAACTGGATACCTTTATCGGATACTATCTTCTTTGGTACTCTATGCAAGCAAACAATTTTTGCCATATACAGGTCTGCTAACTTTGCCTCAGCATAGGTTGTTTTAACTGGAATAAAGTGAGCAACCTTAGTCAATCGATCCACAATGACCTATATAGAGTCATACCCAGCTTGTGTGCGAGGCAAACCGACTATGAAATCCATTCCGATCTCTTCCCATTTCCATTCTGGAATCTTTAATGGCTACAGTAATCTGGCAGGCTTCTGATGTTCTGCCTTTACCCTCTGAAAAGTATCACATAGCGCTACATACTCTGCAATATCTTTTTTCATACCATACCACCAATACCTAGTTTTCAAATCTTGGTACATCTTAGTGTTACCTGGATGTATGAAATATGCTGAATCATGAGCCTCTCTTAGAATCATATCACAGATTGGTTTCTAATTAGGTACACAAATTCTCTTGCCTAACCATAAGGTACCTCTGTCATCCAAAGTGAAATCACTTGTCTTATTCTCTTGTATGAGCTGCTTAATCTCGTTGATCTTTTCAGCCTCTAGTTGGCCTTTACGAATCTCCTCTTCTAAGATTGATTCAACCTCCATGGTAATTGTTTCTGCAGCATTGGCTATCCCAAGGTTGAGCTTCTCAAATTCTTTACTCAATTCTTAAAGTATCTCACTGGCTACTACCATATTACAGTGTCGCTTTTGACTCAATGCATCTACAGCCACATTAGCCTTTCCTGGGTGATAGTTGATTCCAACATCATAATCTTTGATTAATTCTAACTATCGATGTTGCTTCAGGTTCAGATCTGTCTGTGTGAAGATATACTTTAGACTCTTATGATCCGTGTATATTTCACACCGATGTCCATTGAGATAGTGCCTCCATATCTTCAGAGCATGAACCACTGCAGCTAACTCTAAATCTTGAGTAGGATAGTTCAACTTATGTTTCCTCAATTGGCGTGAAGCATAGCACACAACTTGGCCTTCTTGCATCAATACGCATTCCAGACCTGTACATGAAGCATCACAATAGATGTCAAACTTCTTACTAATATCTGATCGAATCAGTACTGGGGCTGATGTCAATCTCTTCTTAAGTTCCTCAAACTAGTTTGGCACTCCTTCGACCATCCGAACTCCTTTCCTTTCTCTAGCAATTGTGTCATTGGCTTGGCTATCTTTGAGAAATCCTTTATGAACCGGCAATAGTATCCTGCCAATCTAAGAAAACTGCGAATCTCTGACACATTCTTTGGTAGCATCCAATTCACTATCTCTTTGACCTTGCTTGGATCAACTGCTACTCCTTCTGCGGATATGATATGCCCAAGGAAAGAGACTTGATCCAACCAAAACTCACACTTGCTGAACTTTGCATATAACCTATTCATTCTTGGAGAATACCAGGATGTCGTCGATGAACACGACCATGAACTTGTTCAAGTACTCCATAAACACCTTATTCATCATATACATGAAGTAAGCGGAGCATTGGTGAATCCAAATGACATGACTGTGTACTCATATATCTCATATCTGGTCCTAAAAGCACTTGGGTATATCTGACTCTGATCTTTAGTTGGTGATTGCTTGACCTTAAATCAATCTTCAAGAATACTGACGCTCTCTTCATCTGATCAAACAAATCATCAATCCTAGGTAAGGGATACTTGTTCTTGATAGTAACCTCGTTCAGTGATCTGTAATCCACGCTCATCCTTTAAGTTCCATCCTTCTTCTCCATGAAGAGTACTGGTGCTCCCCATGGTGATGTGCTAGGGCGAATGAAACCCTTCTCTTGAAGCTCCGTGATTTGCTTCTTAAGTTCTACTAATTCATTAACGAGCATCTTATATGGTCTCTTAGATATAGGTGCTGTTCCAGGCAGTAGGTTAATAAGAAATTCAATATCATGATCAAGCGGCATACCTGACAATTCTTTCGGAAACACATGTTGATAGTCACGGACAACTCGTATTTCCTCAAAGGTTTTGCCTTCCATCTTATTGAGCACACATGTTGGTCCCGCTGTACTGGCTGCTATAAACTGCATATATGTATAAAATAGATAATTAACAATAGCGCTATGCCTACACTGCACCATAGTTGACGTCATCCTCTTAATGTGGTAGTTTAGTTGTAATTGTAGAGTCAAGTAATTAGTCACTAGGAAGCACGTGCAACATGTCAGCCCACGCTAGTGCACGTGCTGTCTATTTAGCATTAATGGTATAACTACAAGAATAACTCAATAACTAATTATTAGGCACTCAGTAATTATTAAGATCACCTACATAATAGGAAGTAAATGTTGAATAGCCGCATATACATCTTACCTGCATTAGTGCACGTAAGCGCCAGTGAACCATAACAGTTCAGCTATAAGCCTAGAATCCTATAATTAATCTCTACACACTAGAGGTTACATACTAGGAACTAGATAACTAAATGGTACACTATACACTCCACATATCCGCAACTTATGCCAATATACCTGTACATACACTTACATACGATGTGCATACATGATTGTCATGCGACGTCGTATGGCTCAGGTGCACGTGCACCGTGGCCTAACCATGGCACCTATACAGTGGTGTCTCCGTTCGCATCGAACCTAGTATACATTCCACTAAGCCATAGCTTAATATGTCAGCCACCGCATCATGCATGACTTACACTAGTTTTTCTCGCGGTGTTTAATTGGTTCTTATTTGGAGTTCTAGATTTTATCGCTTCTTCTCGAGCTTTGTGTCTTTCGCAGTAGTCTTATTAGTCTTTCTTCGCGTAGATAACGCTGAGTGTAAGGAAGTGTCAAGCTTCAAGAGGAGCCACAAGGTCAACGTGTGAGGAAAAGCACGAGGACTTGGACGCGAAGCCAGAGATAGAAGACTAGAATCTTGATGAAGAAGCCTCGGACCTCAAGCTCCGAAGATTAGGAGTTTGCAGGCAAGCTCTAACCCCTTGATCATATTGAACCTATATTTTTGCTAATGCTCCTATAGTGCCTATCTATACTGCTATGCATAATATTTTGATTTAAAACATTGTGTTAGTTATAATCCTACTTGATTGATTGTTTTACCAATATTAGTGTCAGTTACTTGACATTAATATTGAGTACCTTGATTACCCATTGGCAATACCCTCCTTGTAAACCATAGGTCTCCCGTCTATAAATACTTTTAAAGAACGGAGAGTTGCCTTGTTTAGTAAATTGCTTAGGACCCCAATTGCGATGTCTCGCACCGCTACACCATACACCATTTATTTACAAAATACGTTAAACTGTGTTTGGTGGAGTGTGTAAATAAAACGGGATGGGATTAGTGCAACTGGTGTTAGGTGAACATGGGTGATTCTGGTCGTGGGATGGGGCTCACTTGAGGTGATGGTGATAGTGTATAGGTTCCGGTGTAGTCCACCTGCCGTGGACGAGTCCGCCACCCCTGCCATATAAGGACCGGTTTGTTAGCACTCGATTTAGGAATTTTCGTGCAACCACAGAACCTGTACATATTGGGCAGGACTTATCCCTGCTATATAAATATTCCACATTGAGCCATTAGGAGGTCGGTAGGACACAAGAGGCCAGGAGCAAGGCGTGAGATAACTCACTGCCTGGCTTTCGACCATGTAATTGCCCGCGTCATGGAACCGTAAGCCCACGGATATAGCCCCTGGTTTAGTAATACCCGGTGTTGTAGGGGACCAGAAAAAGATGTGACTGCGGTAAATCTTGACGATCCAGCTCCGAGAATGTACCGTCGCGTCATCGGGAGTGAAACCTCGACGGATAGCCCCTGGATGCGTCTTGGGTGAAATCTGTGGAAACTTATTTAGTTGTGGGGTAAGCGTTATACAACTCTGTTGATCAGGAGTAGCATAACCTGTGAGTACAGTGTACAACCTTTGCAGAGTGTAAAATCTTTTCGGATAGGCTGTTGTCACGGTATTGACATGCTATTTGTTCGAGTACCCTATGATTAGTTTTCTATGATATCCATGGCGTGTCAGTGGGTGTAGGTGCCCGTGTTTTGGAAAGTGTCTAGATGGGATAGTGGAGGCCTTTTTAGTTAAAATTTTGGAACTAGCGAGAATGGTTTATGCTCCCTTAGGTCCAACCAACTAAAATGTAGGCAACAAATGTTTTCACTCTCCTTTAAAAATCTTCTGTAGTGAACCCTTCATAAAAACTGGCTTATCGCAAAAATTGAACCCCGTAGCCTCATCTTTGCTACAACCAAATGTGCATCTAAACATATACCCTCGCCTAGTGTTAGAGCTTGCTAAGTACTTTATGTACTCACCCGTTTGCATTTGTGGTTTTAGACAGAGAGGACCGCGTAGGTGACGATGTGCTGGGATTTCGTCCTGCTTCCCAAGTCTGCTTGTGGATTTGGGCCTTGGTGTTTTGCTGTTTGCTTTTTGGCTGGTTAATCGGTGTTGGATCATAGAGATCCTTACCGCGTGCCGCTAAAAGTTCTGTCTCAGATATCTATTTTCTTTTCGAAGTATGTTTTCGATATACATTTTGTTGTGTTTGTGCGAATCAGCTACTGATCCAATGACTAATACGTGTATCACAGTGAATTCTGGAAACAGGGTGCCACATTTGAGCCTCTCCCCGCGAAGATTTGCGCGGAGCGCCTCGAATGGCCGTCCCCGGCAAGCCAGCCATGGTTGCCGCCGCGCCGGCTCCAGCCTTCGGCCATCCAGCCGGCCGACCCCTCTCGGCCCCTTGGATTTGGATCCGATGGCTGAGATTAGATCTGGCATCTCTCTTTATTTATTTAAATCTCATCCCTCCAACTCGAAATCGACGCACTAGATCAGGCCACGTGTCCCAATTAATGCCATCCGTCCATTTTGAAATCTCAGGTCCTGATTTATCCTAGGTATTTCATACAAAAATAAATCAAACGCATTATCGCGTCAGCAGATCCGAATAATTAAAAGTAATTAGGAATTAGGATAATTAATTTTAGATTAATCACTTAATTAATAAATATAATAATAACAAATAATAATATTATTAATCTGAAAAATAATTACTTAATAATTAATTTAATAATAATTCATTATATTAATTTTACAGAAAAGGCTCGATACTTTTATTAAATTACAGACCAGTCCCTCCTTATGACAAATTTACATTTAACCTCTTAACTTTTCTGTAATTAAATTTTAGTCCTTACTTAATTTTGAAAATTACAATTTTGTCCTCGAAACATAAGTTTAATTACAGATTAGCCCTATAAGTAGTAATAATAATGATAATAATTTTAATTATATAGTTTATTTAGTACGGGTAACAATGACTCTAATAATTATTAATAATTGTAAAATATCATAATAATAGTAATAATAATAATACTAATTCTAAGAAGACATTGTAATTGTATAACAATAATAATAACATATATATAATAATATTGTTAAATGATAATACTATTATTAATAATAGATAATAATAATGCTATTCAGGTTAATATTAGCAATAATGGTTATTATAATAATAGTAAACTAATATGATCATTATCCTACTAAAAAATAATAATATGATAAATATATTATACAATGATAATGATGGTGATAATAATAACGATAATAATATAATAACACCATTATTAATACTAGTAATAATTATAATCATGGTAGTAATATAGATAATAATAATACTTATTATTATTATGTCAATTTGCAATTAAGCCCTTATAAGTTTTGTAAATTATAAAAATAATTCTTAATACTAGTAAATCCTAAATTTAATAAATTAATTTATCTTACTATTTTACTGTAGTAAATCCCCAAAACATTAATTTAATTACAATTTAGTTCCAGAAACTCTATAAACCTCATATGTTTTTAACATAACTCTGATTTAGGTGAATTTTATACCAAAACGATTGTGACGAAATAACCTATGCACTCATGACATTATCCTATTAATTCTCTTTTGTTTTATGCATAGTTGTGATTGAATTGTGTTTTGTCTACTTGTGCGCTTAGATGAATACGCTTTGGATCAGATATATGAGGACTGTCAGCACCAAGACTCCAAGATTATTGAGCACCAATACTCTTACAAAGGCAAGTATCTTTGACCATCGTTGCACCTATTTTACAAAACACTTATCTTGTAGATTGCATGCTTGTGTCAAATTGACTATGTACCTATTAATAGGGTTTTTTACCTAGTCATTCCTTATTATGCCTTGTCACACTAGTTTACTTTTATGTTGAGTAGATTACATGCTTAGCTTGCTGTTGTCGGGATGGCTGATATTAACTAGATTTATGTTCATGTTTCCTTTACGATGATTAATGGGTTATTTTATAGCAACATTGAGATTAGTGATTTGGGGTGCCGGGTTATCGGCACTGTCACTTGGTATGTTATCATCCCAAATCTAAGGACCAATTCGTGGAGCGACCACTTATGTGCAACCGTACAACCACGAGCCAAATATGGGTGCGGTTTGGCGTAGTAAGTGGTGGAGACCAGTGTGCGTGCCAGCTGGTGGAGCGGAGAAAGCCGGTTAGGCCTAGATCCGTCTGAAGCGAGATGTGTGAGGAAAGAAGGGTGTACTCCTAGGACCATTTGGCACAGGAGGGCACCTCTCGGGTTATGGTTAGTCTTCTGAAGGGTAAAACCTCAATGGGCACATACAAGATGTAGGAAGTCATGGAAAAGCGTTGAAGTGATCTGCTGGTCTTCATACCAAAGGAAGTGTGCGAGTGCGGAGCGGGCACGGGCGGAATGGAGACTCTTTAGTCCACCTAGAAACTAAGAGATAAAATCACTTCTCGTGAGAAATGTGTATAACCTCTTCAGAGTTAAAACTGTCATGACAACCATGCTCATATTCATGAGCATTACATGGACCCTCACATGATTAGCTGTATTAGGTATGGTCAGTAATCACAGCGAGAGACTGTGATTGGTTCTTATGTTGGTGCTACAACTAGGTAGGTTGTAGGCACTCTGGTCTGTAGGTATTTGATGTCTATCACTTACTAAACAGGTGTTTGATAAGAAATGTGTCTCTATTCTGAACTTTTATACAAAAATAACTATATGTTGCCTTTGCTTTGTTTGTTGTCACATGTCACCTTTTCATATACTTGCTGAGTACATCCTATACTCAACTTTACCTTTATAAATACTGCTCCGTTGAAAGAAAAGTTTAAGAAGACATTGAAGACACAAGGGCTAAAGTCTATGCGTGCCGTCTCTCCGATCGACTGCCCGTGTAAGCTGCACTATGATTGGTTTCTTTTCTGCTGCATTCGATAATCGCTTATTTTCTCTTTATTTGTAACATTGTTCTGTTTTACCATTAATAAAATCATTTTATATATGAAACTTGATTTCTAGGCACACATAAAAGGTCACTTAGTTTTGGTCTTCGGGTGGGACACTTTTAGACACCATGTTTAACAATTCATCTTATTCAAAAAAATTTAAAAATATAAAAATAAATGATATTTTTTTAAATAAAATGGAGAGTTAAATATACCATCTAAAGTTTAAAGTGTCAAAAATTTAGGAACGAAGGTAGTAAGATTTATTATCCATAAACATAGAATCTAGGCTTAATTCTCTGCTATATCGTCATAAGCTAGTATCCTGGCACATATGTAAAGTGGTGCGTGAAACCTCTGTATTGAACCCAGAGCTAAGCGTTCTGATGATGTTTACATGAGCAGATAGCAAAAGAATAACTTAATTAATTATTTGGTGAATTGAATGAAACTGAGAAAACGAATGTATATGATTCTTCACAGCAAAAATTATGTAAACTACATTTTTAACTACATTGTCCTGAAAATAGAGCAACTGTGTTTGTCAGTTTTCAAATATTCATACTCCCCATTCCTAAATTATTATTTTCATTAACTTTTTAACATCAATCTTTCGTTTTATTTAAAAAGTTAATTTAAATGCGTAAAATTATAACTCATGATTCAAACAACTTTAATTTTTATAATAAATCAAATATAACAAAATATATAGTATTTAGAAACGGAGAAAGTACACGTTTCGGAGCCCAAATTATATTTATATAACAGTGCACTAGCAGTTAAGAAAGAAGCAATATCATTGAGGTGCCGGCAAACAGGAGTACCTCACTGGACCAATCTTCACTTGCACCAATGTATACAATCTTCACTTTTCACTTGCAAGTTTTAACTTATTGCGTCTTTGTCGTCGAACCAATATTTTTCTTGCTTATTGTAGCAGCCTTAAAAAACTAGTTTTACCGTTGTTGTGTTACAGTATTGCAACTAAACACAGATAAGAAATGTTCAAGTACGAAACAGAAAAAAAAATGGAAATGTCTTTTACATTGATAACTTTTTCAAATTAATATTCCAGCTATACATGTATACTAGTAGAAATTAAGTATATCACTCTCTGCCTTAAGCACCAGATAGATGTAAAAAAAAAATACATATAATGGAATAAGAACCCTGGTCACGCCGTGACAGCAGCGCCTTCTTCCTTTTCCTCCTTGGCCTCCTTCTCGTCGTCGTTCTCCAGCTCCGCCACAAGAGCCTCAAGAACCACGGATTTGGGGTTCACCATTGGTGGGCCCGTCTCCCTGCCCTCGAGCTCGTCGAGGTTGAAGGTGATGAGCCGATCCCAGTTTCCGCCCTCGAAGAGCACCCCAACTTTGCCATCCGTGACGCGCTGCACGATCCCGCAGTAGTTGTGGTAGGCATTGTTCGGGTTCTTGACTAGGACCACCATGCCGGGCAGAAACAGGGGCAGCTCCGGCGGCCGCGGTGGCGTGGAGACGGCGAGCCCTGTCTGCTGCTTGGACTTTCCGGCCTTCCCGCGGGACCGGGGCGGAGGCGGGTTCTTGGCGACGAAGGCCTTGAGGCCGACCTCGCCACCGGGGAATCCACCGGTGAGGCCCATCATCTCCTTCTCGAACGCGTCCGGATCCACAGCGGGCTTCGCGGCCACCGCAGGGGAAGCCTCCGTGGCGGGAGGATCAGAAGACGGCGTGGGCGAGCTGGTGACGGGAGGGGACTGAGAGGACGAAAGCTCCTTGCGGACGCCGACCTCGCCGTTGCAGAGGCCGCGGCCGCCGAAGATTTCGGTGATGCGGAGGGACGCGGAGGGACGGGGGAGGCGGCCGCGCGGGTGCGGGTGATGGTGCAGCGGCGGGGGCCGGAGGAAGGACGGGGTGGTGGGCGGCGCCATTGCTTGCAGGCAGGAGAGAGGTGCGCGCCGCGGAGAGCAGAGCAGCCGCGAGGCCCGCGACGGGTGGCTGTGTGGAGATGGGGAATCAAGGAAGCGGCCAAAAACTTGTGTGTGGTCACTGTGGTGTGTTGCCAAGCCTAGCAGCTGATAAGCATCTGTTATGTGGCCTAGATTAGGGAGGAAATCGGTCCAAAACCATCGGAAAAAAAGAGTAACGCTCTTTAGATTTTTGGTTTTTTCTTTCCTACACAAGCGTCTTCACCCTCTCGCTGGGATGAAGGAACATTCTTTCTCCAGTGATGGCGGCCTGACGACTAAGAATTGCACTAGCACAAGTTTTAGTACAATCTGCAATTTATAATTATGTGTGTTTGTCATCAAATAAATGAGAACTGAGGGGCCTCTTCGGAATGTAGGAATTTCATATAAATCAAACAAGAATTTCATAGAAATCAATTTAATTTCATAGAAAAAATATAAAAAATAAGAAAAAAATCTCATGTTCCAAATGTGACCTGAAATATAAAATCTGGGAATGTTTGAGCATTTTGATCTGAGGTGGCAGCTGTTGGGAGGTTTTTTTTTCATGCTTAGATACTTCTAATTCTTCAGGTTTGAAAATGTTTGACACTGTTAACTCTTTACGTCAACTTTGCCTATTTATTTTATTAAAAACTAGTCTCACTGTCTATGCTAATGCTACGGTTTAAAAAAAATATTGACTTAAAGAAATAATATTAGTATTGAAATGAATTTGTTTTATTTTTCAACAACTTTCCTTAGATCTCATATATTTGTTCTGGGTAATTGTGTTTTGCTAACTAACAATGGTTCGTGTGGGTTCAAGATCTGAGAGATTCAAAACAGCTCCTCCGTTATATTTGTAAGGCGTGTCTGTGGACAGATTTCATCGATAAAATTTGTAAAAAAGGATAACTCTGAGTGTATTTTCTATGTGCAAGTAGTTTAACTCATCTCTGTTGAGAATATTTTACTATGCATACATAAAAAAAAACTGTGCTTTTTAAAAAATAGAGATAGAGATATGATCAATATAATATATTTTAGAGGAATTTGTCTACAAGACACCATGGTTGTTTTTTTTTGTCTGAGTCACACTGCCCGTCTTGATTTTATCTCGAAGAGACCGTAAAATTGTATTTTTTGTTTGTATCACATTGTATTAATTATTTAAACCTTTTAGCAGCTAAGATGAGAGAGAAAAATTAGGAAAAGTTGCGAGTTCTCTTTTAACTTAACACATGCATCATCTGGTGTGATCACCATCTTAATTCTCATTCTTTAGTGTTTGTTCTATCTTGTTAGATATGCACGGTTGATCGGCTGTGGAGAGGCCTAGGATAAGTTTTTATTGATACGAACTTAGTAAAGGATTAAAAGAAAAGATAAGTGCTTAGGTTCAAAAGCATTCATGCATTTTCCTCTTATATCTCTCATTACTGCTGCTCAAAGTTTAAGTGCCGATAATAGTGTGTTACGGACAAAAAAAAATCGATGTCCTGTGAACAAAGACAGGCAGTGTGGTTCGAACCAAGTAGCACATTTCCCATGTCTTGTACACAAATGCCCCTTTTAGGGATTACAATTTGCTTTATCATTAGTGATATTTGAATCACGATTAATAATTTTGCATATTTGAATAAAATTTTTTAATTAGACAACTGATATTTTAAAATATAAGAAGTTAACATTGTTAATATTTTAAAACTAAATATACTCTCTCCGGTTTTAAAATATTAACATCATTGACTTCTAAAAATCTAATTTGGCCATTCGTCTTATTAAAAAATTAATTCAACTATGTAATTTTTTATTATTTGCTGTATTATTAATGGTATTTAAAACATAACTAATAATTTTACACATTAAAATAAATTTTTAATTAAGATGAATGATCAAAATTGACGTAAAAAATTAACAATGTCAATAATTTAATACCTAAGGTAGTAATTGTCTCAATCATGTTTGTGGTAAATGTGGCGGTGTATTTGTTGAGCTGTGACGACTATTCTTAAAGCGTGGCCATCTGGTCTTGTTTTGCGAGTATGGCAGATTGTCAATGTGATGCGGAGCAATGGCCGATGAAGTCAAGAGCTCGTGTCCACAGAAACAGAGAGCACGGTAAAAGTCGCAGACACTAAACAATTCATGAATGGGAAGATCTTTCTTAATGCAATGCACGATACTCCTTCCGTTCTAAAATATAAGCTTTACTTAAAGTCAAAATTTTATCACTTTGATCACAAATAATATTTTGTCATATAAAAATTATATTTCTAAATTTATCATAAAATAAGCTTTCATAAAAAATATATTTTTACATTAGAAATTATTTCTAATTTGCTAGATACTCCCTCTGTTCTTTAATTGATATCGTCATTGACTTTTAAATTTAATTTTGACTATTTGTTTTATTAAAAAATTGATAAATTTCATATATTTGTATATAATTTGGTTTATCATTAGAGTTATTTAAATCATAACTTAAAATGTTACGCATTTGAGAAAATATTTTAGATAAGACAAATGGTCAAAAATTGATTGTAAAAGTCAACGACGACATCAATTTAAAAACAGAGACAGTATTATTAGTAAAAGTTAAAAGAGTTTGACCTTATTCAAATCTAAAAATGCTTATATTTTGAAACAGAGATAATACTATTTACTCTTGGAGATTGAGTTTTTTCTCCCACCAAAAGCTTAGCGATGATGTTATGCTACCCAAGGTAGGGGTGAGGCTGGAATTAAAGCCACAGAAGAGGATTTTCGGTCTCTTCTGGTAACAAACATTTTTCCTTCTTTTTTCAACTACAGAAATTAATTTTGTATGAATCCTTTGGAAAGCTATAGGAAACGATTTCTGACTTTGTCTAGTAATGAACATTTGTTCCCTTCTGTTTTAAGTACAGAGAAACTTCAAATAACTCCTTAGAAAGCGACAGGAGGCGTGAATTTTTGTCTCATTTAATAATGAGCATTTGTTCCCTGCCATACAAAGAAAGAGACACTTAACAAATTCATGCTTTGGTAATTTACATTGGTTTCCTTCTGTTTTAAGTATTAAACATGCTTTATACAGTAAATCCATGAAAAGTGGCAATGTGGCATTGAATACTTTTATCGGGATTATAAATCCCAGATAACTACGGTCCCGGATCAGTCAGAATACCCAGTTAAAAGAATGGACAATCACACCATGGGTCCTATAGAAGCCCACGGAAGGCTCAACTCTGCTAAATCCGAAACATGCAGCCCTACCATGTGAGGGTCGGGACCGCTCGATGACACGATCCGACCATCCGGAGGTCAGAATCACTTTAACTAGTTCATAGGGGTTTGAGGTGCTTTCGGTGAGGTAGTAACTATCAATTTGATGGAGTCGACTTTTACGATTCGACTACAAACAAATAGGTCGTGTGTGCTTTAGCAATCGTAGAACCAATTTTGAATGGTTATTGACCGTGCTGGACAGCAAAATCAATCGGATCACGAAGATCAATTCCTGCAACCAATCAAAGAACAATCAAGAATAAAATAGGCAAACTGAAATCACTCAAATGTGGGGTCCTCAAAAGCTGTCTAACAGGTGGTCGTTGGACACAACTAAAAATCAGAAAGTTTGCACAAGAACTAAACTATAGCAAAAGAAAACCGAAGTGTTCTTGATGACCGTTAGACTTTTAAATAGGGTGGAGAACGACCAGAGGGTGCTGGAGTCCTCTTCAAATATTAGGACATGCCCCTAATGGGCTCAACTTGATGCATAGACTAAAGACCCAAGTTGAGGTGATGCAGCACCTTCTATGTTAAAATAGCGATTGACGCTGACTCTGATATGTTATAAAGGTGAGGCTAAATCTATTCGAAAGTATACTTCATGAGCTTTTCAGAATGTACTTAAACACTCAAATTGGATTACTTATGAAGTCGTGGCCTCGTGAAATAAGGAAAGGTGGAGGCCATAGGGGTATATATGTGATCTCATCATTCTCCCCTACTTAATTTGAAGTCTTCTTTTAAGTTTAGATTGCAGAACCACCACTCTACCATGCCCTCCACCTTTCTTGAAACGTGGCGGCCAAGGAGGTATTTTGATGCGGTCTTGTGGCGTAGTAAAGACATATATGATCTCATCATTCTCCCCTTCTTTATAGCAAGCTGTTCTCGGCTTGATCTAATAGTCGGCAAAATTTCTTGTTATTATATTGGAACAAGTGATGAGCATGTAGCTAGGCCACAACAATAACTTCTCCTGTCTCATGAGCCGCTCCTGTTGATAGATCACAAAAGTAGAGAAATTTGCAAGGTATTGTGAGTGTTAGTGCATGCTATTGTTTGATCTTGTTTTTGCATTTTCATAGGGTATTTCAGATTAGTACATATGACTATTTTAGATACTAAAAAGTCTCCAATGTCATCATATTTGTCAATTGCATAAAAAATACAATAGCTAAAATATTGCAAACTACAATTCTAAAATAATCTCTTCTCTAAATAATTCAAGTTATAAGAAACATCAAATTCAATATAACCTAAAGAAGTTAAAGAAGATTTGAGCTCCAACTTTGCCTGGCAACGAAAAGGCCTATTCTCAACATGTGTGTACTCAAGAACAACTTTTCAATTTCATAAATTAGTTGTGTTTTTGGGATTAAAAAAATTTGTGCACATAACTTGCTATAATCATAAGTGAAAGGTGCTGTTTGTGACAAATTGTAAGTCACTTGAGGCTCTACGGAGGATTGAGAAACACTAGTGTGAGCAATGGGCAATTGCAAATCAGCAGGAGCAGCATGAGTATATAGATCTGGGTTGAGATGTGTTTCATTTTTTTAATCTCCTATAATATAGTACACGCCACATAAGCATCATTATCCATAGCCTTTATTTCATCATGTAATGCAACATCCCTTTCAGACTCCTTCTCAATCTCCTGCAAGATGTTAGACATAGGACAAAAAAACAAAAGAGTGCTCTCTTTCTAGTTATGCTATTGTAGTAAGAGATAAAGTATTACGCAACTCTTCTTTATCACATTCCTTTCATGATAAAGGCACATCAGCAATACACCACAAATTTGTGATGATGATAGTTCATGCTTGTATCTTTAGACAATAAAAGTTGATTTTCAATGCTACAAACAAGCAAATACAAGTGCGAGATTGAGTAGTAAGTTTTAAAAATAAGCAAAATTTGGGTTTCAAAATTGAAACCTTTCATAAACCTACTACATTCATCTAAGCCACCAAACATGACACAAACCTTAAAGTCACGAAAGTATAATTTAACAGTCATACGATCATGTTTTAAGTTGTCTAATTTGGCAGCGTAATCTGCAGGAATACAAACATCTCTAAAATGACATTTGAAGTCTTTCTAAGATTCTGAAACTTTATTGTGCCTACATATATATTTCCATTCAAGCAAAGCATTTTCAGTCAAAACACTTGAGGCAATGTAAATCTGTTCTTTTTCAGACAAGTCATGTTCATCAAATTCTTTATCTACATTTAGCTTTCAATCAATGTATGCATGAGGATCAAATTTTTCAGCAAAAGAAGGTATTGACAAACTGATGACATGCAAAATATCATCATTTACCTTACGTTGAAAAATCTACATATCAGGTATAAATCATCAGCTCTTTTTTCTTGATTGTGCCTATCATGGTTAGAAAACAGCAAAATAAATTGACAATGAGCTAGGTTCTGTCCAACTCGGTTTTCCTCAAGCCTGCTCAACCAAGTTTTTACAAGTTATTACCAAACAAGCAGGGATGATTTGTAACCAACGATGTCAACCAACGAAGATTTGTGAAGCGATTACCAGGGACACAAACTTTGTTTGCTGTAGAAATCTGTGGAGCTAAGACAGTTTAACTTTGTAGCAATGGTTAGCATAATCAATTCAGCAAATAAAATGTTGAATAAGTGTTCAACGACACAATGCTAGTCCTAAGCTAAACTCTACTTGAAACGCGAGCCTAAACACAAAGGTTGTCACACAAATGGTACAAAAGGCTCACGACAGTAGCTACTATAATTCACTTTTCTTCTTTTTTGTCACTATTCTTTTACTCTTTTTTCTGTGACTTCTTTTTCTTTTCTTTTCTTTTCTCTTTCTCTCAATTGAGGTTTGAGGTGTCCAATCTTTCGGTGAGGCGATAACTATCAATTTGGTAGAGTCGACCCTCATAATCTGACTACAAACGAACAAGTCGTGTGCACCTTAGCAATCGTAGAACCAACTCTGAATAGTTATTGACCGTGCTGGACAACAAGATCAATTCTTGCAGGCAATCGAAGCACAAGAAAGAATACGATAGGCAAACTAAAATCACTCAAATTTGGAGTTCTCAAAAGCTGTCTAACATGTGGTCGTTGGACACAACTGAAAACCAAAAAGTTTACAAAAGAGTTAAACTATAACAAAAGAAAATCTAAGTGTTCTTGATGGTGGCTGGACCTTTAAATAGGGTGAGGGATGACCAGAGGGTGCTAGGGTCGTTCTCAAACCCTAGGACGTGCCTCTAATGGGCTCAACTTGATACACAGGCCAACGGCCTAAGTTAGGGTGATGCAGCCCCTTCTGTATTAAAAGGATGATAGACACTGACTCTAATATGATATAAAGGTGGGGCTGGATCCACTCGAAGGTATACTCATGAGCTTTCTAGAATATACTTAAACACTCAAATTGGATTTCATATGAAGTCGTGGCTTCCGTTGCAAGTTTGTATTGTTGTGCAGTTCGAATCCACCATGTGTGAATATTTTTATTGAAGTTCTTATTAGAAGGTATGATGTCCACATCACTAGTCCAATCTATGAGTTGGGCACCATCTTTGACCGACCCAATAGCCAGGGCACCCGACAAAATAGAGATTTTTAACACTGTATGGTAAGTTCTGTCTGCTGGACGATGGTGGGAAAAGCTAGCTTTATCTAACCCATGGAGGACAAAGGAAAAAGATAAGGAGAACGACACGATGACCTGGCGTTCAGAAGCTGCCAAGGAGCAGTTTGAAGATGCTCGCAGTTCTACCTGTCAGAGACCACTCGGTTACATAGGCACCAAGCCTTATAACCCCTCAGTCTGACCACTATATAAGATTATGCCAGGGACATTTGAAAAGACACGCAAAAGAAAAGAGATAGACACACACACATCCGAAGTCCTAGGGTTCTTATTCGAGCGAGAACACTAGCACCATTTTAACATGCATCCGATCAATAGTCGAGATCAGTACATTTCACTCATGAATATAGGGTATTATGCCTTCGTGACAGCTTGAACAAGAAAAATCCTCTTGAGTCTTCTGTATACTAGGCTAACTCAACGAGAATAACGCGCGAATCCTTTTCCGATACATTAATTTTACTGTGTTGGTAATATGAAACACCGACAACTTCATTCTATTATCGAAAAAAATACTTCATTCTCTAGTGAAGCACAAAATGTGTTGCCAAATGTTTAACCTGGAATCCACAAAGGTATGATGGCCGGACTATATATCCACCTCTTCAGATTTCTGCATCGATCCCATCGAGATTGAGGGCTCGGGTGGCGGTTACCGATCCTTTGAGGCAGATAATTCTGTGGCAATGCCTACGGCGAACAGCACTTGAATTTACTGTAGCATTATTTTACAATTCTGTTAGTAGTACTGTATTGATTGATCCGGGTTCCTGTTTTCAAATCGAATGGTACATATTCTCTGTATTGATGTAGGCTATCATGATTTTTTTTGTGCCTAGATGCTAAGGATTGTGATGTTCTTCTAGCCAAGGCAGAGAAGTTAGGAGGGAAGCTGGAATTAAAGCCCCGGAGAGGATTTTCAGTGTCCTCTGGTACTAATAAACTTTTTCCTTCTCTTTTCATTGCAGAAACTTTTCCTTGGAAAGCGACCAAGGAGAATTTTTTCTGGTTCGTTCACCGCCCGTCTCCTGGCCGCCGCCGCCTGGTCTCCTGTTCGACGCCCCGCCCCGTCTCAGATTGGACACCCTGTTTCTGGTTCGACGCCCCACCCCGACTACCGCCGCCAAGTCACTGGTTCGACGCCCCGCCCTGACCGCTACCACCACGCCAGTCTCCGGTTCGATGCCCACTCTAGCCATCGCCGCCCCGTCCTGTCCCAAGATTGATGCCCTGCCCTGGCTCCAGTTCGACTCCTAGCCTCCCGGCCGCCGCTGTCCGGTCTCTAGTTCGACACCCCACCCCGGCCGCCGCCGCCCCGTCAACAGTTCAATGCCTCGCTCGTGCCGCCGTCGTCCCGTCTCCAGTTTGCCACCCCACCCCAGACACCCGCTGCCCCGTCTCAGATTTGACGGCCCATCTCAGCCCCGGTTCAACGCTCCACCTCCCGACCATCTTTCCTTGATGGTAACTTACTGTTCATCAATCGATGCACACCTGTCCTCATCTTTTTTCAGCATTATCTCAGTTAGATTCTAATTTCTTTTTCTATTGATGCTAATTCTACTAAAATCACAGTTCCAAAGATTGTTCTTAGATTGGACAGCAGAAACCTAGCTCTATTGGCAGATCTGCCTCAGGGTACAGGTAAGCTCTGACTATGAATTTTGTTAGAGTCATGATAACTGTCCTTTATGTGTCCAATTGGGATATAGTGTCTAATTTCATGTAAGATCTGATTTCATGAAATTAGGTTATCACAAAGACTTTATTGTACAAATAAACCTGCCACAAGGTAAATATGGACAAGGTTAAAAATTTGCGATACTGCAGACACAGCATGTCCTTTTAATAAGTACTGAATTTTGTTATCATGATTGAGCACATGCAGACACATTCACATTTCTTTTTTAGATTATATCAATTTGGTTTTTTAAGAAAGCTTTAAACACAATAAGAGTGTTTTTAGTTTATTATCCTGGTGTTGTGGTAAAATTTATATTCAGATATCTATCAGCATAATGATACTGGGTCACCTTTATGTGGCTGCTGATGCTGCTCTTGTTCTATTTGTGCTTATTGTTAGAACTATGAAGGCTAACAGATCGTCTGGACATTTCTGAATGTTTTCCGAATCAAGAAATGGGAACACAACTCTTTCATGAGACAATTACACTAATGAATATGTCCAAAGCACGATTTCAAGAGGTGGCCTCGAAAACTAGATTCATTATTACCAAAATTCTTGTATGCTATGAGCTATATGTATGGATGGGGAATGAAAGATTATTGGTTTTGGAATACAACCGTCACAGATGAGGGAATGAAAGACATAAATAGGTATTTTTGTTATTTATATTATAATTGTAAATTTTATATGTAGTAAATATGTATACCTTATAGGATTATTATGTTTTAGCAGTCAATCATCAGGACATCAAGTACTATCTGTGATGGAGAGCTAGAGTGAATGAGATGAACTACGAGTTCATGCTAAAGTACTAATCTATATTATTAAATATAATTTATAAAGTTAATTATGTATTCATTGCTTACATTATTACTCCCTCTGTACTCAATTACTTATCATCCTAGAGATCACAAGTTTTCCCTATTTACTTGTCATCCTCGCTTCCCAATACACCTTTCTTTGTTTCTAATACATCTATATCTCTATCTTTTTTCTTGTTTTCAGCACTGTTGACGCCAAAATCGGGTCTGAGCCAACACACCGCTCGGATGTCCGTATGCAGAAACACCGACGTTTCTTTAAAGCTGGGTTTGGGACAACACCTAGACAATCCCGCCTCGAGAGGGACCCCGTTGGAGGAGGACCGTCTTAGGGATGATTCGGGCTCGGTCAGGCCAGCCGGTTCACCCACAAACGTTGTTGGGACGAAGGAAGAATAGCACAAGGGTTGAGTAAGGGGATTAGAGTTTGGAGAAGAATAAAAATATAAAGGCACATGATAGGTTCCATTGAGATGATCCTCAACCGGCTATGGGCCTCTGTTTTATAGAGGTGGGATAGTCTTATCTCGCAGGGCAACGGATCCCTCAAGTTTGGAAAGAAATTAGAATCAATCTGCTGAAAATTTTCCAAAATCGACACCACTGGAGTGTTCATTAAAGTGTTGGATACTCCGGTGACCGGAGTCTCCGGTAGAATGACGGAGTGTCCGTTATCTAAATCCGGGAACCCGAGAGGGCTCAACAAACAGTCCGGCATCCTATCGGGCACTCAGGTAGGCTAAGTGCCCCAACCTGAGAGGGCTCATCGGACACTCCAGTGGGCGAAGTGCCCCAATCCGAGAGGGCTCACGAGACACTCCGGTAGTATACCGGATACTCCGGTGGGTGAAGTGTCCCAACCCAAGAGGGCTTGCTGTACACTTCGGTGGCCCTGATTTTTGGGTGTCAACGTATGCCCCCTGTTTTCTAATGAAGTTCCTGCACCATAAAACACTCTAAGCACCGAAAAACCTCTAAGGGTGATGGTCCTCCCGACTCATCAGCCATCATGTCATTTTTTTGGCAACGATATTTCTATCGGCCGTTCTTCCCTCTTACACTTCTTTCCATACACTCGGATGATACTATTTCAATTATCGGCTGTTAAGGGCCCTAGGTAATGACTCTCCACGAACATCCTCCAACATGTATGCGTTTTCGGCGATGACCCTTACTATTCTATATGGCATTTCCCAACTAGAAGACCATTTTCCAAACTTGTTGTTTCGCGAGCCTACGAGCAGAATAGTTTTTCAAACCAATTCGCCAACAAAAAAGATTTGGCTTTCACTTTCTTATTGTAGGCTCTAGCAACTCACGCCTTATCTTTCTCGATCTCTCTCAATGCATTCAAACACTTATCGGTGACTTCATCAATATTGTCTAGCATTAACGCCCTATACTCATCGGTAGATAAGTCATTTTGCCTAGCTAATCTTAGAGCCCTTAGATTTACCTCGACGGGTAAAACGGCCTCTTGTCCATACACAAGTTCATAGGGTGTTACTTTAGTTGCCTCATGTTTAGATATCCGATGAGCCCACAACGCTTTCGATAAGACTTCATGCCATCTTTTGGGATGATCCTCTATCTTTTTTTTGATAAGTTTAATCAATATTTTGTTACTAGACTCGGCCTGACCATGGGCCTGAGCATAATATGGAGATGAATTGAGTATCCTAATTCCGTAGGATTCGACAAACTATTTAATATGACTGGACGTAAAGAAAGTACCCTGGTCGGTAGTCAAAGTTTGAGATATGTCAAATCTATGAATAATATGCTCGGTAAAGAACTCAATTACCTCTTTGTGCGTCATGTTCTTGAGAGCCTCCGCTTCGGTCCATTTCGTGAAGTAATCTGTTGCGACCAACACGAAACGATGTCCCGTCGAAGATGAAAGATGTATTTGCCCTATAAAGTCCAATCCCCATCCTCAAAATGGCTATGATTTTATAATGGGGCTCATCATGGCTGCGGGTGCCAATTGAATGTTTCCAAATCTTTGGCACTCTTCACATCCTTTGTAGTAGCGGTAGCAATCGACAATCATGGCCAATAGAGTCCGGCCCTCCTTAACAACCATTTCATCTTTGGAGCCGATTGATGCGTACCGCAAATGCCCTCATGAACTTCCCCCATAGCTACTCTAGCCTCGTCATCACCTAAACATTTCAAAAGCAAATCATTCCCTATTCGGTGATATAAGTCACCATCGATCAAAGTATACTTAAAAGCCACATGCCGAACTTTCCTATCTACACTTTGAGTTGGGCTACGAATGTATGAAATTATGGGTGACCTCCAATCAAGTGATTCGATACTATCACGGTTTCAAGTTTTAGTGTCCGAACGGTCTAATTTCAACACCTCAAGCATCAATTTCTTATTGACTAAAAATCTACCTGTACTAACATTGTAACCAGATACTTGTTGAGCTAACTCATTGGCTTCACTATTTTCTAGCCTAGACAAATGATGTATGTTAAATTCATCCATTCTTCTAATAATGTCTAGCCACTTATCTAAGATGACATTCAATGATCCGTTTAAGCATTGAAAATTTCCAAAAATTTGTTGCACTACTAACACCGAATCACCGAAAGCCTCTACATGCTTAACCCCCATGGACTTCAACATCGCTAAACCGAACAACAATGCTTCATATTCGGCCTAGTTATTGGTGCAATCATACTCTAATCGGTTTCAGAATTCAAAGTGTGCATCATGAGGAGATACTAAAACCACACCAGCACCTTGACCCTTTTTATAAACTGATCCATCAAAATATAACTTTCAAGGGGTAAAAGTAACATAAGCAACATCTAGATCATGTTTTAAATCAATCCGATGTTCAACAATAAAATTAGCAACAATTTGATCTTTCATGGATTTCAATGATTCATAAGCCAAATCATATTCAATCAATGCATAAGCCCATTTACCAAGCCTACCACTAAAAATCGGCTTATGCAACATATGTTTAATAACATCGGTTTGACAAGCAACCACACAAGTGCTAGATAGCAAATAATGTCTCAACTTGGAGCAAGCATGATAAAAGGAAAAGCATAGTTTTTCGATGAGAGTGTACCTTGTTTCCGTATCCACCAACCGTTGGCTCACATAGGTGATCCCGTACTCTTTTTCTTTGGCTTCTTGTGTCAAAACAGCACCAACCACATCATCTTCCGCCGCTACGTAGAGACGGAAAGGGACTCCTCCCTTAGGTGCCCTAAGCACCGGTGGCGAAGACAATTACTCTTTGATCTTCTCAAAAGCTTCTTTCTGTTTTGCCCCCAAGTAAATTCAGCTTCATTCTTTAGCTGAAGAATAGGAGTAAATGCATTAATCTTTTCCGACAAGTTGGAAATGAATCGCCTTAAGTAATTCACTTTTCCTAAGAAGCTTTGCAACTCTCTCTTACATGTAAGCGTTTGCACGTTCTTAATTGCTTCTATCTTCTTAGAATCTACCTCTATGCCCTTTTTATAAATTATGAAGCCTAAAAACTTCTCAGCCAATACACCAAGAGCACATTTGAGCGGATTCATTTTCAAACTGAAACAACGTATTCGGTCCAAAGTGAGTTACAAATTAGCCAAGTGAGAATCCAAAGTGGCCGATTTGATCACCAGATCATCTATGTAAACCTCCATGATGACACTAAGCAAATAATGAAAGATAAAGTTCATAGTTCTTTGATATGTGACACCCGTATTCTTTAACTCAAAAGTCACGACAACCCACTCAAATAATCCTACAAAACTGGGACATCTAAAAGAAGTTTTAGACATATCCTCTTCAGCCATGAAGATTTGGTTGTATCCCGCATTAACATCAAGAAAACTAATAACTCTATGGCCGGAAGCATCATTAATCAATATATCGGCTATGGGCATAGGATACTCATCTTTAGGAGTGGCTCTATTCAAATTTTTGAAATCAATGCAAAGTCTAATCTTACCGGTGTTCTTCTTTTCTACCAGCATAATGTTGGATATCCACTCCGCATACCTGCAAGGTCTTATAAATTTCGCATCAAGCAATCGGTTAATTTCCTCTTTAATTCGATCGTGCATATTCAGGTTGAATCTTCTCATCGGTTGCTTAAAGGGTCTAAAACCAGATTTTATTAGAAGCCGATGCTCAACTAGCTTGTGGCTCAACCCGGGCATTTCATTATAAGACCATGCAAAACAGTTTACATATTCTTTTAGTAAACCGATTAACTTCACCTTATAATCGGCTTCAGATTTTTATTTATACAAATTTGTGTAGGATCATCATCGTTGCCAAGCTTTACCTCCTCAAGAGGGATGGCCGATGTGAATCCTTGTCCTAACTTATCTATGTCCTCTATTTCTTCTATAGCTTCGCACATATCATTCGAATTAGACCGATAGTGCTCCACTCTTTTTTGCAACCAATTAAGATTAGACTCCATTAAATCACATTATATGGTTGAGCCAACTTTTCATCGGCTTTACATTGACGGGTACAAAACCATCTCTAGTCACACTAAGAAAATCATAATTCCGTCAAGTCCAAACCAGTCAATCACTTGACGGTGGCATGCGGCGAATAAGACGATTTGGCTATAGCAACACAAGCTGAGGCATCCGCATGAACAATCTCTACATCATTACAAGGCCCATTGTATCAAAAATTGATGCAATGTAGAGGGGACACATCTATTAGCATGAATCTAATCACGCCCTAAAATCAAGCTATAACTACCGCGCGCATCGGCAACAAAGAAAGCGGTAGCCATGGTCTTTCTCCCAACGGTGAGTTCTATAGAAGCGACCCCCTTAGTCTCAATAGGGTCTCCTTCTCCCACACCGTTCAAAGTCATGTTGGTACAGATGAGCTCGTCATCGGCTTTACCTAGCTTCTTAAACAAAGAGTATGGCATTAGATTAACAACAGCACCACCATCTTTAAGCATACGAAAAATCGGTGTGCCATCGATATGACCTCTCACATAGAGGGGTTTCAAATGGTTTTCTGATTCCTCGGGCTTCTCGAAGATAGCACTTTTCGGTTCGAAGTCGAATTGTGCCATGACTTCTTCTTCCTCTACCAAATAGTAATTAGAAAGAGATAAGCAAATAGTGTTGATGTCCATTCCTTCCCGAGGCGGTGTAGGCTCGTAGTCCAAAAAGGTCGTCGTCATCGAACTCGGACATGTCGACGTCTCCCGTGGGCGAAGGCGCTGTAGAGTCCTTTTCCAAGACGGCGTCAGCCAAACCAAGTGGTTTCAAAGTAGCATCCGCTTCCTCCGTCACCGGTGGAGGAGGGGCCTCGAGCTCCTTAACTCTCCACTGCTTACCTTGAGCGACTATTGGCTTGATCTCATTGAAGACCTCGTCCTTCTTCTTCTTTGCCTCCTCCTCTCGCATATTTCGGAGTTGTAGCCTTTGTAGCTTCCTCTTTTGAGTGTGGGTCAAGCCAGACGGACACCACCTCGATTATGTGTACTTGGAGGAGCTCTTGCTGCCGCTAGCTTCATGATCATGGAAGACCTTTTTGACCAGATCATCCAAAGTGATCGGTCCTGTAAAGATTCCCCAATTTTAACATCGGTTGGCCGATTTTTACGACACCTCCGGATGCACTCTCTTGATGAACAAAAGTAGGAGCAGGTTCGTTACCTTGCTTCGGGCGCCACTCTTGCTTAGGCGCGGTGGTGAAGCTTCCCCCTTGAACCTTGATTGGTTGAGAATCCGTTCGATCTGGAATAGGGTTGGAGAGCCTTGTGAAGACATCTTCTTTCGGTCCGTTCCACCCGAATGAAATGGCAGGTATAGCATTGGTGGAACGGGCATCGATGGTATGGGCATCGGTAGCACGGGCATCCACGATCCTAAGTATGGATACCACACCGAGAACGGTGGGTAAGTCATAGGATGGAACCACGGTGGCGCACTCCGATCACATGTGGAGGAAGAGGAGGAGGAGGCCCGTGCACATTCACGGTTGCCCTCATCTCCTTCCTAGGTGGGTTGCCTCCCCTAGATGGTGATCTTGCTCACTTCATACACCGATTATTCAAATCGATCTTTTGATTCTTGTACTTAGCCATGTCGAATGTGCTTTTAGGCCCCATCTTCTAGTCCGTGGCTTTGCCTTGGTTTATCTTCAACTTACCCACTTCGAGATTCTTCAGTTTTATTATCTTGGGCTGTGGAGCTTGACCCCCGGGTCTAGAGCCTTAGATGGTGATTTTGAGAGACTCTTAACCATGGGAGGACTTCTCGAGCACCACCTTCGTAGAGGTCCCTTTCTCACTCGGAGAAATAGATACCTCCTCCCCGATGATCACGTTCTTTCCCTTGGTTGTATCGGCTTGATGAGACCGAATCAACACCTTAGGGTTGAGCTCTAGAGTGTTAACAAAGAAGGGTTGTCTGTCGATCTACATCTCTTTAATACTCAATCGTGTCTCATTAAAGGCCTATTGGACTTGTCAACGGAAAATATTTCAATCATTAGTAGCATGAGAATAAGAGTTATGCCATTTACAATATGCTCTACACTTAATCTCATCCGTCGAAGGTAAAATATATGCAATCTTAATATATCCACCTTTGCGCAACTCGTCAAATATTTTATCACACTTAGCTACATCAAAGGTGTATTTTATATCATCTTTTCGATTCTTATGAACTGGTTTGAGCGAACCACAAGCTAACAATTCGACCCTAGAGGGCCAAACGAACTTGGCAGCCAAAATGTCATTGAAATTATCATCGGAGCTATCCAAATCACATTCCACGATGTGCACGCTACGGCGGGTCTTGTAGTCATGTTTTATTTCTTTGCTTCGGCTTTCTTGAGCCGAAGCCCTTTGTTGGAGGTGGGTGAGTGTAAGAAAATCGTACCCCTCCAACTTTTCTCTTCGATGCGACTGTAAACCACTAAAAGCTAGGCTGGCTAAGTCTTTTTCAGAAATTGTAAAATTAAAGCATCGGTCCTTAATATCTCTATACCGTCGAAGATAGTCAACGATGGTTCCTCTTTCCCTTACCGAACCGATGTCAAGCGTGACAACTTCAATTCGTTGTCCCCGTAATAAAAGGGGTCATGAAATTTGCGCTCTAAAGACTCTCACGTGTATATGGACCCCGGGGACAATGATGAAAACCTAGAGAAAGCGGTTTTGGTTAGTGATAAAGAAAATAAATGTATTTTCAAAGCTTCACTAAAGTCCGCTTCTCCTAGTTGCACTACGTATTGGCTAATGTGTCCACAAGTAGTTTTTCTATCTTCGCCATTGAATTTGACGAAGTTGAGAACACGCCATCCAACAGGTATGATTTTTGATAAATTCGGTCTCTCCCTTTAAAGTCTATCCTTAATGTCTCACGGAATTATTTATTCAAATCCTTCTTAATGCGAGCCATACACTCCTCTATGTTAGCAATGGGTGGCCTAGCGAGTGTGACCGGTGATGAAGAGTGCAAGCTCGTCTTCATGGCGCTAAATATTTCATTAGGGACAGGGCCATGAGAGATTTTCGTACCGCTCGATGGGATAGGTGGCGTGCTATATGCAACGGCAAGGTAAGGAGAGACAAACGTAGCCAATTTATTCAATCGGCTGGTAGCCGGATTAGGGATGCTAGTGATTAGCTCTATGCTAGCGGGAGACACTACCAAAGTATTAGTTTGCACATGAGAGGGAAAACTAGATTGTCCACTAAACGAGTTCAACGACATACCATGCGGAGGTTGTTCTACACTAGTAGTGGGCGCCGATGTACTAATAGTATGACCTACATATGCAACGTGAGACGATGATGCAATACTAACATTCTTAGACTTAGACATATTCTCTTGAATCACATATTGCATATCATTCGTTAAGACCTTCTTCATGTCGGTAAAAAAATATGAAAGGTCTTGAAAAGTAATAGGAGGGTGCGAAGATGTCCTTACATTGGTAGGACCTATGACCGCATCGTCGTCAACGGCCGAAAGAACCGGCTTCTTCACTTGAGAGATCGCGCCTTAGCGGTCCTTCTTGAAACACGCCAAGTACTCCTGCAGCTCCGGTACTCGCGCGCCTTGCGCGCTTCCACGGGCAACTCCTCTAAGGATGACATGTCAATGTTCGTCGTGAAGATCTCAGAGTTCATGGTGGAAAACGAGGATTTAGTTTGTGCAACCAAAATCACTCGTTCCCCAATAGAGTCGCCAAAAAGTACGTTGACGTTGAAATTGGGTCTCGGCCAACACACCACGCACATGTCTATGTGCGGGGAACGCTGACGTTTCTTCAACGCCAGGTTTGGGGCAACACCTAGACAATCCCGCCTCGAGAGAGACCCCATTGGAGGAGGACCGTCTTAAGGATGATCCGAGCTCGATCAGGCCAGCTGGATCGCCTTCAAACATCGTCGGGACGAAGGAAGCACAAGGGTCGAGTAAAGGGATTAGAGTTTGAAGAAAAATGAAAATGTAAAAGCAAATGATAGGTTCGATTGGGATAATCCTCAACCGGCCATGGGCCACTGTTTTATAGAGGTGAGATGGTCTTATCCCGCAGGGCAGCAGATCCCTTAAGTTTGGAAAGAAATTAGAATCAATCTCCTGAAAACTTTCCAAAATCGACACCACTGGAGTGTTCGATAAAATGTCAGATGCTCCAGTGATCAGAGTCTCTGGTAAAATGACGGAGTGTCCGTCGTGTAAATTCGAGAACCTGAGAGGGCTCACCAGACAGTCTGGCCTGAGACGGCTCACTAAAACTCCGGTACCATGCCAGACATTCTGGTGGGCAAAGTGCCTCAACCTAAGAGGGCTCATCGGACACTTTGGTACTATACCAAATACTCCGGTGGGCGAAGTACTCCAACCCAAAAGGGCTTGCCAGACACTCCAGTGGCCCTGATTGTTGGGTGTCAACAAGCATATCCCGCCTTTTTTATCATCTTTAATTCTCGTGTCCACACTCAGAATGACAACTAAAAGAGGAGGAGAGAGTATTATACTGCGTTTGTATAGGATGGTATAACACTCCAGAGAGAATTCTTGTTTCAATTCTTAGCATCTAATTTAAACGAGTCAAAAAGGGTCCTGCCAAAAAATATCCGAGATTACCTTTCTGGTATCACGAGAAACCAAATTCTTTGATGAAGTTTATGATTTAATGATTTATTTTGTCTTACCAATATCGTATCGAACTTATATCATGTTATATTTATTTATCAGAAGAAGAATATGTTATGTTGTCTTTTTATATCGAATGTGGATTGCATCATGTTGCTCTGCCTGTAGCATAGCACGAGCACACAGATTATAACATATAAATCCTTGGAAACCAACATGAGACAATTTTTGGTCCCATCTCATAATGAACATTTTTCCTGTCTGGTTTTCACTACATAAACTTCGTATCAATACTTAAAATCATCCGCTTTAATTTTAGTCCCCACATTGTGAAATGGTTTGTCTAATCTTGGATATAGTTGGACTGATTGGAAATAGCATTACTCAACTGATATTACAACGCATCATAGAGAAACTGATACCATGTGGATTTAGCAGCAACACATGTCAAAATGCGTCATTGTTTGCTTCAGCACAAAATGTGTCAATTGTTTATTTTCAATAAGGCATTTAAACTGATACTATATGTACTTGCTGCCATTCATTTTTATTTCCAGTCAGTCATGAGTACATGTGAATTTCATCGAAATTATATAGAAACTCACATATTCAATTTAAATTTTATAGTAAAAAAGTAGAATTTGAGAATTTTTGGGCAATCCGAACGAGCCTTAGATGATGGCTAATGCAGTGGGCCTGTTATTGTACTGAAATAGTGCTCATCCAATCCAAGAAGTTATTAGGTGACACTTTTATGTTAATTCTCAGCCACCAAACACGGATCCCCGCCATGTAACCCTCGCGCCTGCTTACTTCCTTCCTGGGCTGAATTGCTACGGATGGGCTGCAGGAGACTATTTCCTTCCGTTCGTGAGCACCTACTTGCTTGGAATGGATGATGAACAATAACGGACTGGGCTAAATTCAACAATGTTGAATGTTTACCTAGCAAAATAGAAATGCAAAGATAAAAATGTAAAAAATGGAGAATAAAAAAAATAAAATACAAAGATTTAATTGCATTAAAAATTATGAATATTCTTTCTTAATGAATCTAATGTTTCGGTAATAAGATTTAATTGTTCCAAAACTGAAAATAAATTGTTTTAACAGTAAAATCATATGTTCTATTAATTAAAATAAAAATATTCTAAATGTTTTGATGGAAATGGGGAAAATAGAAAAGGAAATTTAAAAATTATTTTTTAAAAAATTAAAGGGAAGAAAATTTTACAAAGAAAGAGAAAAAATAAAAAGAAAGAAAAATATTATTCCGGCTTAATGAATGGAATGTTCCAATAAGAAATTTAATTGTTCTAGTGGTTGAAATAAAATGTTCTCGGTAATTTTTTCCCATTTATTTTGATGGATGGATGCATGAAATACATAGAGATGTAAAAACTAAAAATATAAAAGGAAAGGATATCAAAAAAAATGAAAAACTTGTCCTCGGCAAAAAAAAAAATTGTGCAGAAAAGGAAGGAGAAATAAAATCTTAGAAAAGAACTGAGAAAAAAAATCTAAACAGCCCACATGGCAATTAGTGCACGCAACAGCCCACGACAATGATTCAGAGCACGCGACAGCCATTGGGTCACTAAGGGCGACTACAATGTTGAAATAGGGCAGGTATTAAGCAATTAATGCTCCTTAGTACCCAACAGTAGCCATTGTGAATGCCGGTAGTAGTTACAACCCGGCTTCAGGGTTGAAGCCGGCAGTAAAGAATTATTTACACTATATGTATAGTGTCACAGAATTAAATATTCATGTTAGTTATAGCCATTACTTCATCCTTTTGCCTTGGAGACGTTGCTTGCTATCCAGGTTTTTTTCTCTTACAAAAACAGATGGAGACATCAAAACCAAATGCAAGCAACACCACATTTTAAAGTTCATAGCCAGATAGAATGGACCCCCCCCCCCCCCCAACAGAGATTTTATAAGCATGCTTAACCAGTCATCCTAAAACCAAAACTCTCCAGGTTCTAACCAAAGCTCCCTCCTCAGTTTTCCCAATACTTAACTCCTAATTTTCAGAACTTCAACCCCTTTGTGCCTCATGGCCATTCTCCTCTGGGACTCCATGGTGCTCAACAGCAAGGGACTTGGATGCAATCGGCACCAATTAGATTTCAAAGTTTTGGACCTCAGGAAAGTTGGATGCACTCACCAAGCCAAATGTTTGGAGCTGCTGCCAACACTTCTTCACATGGATCAGAATCAGCCTCCCCATGCCCTACAATACAACAACGGAAACAACCTGTTACCAGTGGAGATTCAAGCAACAGTAGTGAGGATGAAGGAAGGAAAGGTACAAGATGCAATTGGATAGAAGAGGAAAGTAAAGACCTAGCTAACACTTTGGTTCGCAACTCTGTTGATCCCATAAAAAGGACAGACCCAAAGGGTGAGTACTACTAGAAGGCTGTAGCTGCAGATTCAATAGTGACAAGCCAAGTAACATCAAAAGGATTGCCTTACAATGCAAGACACGTTGGGGTGGTATTAAGAGGGATCTTGCAATTTTTTGTGAAGTTTATTCCAAAGTTAGAAGTACCTATTGTAGTGGACAATCAGATGACATGGTGATGGAGAAAGCTCACAAGTGGTAAAGAACAAAACCAGAAGAAGCCTTTCACTTTAAGGGTTGTTTGGATCCCTTCATTTTGGAGGAATTGTGATGTGTACGTGGTTCTCGATCTTCCGTCAGGTCGTGATAACTTTTGATTTGGTGAAAATGCGACACACAATCGATTTGGCCTCAAATCAACACGATTCGAACCTCGCAATCACAGCACCACTTCTCCTCTGGTTATCAACCGTGTGCACACGATTGACCTCGCCAAGAAGGCTAATTCCTGCCTACGAATCAAAGAACACAAGCAAGAACAAGAAAGAACGCAACTCAATTGCGAAATCTAAATTAAATCACAAAGTTGAATAACCAATAAACCGTCAAATAGCGAAACTGTTTCATAACAGAGAAAAACTAATCAAAAACCTCTTTCTAATGACGGTGGCTACTGAATTTATAGAGTTCAGGTCGACCTTAGGGGCAAACCCTAATACTAATGGGTCTAGAAAAGATACACGGCCCAAAGGCCAAAAGGTAGTGTCGCAGCACTCGGCCAGTTTCTGGACGTCATATTGTTTTAACTATTTTCGCTAATTTCGGTTGAATTTTGAGATGAGGCCAGTTTTGTTGAAAAGGTTATCTTGTTAGCTTTCAAACTATATCTAGAACGTTCAAAACGGAGCTCTTATGAGACCGAGGCATCCGTTTTAGTGCAGCTGCTCCAAGAGCCCGAGTCAGGCTCAAATCCGAGTTGTTTGGATCTCCTCTGAGGTCGAACGTGCGGTTCTGATCTTGAGCATCTCTAAGTCCTTCTTCATAATTTTTTTGACTCTCTTTAATATTTCTAATCATGATAAAGTTATTAGGTAGCAATCTATTCTCAAAAAAAGGAAGACATGTGCTTTGGAACGAGCTCACCTCTAATCACAACTGTCGTGGGTGCGTTTTATCAATACTACTTTGAGGACTCTTGTGAGTATCTAAAGGAGTGATGTCCTAATCAAATTGAAATCTACATAATAAATTAGCTATCTTAGTTTAGAATTTGACATTACATAACTTTTTCAAGCTTACAAATAAGCCTACTTTAAATTCATAGGGTCAGAGATGAAAATGAATTCTATAAAACATTATGCTATAATTATATTCTCCAACTTATAGCACATTCTTCAACTCACTTCCCTACAATAGAAATACAACATATAAGTATATCTCTTATATATCTAACAATAAATATACAAATATATTCCATATACAACTATATTAACTTAATTAATCTATGCCTAAATTGTAATTATTAGAATGAATTCAATTCCAAGGATCCAAACGGGCCCTTAGAGTATTTGTGGAGGGACCTAAAGGATTTACCTAAATGGCGTAAAGTGCTCCAAGAAGAGGAAAGCAAGAATAAGAGGACTAAAGTCAGGAGCTTACACTTCATCGTCCAACCAAGACATCGAAGAAGCAACTGTGAGCAAAGAAAAGCGACCTGAGAGACATAAGAAAGCAAAAGCAAAGCTAAAAAAAAGGAGAAAAAAAACATTGCACCTTCACCTTTGCAGACCAGCCAACACCTTTGCAGACCAGCCAACATAGAATATGGTTCTCTATCATGAGGCTGCATCAATCAAAGCAACAGCAACGATCAAAGCGGCAGGAGCAAAAAAAAGAACAAAGTAAGATGGCAAAGTATCAAACATATATAACACTATCATAGATGGACACTTCAAATTACAGTCCAGCAAAGCTGAGAAGACATGAAGCTATCCTCAACCAAGTTGCTAAAGAATTTACTGAAGATTGCACTTATAGTCCCTACTATACTGTAGTTATGGTAACCTCTACTATTTGTATTGTAGTTTGTCAAAAATATCAATTAGATCATGTACTTTGTATTGTAGTACCATCAAAAATATCAATGAACTAGCTGTTGATGTACCGCCAAAAAGAGCAATGAACTAATTGTTGGAATACTGCCAAAACTAGCAACAAACTAGTCTTGGAATCTTGCCAACAAGAGCAATAAACTACTCCTCTGTCCTGTTTCATCTGTCGTTGTAGGCGCAGACGGTAAAACCAAGATGCAACTCAGCTCCCAACAGGTTCTGCGCGGCAGGAACATAAATACAGAAACGGTTATGTGAAGTGTCATTACTCCAACTCCATCCCACTTCCCACCAGCCTCAACTAGTACTCCCCGTAGCTGCCAGGTCGGCCATTTGCATGAGCAAAGAAGAGAGAGATGAGAGAGAAAGTAGCATCTTTACTGCTCGGTTCTGTGGACGGTGACTGGTGAAGAGACGAGGTGCTGGAGTCCGAGAATGACACATAAAACGAGAAAACTTTTTCAGCATAAAACGACAGATAATGTGGGACGGAGAGAGTAGCTGTTAGCTAGCCACTGGAATACTGCCAAAAAGACTAGAAAAGAGCTATTAACTAGCTGTTAGAATGCATTCATCTACAAATAGAAGTCATCCTAGAAGACTGCACTCACTCATTCTGATCTTACACTCTTCAGCTAGACATCCACACTCCATTCACATTCAAAAAAATGTCTTCTGAACAGTCCAATCATTCAGATGGTTCTCTCTGTAGTGAGAAGCTTGAAGAGATGTTGTGGGAAGGGATTAATGACCCTATGGAGGCTGATATTGAGGCTGACCTTGAGGCCCAACTTGAAGCAGAGTTTGAAGCACATGTAGCTGGTTCCTCTAATCGGCGTGGTGATTACAAATGAAGGCACATAAATAGAGATCATGAAGGTGACCGTAAGATATTGTTTGATAAGTATTTTTCAGACAACCCTTTGTACAATGATGATCTGTTTCGTAGGAGATTTCGAATGAGCAAGCATCTATTTTTGAAAATTGTTGAAGCTCTTGGTGTTTGGTCCGCATATTTTTGTCTTAGATGAGATGCATTTGGCAAAGTAGGTTTATCCCCATTGTAAAAATGCATAGCTGCTATTCGAATGCTCGCATATGGAACACCGACTGATATTATGGATGAAACTTTTGGAGTTGCAGAAAGCACAACAATAGAATGCATGATTAATTTTGTTCAAGGAGTGAGACATATATTTGGTTAGCAGTACCTTTGCAAGCCTACTGACCACGATATTCAATGTTTACTTCAATTTGGAGAGGCACATTAATTTCCCAGCATGTTAGGTAGTCTGGACTGTATGCATTGGGAGAGGCAAAATTGCCCGGTTGCATGGAAATGGCAGTTCATGCGTGGTGACCCATAGTCATGCTTGAAGCAGTTGCCTCTAAAGACTTGTGGATTTGGCATGCCTTTTTTGGTGCTGTTGGTTTCAACAATGACATCAATGTGTTCGATCAGTAACCACTATTTACAGAGGTATTACAAGGGAGAGTGCTATCTGTTGAGTTCACAGTTAATGGGTAAGTATACAATATGGGATACTATCTAACTGATGGGATTTGTTCTGAGTGGGCAACTTTTGTCAAAACAATCAGTAGACCAAAAATTGCTAAGCACAAAAAATTTGCTGAGCTACAAGAAAGTGCAAGGAAAGATGTGGAATGAGCTTTTGGTGTTTTACGGAAATGTTGGGCCATTATACGACATCCTACACGTATTTGGGAGAGGGAAGAACTTGCAGATATTATGTATGCATGTGTGATTTTGCACAATATTATAGTTGAAGATGAAGAGAGACTCCTACGGCATACCAGATGAAAATATATATGAACAAGGGCAGTGCTCACCTCAAATGACAGGACTTGAGCAAGGCCCAATATATGGATTTACAGAAGTCTTAGAAAAAACATGAAAATTCGTGATTGAGGTACCCATCGCCGTCTCAGGCAAGATTTGATAGAGCATGTGTGACAAAAATTTGGTCCTCAGCAGCCTACAAATTAGGGTTTTCTGGTTTCTTATCTACCTGTAGTTTTTAATTGATGTCCAACCACCCATGTACTTTGTTTATTAGTATGCTTATTTCTTACAAATTTCTACTTAATCATTTTGTATCACGAACTAAGGGCCCCTTTGGCAGAGCTCTCAGCTCCTAATTCTCAGTTAGAATCTAGGAAGCTCTACCAAACGCTATTTTTCAGAAGAAGTGATTCTCGTCTGATTCTGTAAAGCAATTCTCTGAAATAAACTAAGAGGCTGAGAGCTAAAAAAGTAGCTTCTCCTGATTCTGTAAAGTGATTCTCTGTTCTGATTCTAAAAGTTTATCTTAGAGAATCAAAGAGAATCACTTTCAGCCACAGAATCACTTCACAGAAAAATCAGAAGTGAATTCAGAGAATCAGAAGTTGAGAGCTCTACCCAAAGGGCCCTAAATAAGCCTTGTCCACATATTCACAAGCAAGCAACCACTAAACTATCACCTAGCACCGGATTTACCATGCGAGGTTCTAGACTTACTATGTGTGCTGGTGCTTAGCATCGAGTACTGATGCTGATCCCACCGTGCGCCGGTCTAATTCCAGCCGCCTCATGACCCACCTCCTGGTACCCGTGGAAAGCCATATCTGGTGGCGGCCGTCGGTTCGCCAATTCGTCTGCGCTCAATGCCGCTTGGCCTGTCACGGATGTCAGGCGAGGCCGTGCACCTCGCAGAGGGCCTGCAGATCCCACCACTTCATCCCTGCAACAAGCCGCCAATCAAGGCCCTCGCAATGGTGCAGTGCCTCAGAAGCAGCGCGCGAGGGGCTACGACAAGCGCTAATCGGCTTGGATCCAGCCGGGATGGAGTCCTGGATGTTGGAATCACTCCTCACTTTGTATGTGTTTATCATAAACACACTCTAATTTCTTGTGTGGTGGACGTGTATACAAGAACAAAGGCTAATGAGTAGCAGTATTTGCGACACTGCCGTCACGGCTTCCGGTCATTTTCCATTAATATATAGACTTGAGTACATGCAGAGAATAACGGCTGGCCAAGTCACTCAGGCTAAACTCACGCCATAATCTCCCACATGCATGCATTAGTGCAGGAGCTAGCCAGTCTCCGGCCTATTCTTGTGCCACAAAATCACTTCCCTAGCTCACCCTGTACTGAAGATGGCATGCACACAACTAACGGCTAATTAATCTCACACTAACTAACCACCTCCTAGTGAGTCGGCCATGCCACAAATGAAACGTGACTCAGACCACTAACATCATGCATGCTAACTGTAACGACCAGGATTTTTCTTACCTTTCGATAAGTCCCAATCTTTCGTGATCTTACCAATCTCAGGAGGTTGGCACACACGACATCACAAGCGATCAATCAAAAAACCATAACAGAAATATTAAACAAGAACGAGAATAGAAAATAATAAGTCAAACAAATTATTAGAGTAAAATCCTCTAAAAGAGTCCATTGGCACGCAGGCCAAAACATCTCAGAGCAGATAGATCACTATCGAGAATCCAACAAGAGCGGCAACGGAAGCATCAACATGGCAGCAGTAGCGAACCTCCTCCACACAGGCTAGCTCGAGCGCAGGAGCGGACTTCACGGTTCGTCGGAGACGTAGTCGAAGTCGAAGCTGAGAATATTCTCTGAAAACAACAAATTAGAAAGCCGTAAGTATGAATACTCAGCAAACTGCATACTACCTAACAACAATGTATGCATGCAAATGGTTTCAAAGATAGAAGCATGACTCAAGTGCTAAATGTAAATTTAAAATATTTTATTTTATTTTAAAGAAGCAACAAAGTCTTATTTTAAAACTGTCAAATTTTATTATCTTGCCCCGCAGGGATCTCCGTTATTCCGGACGGGGGTTCATTTTAAATGCTGGTGTAATCTCCACACTCGGCCACAGCTGCCATAGCTTAAAAGCCAGAGTCTAAAACATTTTGAAATAGAAGAGGAGAAAGAAAAACAAAACTACTCAACGAGGAGCACAACTAAAGGGGTGTCCTTCCAAAAGGACGTGGCAATGCACATTGACTAAAACTCTGCAGAGGTTATGCACCTGGACCCACGAGAAGCGTCATCGGGAACTACCGTCGTAGTCTCGATAAACACACAAGACCCAAGTTTTAACTGGCGTCATCCGTCCTCCAGAATAGGGATCCCAAATGCCTACGCAATCGGGTCCTGAAGCTGTGAGGAGCCTACCACTGATCAGGTGGGGTATCTCAATCTCATGTGGGGAGTCATAGCTCTACACCACACTAACACAACACCGCTAACCCACGAGGAAACAACCAGTCTCGACAAGCTTCAAGATCAAACCAACTGCCCATACAGGGTAACATGGTGTGCATAGTTGTCAACTAAGTGTACAAGGCTCGAAGAACTCGGTTCTTAATTGCCGAGGCTAGCACTATCTCCAACCTCAACGTCAACAACAAGTCTCATAAAAAGATCTCAGCCCGGATCTTCCGGTTGTACCCGCAACAGGTACGCCCACAGAGACCTCTCAAAAGTCCCTCAGCTCCTCGTACTCCATTCTGCCCTCGCTAAATAGTTATCTATAGTTATTTGTAAAACTCACACATTTGAAGCATAGTTCAAAATCATTTAACACAAATTCTATTTTTTTTATAGTGATTGGTGTGAGATAAAAATAAATGCGACTAAGCATGGCTAAGCATAAAAATAAAATAACTATTCTAAAGCAATCCTAGGGCTCATATTTATGAAATAATAAATAGGCACGGCTTAGAAATATTGCTAGCATATTTTAAAATAGTTGACATGTAAATTAGGGTTGCAAACAAAACATGCAGTTTAAAATACTGGGTACAAAGTGATCAAGGAACGCGGCTGTCTGGCAACTCGGGATCGAAGTTGAGATCCGGGTCGTCGAACTGAGTGGGCTCGCGGAACTCCTCCTCGGAATCAGCAACTAATCACAACACGAACAGAGTCAGACACTAGGTACACGACAATTAAAACCGATAATTAAATTTAAATTGAAACTACTAGGTTAAACATGCGCAAAACATTTCTCGAGAAATCTTATATGGCAATCGCGACGAGACAAATTAATGGAGCAATTTTGGGAAATAACTGAGATCAAACGCAGTTTTCAAAAAATCGTAGACGATCTAGATCACAAGGAATTAGATTAATTGCAGAACAATTAATCGCAACTAGATTAGCAATTAATTCAACAATTAATCGGAGAGGAAAAAGTCATTGGAGAGAGAGGAATTATTCTCACCGAGATCTGGAACATCGGAGCCAAAATTTGGAGATCGGAGATGGGAGAAGCACTGGAAATTGAGACGGTTGACGACAACTCAGTGCACTAGAATCACCGATGCAAACTGGACCAAAGCAGGCAACACGGAGCTGCAGATGACAAAGCACAGCACGGACTGGTGGAAAATGAGGAAAATCACACGGAGGCAGTGGTTGGACCGATGGGTAAGAACGTGAATCAAAAACTCACGGAGCAGTGCAGAGGATCGGCTGGTGGCGCGGACTCCAGCGCGCGGACCAGCGGGGAAAACGGTACGCGTGGCAGAGCGGCTTCGGACCGGACGTTGGTCGTCCTTCACCCTATTTAAAGGTCCCAGCCGCCACCAAAAGACTTGGGTTTTCTTTTGTTATAGTTTAGCTCTTATGCAAAGTTTCTGATCTTTAGTTGTGTCCAACGACCACCTGTTAGACAGCTTTAAGAACCTTATATTGTGAGAGATTCCTGGTTTGCCACATCTTGTTCTTGCTTATTGTTTGATTGCTTGCAGAAATTAATCTTCGTGATCAGGTTGATCTTGCTGTCCAGCACGGTCAATAACCATTTGGAGTTGATTCTGCGATTGCTAAGGCGCACACGACCTGTTCGTTTGTAGTCGGATCGTGAGAGTCGACTCCACCAAATCGATAGTTATCACCCCACCGAAAGATCGGGCACCTCAAGTCCTATCAAGTGGTATCAGCTTCCCAGGTTGCTCAGTGAGATTTATCCCATCTCGTTTATCGTTTCATTCATTTTTTCACTGTCCACATAAAAGCCATACAAAAAAATATTGAATCATTCCGCTGTCCTATACCCTTTGAGCCTATGCATCACTATTTTCAGTAATTTGCGTTGTTGAATTCGTGGTTGCATCATCGTGTCGTGTTGCTGGTCTTCGCGTTTAATCTATTAGAGTTTCGAGTTCTTGTCACGTTCTTGGCTCATATCTACAATAGAAAGAAGAAATCAATTCAGATCTGAGTTTGTTGCAAATAACAAATTCAGTTACCAGATTTTGGTGCGGAAGAAAACAACCATATCTCCGCGATCTGTTGTTTCTTTGGCACATTTTTATAGAACCTAGAAAGATCTCCGTGTTATCTTTTCAACGGATCCACACTTACCATAAAATACCACCCGAGCGTGTCGCAATCGCAAAAGAGATCTGCAATATCCTATCTGCTATCTGCTAGCTGCACTTTTGTTCATCTCTATTTTCATTCCATCACAAAAAAAACAGAGGGAGAAAAAAATAAAATAAAATAAAAAGAAAAAAAGAGAAGTTGCAGAAAAGAAATTCAAGAATTGAAAAAAAAGAGAAGTGCTGCGTGTTTTAGTTGCTACTGTCCTGAGCTTTTTGTATCATTTGTTGGACTATCTTCGTGTCTAGGCTCACGTCTCTAGCAGGGTTTAGCCGAGGACCAGCACCATATCGTTGTTGAACACTTATTCAACTTTGCATTTGCTGATTTGATTGTGCTAATCCGTGCTACAAATTGAAACTATCCAAGCTCCACAGATTACTACAGCAAACAGGTTTTATGTCTCTGATAATCGCTCCACCAATCTTTGCAGGTCCACATCGTTGATTGCAAATCACCCCTACTAGTTTGGTAAGAACATGTAAGAACTTGGTTGAGCAAGCTTGAGGGAAATCGAGTTGGACAAAACATAGCTCGTTGTCAATTTGTTTTGCTATTTACTAACCATGATAGGCATAATTAAGAAAAAAAGAGCTGGTGATTTACACCCTCACCAAGATATGCAGATGCTTCAACATGAGGTTAAGAATAATATTTTGCAAGTCATCAGTTCGTCAATACCTTCTTTTGCAGAAAAATTTGGTCCTCATGTATAAATTGATTGGGAACTAAATGTAGATAAAGAATTTGATGCACATGGCTTGTCTGAAAAGGAAAAAATTTACATTGCCTCGAGTGTCTTGACTGAAAGTGCTTTGCTTCAATGAAAATACATTTGTAGACACAATAAAGTTTTAGAATCTTGAAAAGACTTCAAATGTCATTTTAGAGATGTCTTTATTTCTGCATTTTATGTTGATCATTTGCGTGCCAAATTAGACAACTTGAAGCAGAATAGTATAACTGTTAAAGAATACTTTCATGACTTTAAGGTTTGTATCATTTGTGGTGGCTTAGATGAATGCCGGGAAGATAAAATCAATAGGTTTATGATTGGTCTCAATTCTGAAATCCAAATTTTGCTCATCTCTAAAACTTACTACACACTCTCACACATGTATTTGCTTGCT
>BCLH01000011.1:667289-707756 GCA_001602315.1 Zoysia pacifica | reverse complement strand
GCGCGCGTTGGCTGGCCGGATCGGCTGTGGCCGAGCCGATCCGGTGCGTCCGAGACCTGTGGCCATTTGTGTGGCAACGTTCTCCAGCCGTGGTGCTGTGGGCCCGGATTTCTAGTTCAATTCCGGAAATTCTTTATTATTACGCAGAAATTTGATAAAACTTGTAAAATTCACAGAAAATTCATATTAGCTCGAAAAAATATGAAACCAACTTTTTTAGACTTATAAATTCATAAAATATTTATTAAAAATAATAATAATAATTAATTAATTGTTTTAATAATGATTAATTACAGAAATTAGTTAATGCGTGTTTATTTCTTAATTAATTATGTGTGCACTTTACATTATTAAAAATTTTCTTAATTGTCCCTTAGGGTATTAAAGAACATTATAAAAATGTTTTAGGCTAATTTCTTTAGTAATTATTTTATAATCAATTTATCTCTGTTTTCTAGTAATTAATTCATAGTAATTAGAATATTTGCTAATAATTAACCAAATTTTGTTCTAAATTATATTTACTGAACCTTGACCTATTAGAATTGATTAGAGTTCAAAAACATTACTGAGTGGTATTAAATTAGTTGTCTAACCAAATTAAGTGAATTGCTTTAGTAATTAACTAAATTATTTTTACTAATTTTGGTTATATTACTCAAGGTAGTTAATTAAACGCTATTGATATTTTTTACCTTACTGTTTAAAATGATTAACTACCTAAAATTTAGTATCCACTACTTCTAGTAATAGAAAAGGTTATAAATAAAATAATCAGTTTAGTATTAGCCCACTTAGTCTCTCACATATTAACTCAACAAATAAAATTGCTTTACTATTTGTATTTGTCATGGCATTGCATAACATGCATGTTCGAACTGTCATTATTTCATGTTTAGTGAGCAACGTACTCGAGAGTGACGTAGGTGCTCTAGAGGGTGAAGCACCTGTGGGTAGTTTTGTTGAGCAGACTTCAACATCGCAAGGCAAGCATCATGCACATTTATCTTTATTTTATATAAATTATGAAATGAATGGTGTATTATTATTGCATTTGTCGGGCAATAGGATAAGTGTGGTTATGTTAGATCTAATTATTACCCATTCCTTGGAGTTTTAAGTTTATAGATTGGATTGGTAGTTCTTAGATCCGGTGTGTCTTGCTTAGCCATGCTTAGACCGGTAGAAGTCGAATCGGTGAAAGGTCATCACCTTTTCGTAGGTATAGGATCTTTATTTAACTTGTTACTCATATGGTTGGTCTAAACTTGAGGATGATGAATTGGAGACCGGACAGAAAAGTATAGGTGGGCAGCAAGAAAGGAGTCATGTGTGCGGTAGCCCTATCTGTGTCGGTTAAGGACCGACCGTTATTAATTGTTGGCATAAGCACTTTTCATTCATACCACATGTCGAATATAATAGTAAGACAAGCCGAATATCTCATTTGCATATCAACGTTTGGCCCATGACGATACTAGCACGCACGAGTGACCGCTGGGCTCCCACAAGACACGGGACCGGTCCTCCCTGACATGTCGTTTATCCAACTGTTCGAGAATGGATGAGAGAAAGGTTGACATGAATATTCTCTTATGCGACATCGCGAGTTGCATAAGCAGGATGGCCCTCAAGTCGTGTGGGTACAGTTGAATTCCCCTGTAGGGTGTATAATCGGTTCGAATCGCCGCGGTCTCGGTTATGACCAAGCTTAGTGTCTATTGATTTTCATCGTAGTTAACAACTTCACTTCTTTAATCACTGATAGTAAAGTTGTAGAATGTATTGGGGTTGTATTGTTGACACATCTCTTATTACGATCTTGTATAATTACTTAATTGCTTGGGTTAGTAATTAGTTGCACATGAGTCTTTACTTTAGGTTTATACTTATAATTTATTAATATATACTGCCTTTTTGTAATTATGCCTTATTGCATTATTATCCTTGCTAATGTCTCATTCATGATCTTTGAAGTCGGGATGTACGTCTCACGAGTAAGTCTGTTGAGTATCTTCATACTCACGTTTGCAATATTAAAGTTTTGTAGGTGAGGATGAGATGGTTTTTGGTTATTTCTTCCTTGCCGATGCCGGCGAAGGGGATGAGTAGTCTTTGTTCGTTTTTGGTGTGACGGTGGTGTTCGTGGGTTGAGCACACTGTCTTTCTGTTTGTTTTAAAATGTTTTTCGCTGCGTACAACTCACCATCATGTTAGAACCTAAATAAGAACTTTGCACCTTGTTTAATTATGTTTTAGAAAGTTTGAGAGCTAAGATTTCAATTCTGCTGCTCTTATTCTTGTTCTAGTTATGAACTTTTACTTAAAGTTTGTAATAACTTATATATATATACGTGAAATCTCTATGTGATGTGCGCAACGTTGAATACCGATATGCTATTGTTCTGGGTGGTACCGGGGTTCATTTTTCGTTAGTTAAATGAAGCTTGAATTCGGTTTGAATATCAAGCTAATTTGATTAATTAAAACTCAACTTGGAGGGTTCCTCACATCAGGGAGCCGCTCGTTTCACCCCGCTTTGTAACTCCGGTCTAGAGCTCGTCGAGGACCTCCGTACAAAGAGAGATACATACAGTAAGACTTAATATATTAGTTCGACACATCGACATAGACGTGCTAGGGACTTTACCTGCGTAAGAGCCTTTTCGCCACTGTAATTTATTCGATCACATGTGAGTTATCACATCCGACCCCTAAACGTAGAGTATTACATATCGCGGTGGCCTAAACAGGTTACATTTTTGACATTTTTGAGTCTATCGTGGATTAGTCCACATCGATTAGAAAGAAGTGCACTATACCCCCTCCATTCGTATAAATTTATACTATACCGGTGTACGGAACACCGACAGCTGTGACCTACGAAATCTGCCAATTATGTTTGTGGCCAATGCATCTTCCAGAAGCATTTTTTGCAACTCGGTGCGAAATGGATTTGTCAGATTCTGGGGAAAAAAAAACTAAATATGATTGCATCAGAAGAAAAAACTCATACAAGTACAACTCAACATTCCCTATCACAAATGGGAGGCCAGGCCACCCCTCTTATTTTACCTTGCATGTGCGGGCCAATGGGAAGACCAAAGCAGTTCCACTACCAACACCATATGGCCTCCAGATATTTCTAGCTGGAATCGCATGGTACTTTCTGGCTTTACTACCTGGGATGCCACCCTCTACATTGTTTGATAACATGGCCGTTGGTATTTGCAAGGCAACGACAATATTGATCCAGTTGTGCTACTGCTGGATTATGTCGGTTTGGAATTCATTATACTTCCATACTGCTGCTAAGGTTGTTTATTGCTCTTCCTTTCTGCCTCTAAAAGAAGATGGCATATTTCGGCAACTCAGTTTAGCAGTCAGAAGAATTCCGTGCTGATTGTAGAGATGACATGAAATCCTAGAGATCAGTCTCAAAAGAAAAGAATAAAAGAAATCATAGAGATCACTGAATTTTACGCACAATGTAACAATAGTACCAGAACATTGTTCATTTACGAAATACAAAATACACATCTGCTGACCATGTACAGGTAATAATATGTACAACAATGACAAATATTATTGCCAACTAACGTTCCTAATATGTATGTACATGGGAAATGGAAGCATGACTATGTATGGTGGAACAGCTGAAGCAATAGAATGGTCCTGCGGTGACCGTTCAAGTACTACAACCCTGAAATGAGCTAACAGGGAGCTATTGGAGATATTTCGTTGAATAGAAGGAAAGCTGAGACCTATTTTGCATGAAGCAACAGCTGAAATATTGGCCAACGTTGCTTCATCTGTGGTCCATTAAGCACTAAAGCCCTCGTGGATGGAGCTCCAGGGGTTGGACGGAATGCTAGTGCAAGCCTGTGCAGCAACCTTTGAAAATGCTTCAGGGCAGATGCCAGCGTTGCAGATGTTTGCGAAGGACCGCATGTGCTTCATCCCATACTGTGCCAGTGACCCGCATTGTGATTCAAAAGCACGTACCTGAAGTAAATACAGATGCTGGTTAGGAGTTTTTTTTTTATTGGACTTCGAAACACCTAAATGATTATTCGTCATTCAGTGGTTATGAGCTGACAGTATTGGGAACCATAGCAGCTTGCTATGAAAAATCGGAAATGTAATAAATGATTCAAGACAATATAATAATCATTGGAACCCTGCACTTTTCTGCAAAAATAGTTAACTATGTAGGAACTATAATAACTCTAGAAAGTGAAACTTAAGACTTTGGCGGTTCATAAATTTATTTTAGAGATTATTGCTAAATTAACATATTTTTATTTAATCAACACAATGAAAATCAAAGGTTTAGAATTCAATCTTAGTTAAAGAGAAGTAGCTTGTAAACACAGCACAACATAATCAAAAGAGTGTCATACCGTAGACTTAAGGCAGCTCCAGTCATCAACAAGAGGTTTGCCTGGTACTCGGAGAGCCTTCAGAACCTTTGGACCAACCTCCGAGCCAAATAGAAGATTTCCGATCAGCTCAACACTGTTATCAACATGAGATCTGTGGGCCATCACTTCAAGCAATTCCTTTCGGGCATCATTTTTCTCAGGTGAGCTGTCAGCCAATTTCCGGTACTTTACAGAGGAAAGAAAAGGCAATCAGCTGGTTTGTTCAATGAACTGAATGAATTATTATGCATAAAACAAGACATAAGGATCTTCTGGCAACAAATCGAGGTAAATAGCCTCCCCATGATATACTAACCTTCTGCCAGAAGTAAACAAGATCAGCGTCACGCTGATTAACAGCTTTTGAGAATGATGGTAATGAGTTGTCTTCCACAAACGTGGCATTGTCGTTAGCAGGATTTGAGCCAATGTATGTAAACAGCTGCTCAGCACTCAGGTCCAAAGAACCGTACTGCATCACATGGGAACCATAGTTGAATGTGTTGTGAACAGATGTCCTGTCCTTGACCTACTCAACCAATAAGTGCACGGATTAGGCCAGGTTGAAGCATGGCTGTGGGGTCATGCTAAAGTTTTTTGGTCTGAACACTTACCAATTTATACTGCTGCTTGAGAGATTCAGTTCGCAGATTGTGGACGTCACTGTCAAAAGGAAACATATTAGCTAGGCACTAGAATAATGAAAACGAGGCCTATTTAAATGCATATGTTTTGATCCAACATGCACTAACAGTACATTTTATAATATATAGATTTTGGTCCACTTCAAAGAGTAGACCATGAGCTGGTAAGAAGAGCAGAATAGCTGCTGATGACCAATTGTCCTACTATTTCATCTCTCATATGACTTAATAGTGCATATCCATCTCGTTCAATACTGACCACAGGGTCCAGATAACTGCTCTGAAGGTATCACCTTGGAAATTAACAGCTTTGATTGCCAATCATGTGCACTTGCATGCAGAGCAGCACATGCATATGATCAGCGTCTTACTTTATTGAACACATTGTAGGTAGTCAGGTTATCAATCTAATTGTCTAATCATTTTGAAGTACTAGATTAGAGAGTGCCCCAAGCAATTGATTGAACTAACTGGTGTGAGTGAAGTCAAAACAGACACTGCACATGTGAATTAGTTAGGATCCGGGCACAAGATTTTCCAATTTCAAATGGTGTGAAAACAAATAGAGAGGTGTGATTTCAGCCTTCAGATACCTGTCTTCCATCCAAGCAACACTATACAGGTCGCCCAGGCAGGTGTCATATTCCGGTGGAGGTTCTGGAAACTCGCCGGGGCAGTACGTCCCCCAGCTGCTCTCCTCTGCATTTGATGCGGTAGTAGCGTAGATGTTGATGTCATTCGGCAGCATGCCCTCAAAGATGCTACCAGATTCACATGCTTCAAGGTAAAAAACCTGCAAAAGAAGAACAAACACACATATAATTCATGACATTGCTTGAAGCAGCACAAAACCAAAAAGCAAAAATTAACTGGTCTTACCAGACTTTTGTAGGTACCAGCAGCATGCTTCTTCTTTAGAACATCTACGAGGTCATCACCGTAGAGGTATGGATAGGTTGGCATCCCTGAAATTTGTTCATAGAATAAAACAACTCTGCCATCTCTGATTCCACGTGTATGTACTCATGTTCTTCTTTCGATTTTAAAATATTGACACCATCAATTTTGAACGTTACCTTTGACCATTCGTCATATTCAAAAAATAAGATAAATATAATATATTTTGTCATAATTTGCTTTATTATTAAAGGTATTTGAAATATGACTAATAATTTTATATATTTAATTAAATTTCTAAATAAGACAAATGGTCAAATATGACAATTATAGTCAAAGACATCAATATTTTAGAACCGGAGAGAGTATAATCTGATTAGAGTACAAGAAAGGTTAGATCTTATCACATACCAAGGACACCAGGCCCCCCATGATCACTGTAAAAAATAAAAATATGATCATTGGGGCCACTATCAACGACTTTGCCACTCCCACCATGCACAGCAGTTTTGTTGCCAAGCAACACATTAAAGAAATTGTTGACGGTGACCTCCCTCCCCGTGTAATCCTACAGTGGAAAATACGAAACTTTTTAGTCAAATGGATGCAAAAAATAGCCAAAGAATGTGTAACCACGTAGTGAATTAGCTTGTACAAAGTTTAATTATATTCAAGCTTTAACGTCAGATAATCGTGACGACACAATCCAGATTTTAAAAGATGGCAGGATGGTGGGAACTAGGCGTTCTGTCGTTTTCACAACTGCTCCATTGAATAGTAAGGTCATATTTGGAAACTTCTAATTAACTAGTGAGAATTTTGATCGAGGAATCTGATTGGTTACCTTTGGAACCCCAGCGTAGACATCGCCACCCTGGGGATGGTTGATGATGACACCAGGCCTTGGATTCTCCGGGCTGTGCGCGATGTCATCGTACATGAAAACAATGATGTTCTCATCTTTGAGCCCGCCCTTCTTCATGATCTGGTACGCATGGCAGACATCTGCCTGCAAATTTCATTCCCGAAAGCACGTTATTGGTTATTTACGGGAAAGAAACAGGTATTATGTGGTAACGCTGTTTTTGTGTAAAAACAGAGCATTTGATATGGGCGCTCCCGAATCCACTAACCAGTAACCAAGTACCCACTAACTCAGTGGTAATTCAATTCAAGAAAAAAAGCTCAGTGGTAAATCTTGAAATTTCTCATGTTGGCTAGTACAAACCACTGAGTTACTACTACTATCAGTTAACACTGACTTTAGTCAAGTGACAGTGCGCCATAAACCAGATGAATTAGGTTCGTACCAACCAGACATCCAACGCACAGTAAGAAGAATATCTTCAGTCTCGTTAGTTCAGTAGTGCAATAAATAAAATAATAAGAATACTTGACGGTCATGCTTCTAGACAGGTAGTATACTGATCCGCTGCTAGGTCCTCATCTCTGCAGCGCAGATGCTACAACTAAACATGGAGGCCCCAAAAAGGTCAGCGAATTCTTGTCACCTACCCAACCTTCGATCAGTACAAAGAAATAAGCAGTACAGCAAGGACCAAAAAATTATTTCACAAATTTGACTACTGACGACTGACGAGAAACGGGCACGGAAATGGGATGGGCAGAACTCTCTTCCCCTCTCTAAAGTCTAAACCACAAGCGTGATTCAAAGCGGTACGGCATGGGTATCACCGTTTCCTTGCTTAAATTATGAAAGATAAACCGTCGTATCAGTCGCATCAAAACATACGCGGACGGCCCAATTCACTCGAACTGGGCCCCGCCACGGCGAATGATCCAAGGCGAATGGCACTAACACGCAAGAGAAGTGAAAGTGAAACTGCGGGAGCGGAAAAAGCAGTCGATCATCCGCTGACCGGAGCACGCCCGTACGTACCTGGTGGCGGTAGTTGTAGTACCCGTTGGAGCCGGCGACGAGCACGGCCCACCTGGTCCCGACGGAGTCGTCCTCGTCGGCCGATCCCTCCCCCACCGCCGCCGCCGACGCGCGCTCCGACGGCAGCCGGATGCCTGGCTCGAAGCCGGGCCGCGCCCACGCGACGACCACAAAGAGGCACGCGGAGAGCAGCAGCGCGAGGCGGGGCTGGGCGGCAGCCATGGCCTTCGCTTGCGCCGTACGCGGAGGAGGAGGAGAACAGAGTGGGGGAAGGCGGTTCAGTTCCTGGTGAAAGGAAAGGGGTTTTGGTTGGGGTCGGACGGAGCGGAAGTCTCCTTTTATCGTGCGCCTCGTATCAGTTGGTCCGCCTCAGTTGGACCCACGTGGAAGCGACGCACCTGATTTTTCAGCGAAACGAAACAAATATCGCGCGAATGATTATTATTCCCTCTTATTATATCGATAGCATTTTTTTTTGAGAAACTATTTTATCGATGGTATTGGTTAGTAGAGATTAAACCTGAGGAACCATCTGTTTTGAGTGCAAACAAGAAACAACAAACATGGTGAACTTCACTACCAGTGGCTACACGTCAAACCATTTTTATTTAGCGAAATGACGTGTACGCTTGAGTGTGGAATTTCAGGACTAATGGCTCTCTATGGTCAACGGAGATGGTTTCATTAGACAACACCTAAAGATAACTTCAATCTCAACATTTATTAAATGTACACATAGACACTCAATGACTCATGACCAAAGCTACATGCATAGCCCAAGCTCCATAGTGTTAGGGTGGTGCCAGGCATTAAGGATGCAATTGTCCATACTCACATCTAAGTTAAATTTTACGAAAACTCCTAAAATTTAAATTAAATTTGACTCTCGTGTGTATCCACCCACCGATGTGAGTGTTAGCTAACACCAAAGGAGTTTTCCGCCGTAAAAGTTAATGTACTAGTACATCTCTAGCTAAGCTGACACAGTACGTCCTCTTACCTCTGCAAGGCTAATCAACTGAGTTAGGAGTACTTCTAATCAGAAGAGGAAAAAAAATCAATTCTAAACGGGACTACGAGAACCGCACGGATGTCCTTGGAGGAGGTGTTCCTTCTTTCTTCCGCAGGAGAACGAAATAAAAAGAATGAAAAAACGAGTCGGTCCATGGAGGACAGCCTGGAGCTGATGATGAGCAGGCATGCACTCTAATTGGCCAACTACTAACGCAGCATTTGTTCCTGCTAGATTCTTTGTTCCTCGCCAGCCCGCTGTCCGTCCGTTCCGGCTCCTAACACCGGCCCTACACGGATGGATCAAAATCGTTGAAGTCTAACGGCAGAGGACTACTGTAGCAGGTATTTAGATGGATTTCCAGCCGTTGGATCAAAGATCGTATGCTACATTTTAATACTGTAACTACAGTGCTGCGGGAGAGAACTGTTCCAATACTCACAATTTTTTATGCTACAGTTGTCTGAATTATGTCATGCACTGGAGAGGATTCGGACGTATAAGGATCACCTTCCACCTGATGATGGACGGAAGAGGGAGGTACCGAGGTAGGACCACCGGCCGGCCAGTCGCCACTCGGGCGAGCTAGGTCGCCGCTGGGATGTGAGACCAGAGGAGCGTTTATGCATCGCTAGTCATTAGTACTATTATTTAGATTGTTAGTTGGTACGTATATTAAAAATAAAGTGATATTTATTACACGTACTAAGTACAACGTACTATATATCTTAGTATGATTTAATAAACACGTCTATATTATAAACATAAGTCGACGCAGCGACTTTATTCAAGCTCAACATTCTTAGGAGACGAACAACACGTCACAGACAAATTTGAGCTAAGGGCGAGATTTTTACTCTTCATAGTCGGCATTATCCTCGTCATCTTCATCTTCTGAGCAAAACAACAGCAAGGAGAGAGGTGAGTACAAAGGTACTCAGCAAGTTTTAACAGTCGATAGGAGAGGATTCGCAATAGCGAAGCAAAGAAAGGTTTATGGTCCATATTTTATGAAAGGCAAGTTTTTACGCTAGGTTTCCTATCAGAAAGAGAGTTTTTAATTAAGAGAGGAAAATAACGCAGTTATATTTTAGTAGGGTGGACCTGAGGAAGGTTTTCACTGCTTCCCACAGTTTTTCAAGTTTTAAATTAGGCACTAGTACGCTTCTATATCGGCCCTAGGTACACAGCCAACATATTTCTAAAACACGAGTACTTACACCCACTCATACAACAAGGTTGTATAAAAAATCGAATCGTAAGGTATCCGAATATTAACATGCCAATACCGTGACAACGGCCTATCCGAAAAGATTTTACACTCTGCAGAGGTTATACACTGTACCAACAGGTTATGCTACTCCTGATCAACAAAGTTGCAAAACGCTCACCTTACAACTACATAGGTTTCCAAAGATTCCACCCAAGACGCATCCAGAGGCTATCCGTTGGGTTTTCACTCTCGATGACGCGACGGTACATTCTCGGAGCCGAATCGTGAAGATTTATCACAGTCACATCTTTTTCTGGTCCCCTACTATGTCGAGTATTACCGAACCAGGGGCTATATCCGTGGGCTTACGATCCCATAACGCGAACAATTACATGGTCGAAAGTCAGGCAGCGAGTTATCTCACGCCCTCCACCTGGCCTCTTGTGTCAATTCGACCTCCTGGTGGCTCGATGTGGAAAAGCCTACCCAGCGGGAATAAGTCATGTCCAAAATGTACAAGTTCTGTGGTTGCACGGGAATTACTAAGTCGAGTGCTAACGAACCGATCCTTATATGGCAGGGGTGGCGGTCTCGTCCACGGCAGGTGGACCACAGCGAAGCCTACTTACCTATCACCATCACCTCAAGTGAGCCCCACCCCACGACTAGAATTAACCCTCTTCACCTAACACCAGTTCCACTACGCCCAGCCCATTTTCCTTTTCTCACACCGCCAAGCCCGTCTTAACGCATTTGCAAAAGAGTGGTATAAGGTGTGGTGGTACGAGGTACCGCAATTAGAGTCCTAAGCATTTCTCTAGTCAAGGTACTTTCTGTTCAATAAAAGTATTTAAAGAACGGAAGTCCTATGGTTACGATTGGCTAACAAGGTAGTATCTATATTACTCACAGCAAGTTACTGACATAAATATAAATACTTAGAATTGAATAGGTATAAAACTACACAACGTTTAACACATTTTAAACATTGGCAAGAATGTAGTTTCTATAGGTACAGCATGAAAGATCGGGGTTTCCGTAGACACGTGAAAGATCGGGGTTTTCGTGAACATGTGAAAGTTCGAGGTTTCTGTAGACACGTGACCGTGTCCGTGACTGGGGACACGTGGACACGTTGACACGTGACCGTGTCCGTGACCGTGGATACGTGAACACGTGGACACGTGACCGTGTCCGAGGACCTAAGACCAAGCGTGATTCCTTGACATGGACGTGAGTGCACGTGTTCGGGCCCTAGCATGCTCCGAGCGTGTCGGGCGTGCTCTGGCCCATTTTGAACGCGTTCTGTGTGTGTCCCAGAGTTCTGGACACGCCCCGGGCACGCACTGTGCGTGCACAGCGCGCTCTAGCGCATGCCCCTACGGTCTGGCGCGACGGTGCTGCCCCCGGCGAGGAGGGGCGAGGGCCTCAAGGGGAGGTCCCTCCTCTGGTCTGGTAGCTCCCATGGGACCCCGAAAGTCCCATGATGTGCGCGGTTTGACCGGACGCGATGCCGTTGCGGCTGACGATGCGAAGGGTGCGTCGCTCGGGGATGGCCTCCGTGGAGGGGTCGCTTGGGAGGTCTCCAAGTGGTGCGGCCAGCACAGTGAGGTGGAGCTTGGTGAGAGGCTGCTGGGTGCAAGAGGAATCAACTGGTGGTCGTCGGAATCACGAGAACGCCGGTGACGACGCGCGGTGGCCGGTGGTGAGGAAGAAGCAAAATTGGCCAAATTGGGACGGAGTTCAGGTGGGGATGGGCAATGCTAACCTAGGTAGGTGCGTGACGAAGCTTGGGGTCGTGCGGGTGCGGCAATGGGGTCTTTATATCGCGGCGCGGCAGTGAGAGCTCCGTCCCGCGCGACGCAGGGTGCCGGAGTTAGCGCGGTCCTGCTCTAGCTGTGTCGAGGCCAGCTGGCTCGGGGAGGGGCAGCGGGCTCGTGTCATAGCGGGTGCTGGCGCGGCCAAGGCGACCCTCGACGCGGTCGGCAGGCGCCACGGTGTCCCGCGCCGGTCGGCGAGAGCATTCAAGCCGCCGGCGTTCAATGCCGATGGGACACTGCCGGCGTTCCAGCTGGCTAACGGCACCGACGAGTTCAAGGCGGGGTGCAACAGGTAGGGTTTGACGGCGACGTACAGCACCGTCGCCGGCTTCTCCTGGCGTGCCCACGACCGGAGCGGCCAAGTGGCGTTCATGTTCTGACCTGTGGGCGCCGAGGAAGAAGGAAGGCGCTGTTGGCTGGGGTGGCCAAGGAAGAGAAGGGAAGTGGGCCGGCCAAGGGGGGTTCGGCCCACTTAAGTTTTTTTTTCAAAGGCTAAAAAGGGGGTTTTCAAACTCCAAAAAGTAGCAACGAAAATTCCAAAACACCCAAGCTAGAAGTCAGCAAAATCAAACACTTGACAAATTAAATTTTAAATTTTTGAAATTTCCCTTTTTGCTATGTTGCTCTATTTTAGTTTTCTCTTTTAAAGAAAAGGTTAAAAGGGCCTAAACTAGGTTCATACGAGAAGAGAAGTTTTATAAACTCTATTTTAAATTCGATTCAAATTTTGGGATGTGACAGACCTACCCCACTTAAGTGGAATCTCATCCTCGAGATTCGAACAGTTCTCTTCGAAGAATTGAGGAAATTCTTTCTTGAGGTCGTCTTCTCATTCCCAAGTGGCTTCCGCCTCTATGTGGTTGCTCCATTGTACTCGATAAACTTTGATGGCTTTACGTCGAGTCTGGCGGGTGGTCACATCCAAGATATGGGTGGGAGTTTGTTGGTATCTCAAATCAGGTTGTAAATCCAAATTCTCAACGGCTACTTGCTGAGCTGGCACCTTCAAACACTTCTTGAGCTGCGACACGTGAAATACTGGATGAATGTCGGATAACTATGCCGAGAGGTCAAAACGGTAAGCTACAGTGCCCACTTTCGTAAGGATCTGATATGGTCCTATATACCTTGGTGCTAGTTTGCCACGAATCTGAAATCTTCGGGTGCCTCGAATCGGGGATACCTTAGGATACACAAAATCTCCCTTCTCGAAGGATAACTCACGTCTTCGGTTGTCAGCGTAACTTTTCTGTCGGCTTTGAGCGGTCTTGATCTTGTCCCTTACCTGTGCAACTTTCTCTTCGGCATCCCTAATAATGGCTGGCCCAAAGAGGGATCTCTCTCCAACTTCTGACTACAGAAGAGGGTTCGGCACTTACGTCCGTACAAGGCTTCGAATGGTGCCATTTGGATGCTAGCTTGATAGCTATTGTTGTACGAGAATTCCGCAAATGCCAAGCTACTCTCCCAATCCTTTCCATAAGTCAAAACACAGGTCCGAAGCATGTCTTCTAGTATTTGATTTACTCGCTCCGTTTGACCATCCATTTGCGGGTGATAAGCCGAGCTGAAATCCAGTTGAGTTCCTAGAAGACCGTGCAAGCTTTTCCAGAAGTGAGAGGTAAACTGAGAACCTTGGTCAGATACTATTCTCGATGGGACCCTATGCAGTTTCAAAATATTGTCTACATAGAGTTGTGCCAATTTATCTCTGGAGTATGATGCTTTCACGGGAATGAAATGGGTCACCTTAGTGAGACGATCTACTATTACCCATATCGAATCACTTCCTTTTTTGGTTTGAGGCAAACCTTGGATGAAATCCATTGATATTTCGTCCCACTTCCACATGGGCACTTTCAGTGGCTGCAGTAAACCTGCTGGTTTCTGATGTTCAGCCTTTACCCTTTTGCAAATGTCGCAATGGGCTACATACCTAGCGATGTCTCTTTTCATAGCCGGACACCAGTATTTTTGCTTTAGATCTAGATACATCTTAGTTGCACCGGGATGTATGGAATAGGCGGACTCATGGGCCTCTCATTAAACTTTGCTTGAGTCTTCTCGAGCTAGAAATGCAAGTCCTGTCTTGGTACCATACTGTCCCTTGCTCGTCAACTCGGAATTTGGAGTCTTTGTCTGACCCTGAATGCTCCTTAATTTTACGTAACCGAGAATCTCTGGTTTGAGCTCGCTGGATTTCAACGTCAAGGGTCGGTTGTACTGACAAGGTGTGAAGGTTGCCCGCAACGGTCACATGTAGATTCAGACAGTTCATCTCTTGAAGCAGTTCTGTCTCATTAGTTAACTTTTCACTACTTTGAGACTGTCTCTTGCGGCTTAGGGCATCAGCTACGACGTTAGCCTTCCCTGGGTGATACTGTAGTTCTAAGTCATAGTCTTTTATTAATTCTAGCCACCTTCTCTGTCTCAGATTCAGCTCCAATTGAGTGAAGATGTACTTTAGGCTCTTGTGATCCGTGAAGATTTTGCACTTGTTCCCAATAAGATAGTGCCTTCAAATCTTCAAAGCGTGAACCACTGCCGCAAGTTCGAGGTCATGAGTTGGATAATTTTCCTCATGCTTTTTCAACTGTCGGGATGCATAAGCGACTACCTGGCCCTCTTGCATCAGTACACATCCCAAGCCGTGTCGAGAGGCATCACAGTATATAACAAAATCTTTGTATATGTCAGGTAGTGTAAGCACTGGGGCTGAGATGAGCAATGTCTTCAAGGTTTGAAAGCTGTGCTCACACTTTTCAGTCCACGTGAATTTATGATCCTTCTTGGTCAGTTCAGTCATGGGCTTTGCAATTTTTGAGAAGTCCTTGATAAACCTGCGGTAATAACTTGCTAACCCCAGAAAACTTCTAACCTCTGTGGCATTGGTGGGCTGTTTCCACTCCACAACAGCTTCTACCTTGGCTGAATCAATTTTTATCCCTTCAGCTGACACAATGTGCCCTAGAAAGGCAACCTCTTGTAGCCAAAACTCACATTTACTATATTTTGCATACAATCTATGCCTCCTCAATCTTTCCAATACCACTCTCAGATGTGCTTCATGCTCACTCTTGCTTCGGGAGTAGATAAGTATGTCGTCAATGAATACGACCACAAACTTATCTAGCTCTTCCATGAATATTTTATTCATTAGATTCATGAAGTAGGCAGGAGCGTTGGTCAGTCCAAACGGCATTACCGTAAATTCGTACTAACCATATCAAGTGACAAAAGCAGTTTTCTTGATATCACCCTCTCTGATCTTTAGTCGATAGTACCCTGATCTCAAGTAAATTTTTAGAAGTACTTGGCTCCCTTTAGTTGGTCGAAGAGATCATCTATCCTGGGTAGTGGGTACTTGTTTTTAATAGTGACTTCATTTAGTGCTCGATAATCAATGCATATTCTTAGGCTGCCATCCTTCTTTTTCACGAATAGTACTGGTGCACCCCAAGGTGACGCACTTGGGCGGATGTATCCCTTCTCTTGTAACTTCGCTAACTGTTCTTTCAACTCAGACAATTCATCAGTGGCCATCCGGTATGGTCTTTTAGCTATTGGTGTCACACCAGGGACCAAGTCGATGAGGAATTCGATGTTACGGTCCGGTGGCATTCTCGGTAGCTCTTTCGGAAAGACATCTGCATAATCTTTTACTACAGGTACCTCATCTAGGGGAGTGGCTTCTGTGTTGAATACTAAAGGCCCGACCTTTCGGTCTCTTGGCTGACATGTAACAGTAATGCCTTTGTGGTTTATGGCTGTCACCACGCGCTCTGAGCAGTATATAACTCCTTTGTGGCGCTTCAACCAATCCATGCCCAAAATGACATCTATACCCTTAGATTGAATGACTATTAGATCTGCGATAAACTCTACCCCACTTAAGTGAATTCTGACTCCTATGCAACCCAAACTGCACTTTATAGTGGCTCCTGGTGACTTTATTAGCATGGGAGCCCTAAGTAAAACCATCAGCAATTTTCCTTCTTTCACAAACTTTGAAGAAGCGAACGAATGCGAAGCGCCGAAATCGAATAAAACGGTTGCAAGAGTGGAGTGTATGAGGTACTCACCGAGTACCACCTTGAGTGCTTCCTCTGCGGTTTCGGCGTGGACGTGGTTCACCCGTCCATGTCCGTACTGTGGTGTCCTCCGAGTAGGTGCAGCTGTCCTTGGTGCGCCATGAGATGCTCCTGACATTATAGGTCATGCCCGTGAGTACGCAGGAGCTACTGCAGGCTATCAGTTCATGGGACAGTTCGCAACCAAATGCCCTAGACTGTGGCAGTTGAAACATGTCCGCAGTGCATTTGAAGCTTGACTCACACTGGGATTATTACATGGTGTGAGTGGACGTGGTGGCTGGCGAACTGCCTGTGTAGACTGCTGTGGCTGTGGAACAGTTGAAGTGCGATACTGCATGGTGGAAGGATACAACGGCTTCTGGAATTTATTGAACCTTGGTCGCTGTCTCTTCTCAAGTTGCCATGACTTCTTGGCCTGGAACTTATGCTTTCTTTCCCCTTCCAGTCCAGCGCGGGCTCTTTCCAAGAGGATAGCCTTGTTCATCATGGTGTTGAAGTCCGGAAAGGTGTGGGTCACAAGCTGAGCATGCATGACATGACTCAGCCCATCCAGAAAACGTTCCTGCTTTTTCTGATCAGTGTCCACCTCTCCTGGGGCATAACGGGCCAGTTTCATGAACTTCTTGATATATTGATTTACCGTTATAGCCCCTTGCTTCAAAGCTCGAAATTCATCAGCTTTCATCTTCATGGTGCCAGCCAGAATGTGGTAGGCTCTAAATGCTTGTTGAAACTCGTTCTAAGTTATGGTGGTAGGATCAACAGTGGCTTCGCGATAGTTGTCCCACCACTCACCGGCTGCTCCAAATAATTGATGGGCAGCTAGCATCACTTTTTCTTGATCGTTGGCTGCCACGATGTCGAGCTTCTTGTTGATATCACGCAGCCAATCGTCGGCTGCAAGTGGCTCATCATCTGTGCTGTCAAAAGTAAGGGGTCGACATCGCATGAACTCTGACATCTGGTTCTGCGAGTTCGGACCTCCTCGCTGTCCCATACCTTGTGCTAACATGAGTAGTAGCTGGGTTTGCGTTGCCATTACGTCAGCGAGGGTTACGGGTGGTAAGGGAAGTTCTACTCCTCCCGCCACTGCGACTCCACCTCCAGTCATGACTCGAGATGGGGCTTGTGCAGTCCCTTGGGCGCCCACTCCGGCAGCAGCAATACCAGTCGCATTACCGGCAGCCACTGGGCCGGAATGCGCCACCTCATTCTCGCCGTGGTGACTGGACTGGGCCTCGTCCACATGTGCATGTCGCGGGGCGCTGGGAGCAGGTGCAGCAGAGCGGCGCGGATTAGAGGGCACGCCTCCTCTCCTGACCACTCTCCCTCTTGAAGGTTGCGCAACCCGTTCACCATTATTTATGTCGTTCAGGTTGCGCTCGCGAACCTGGCGCTCTTGGACGCGGGCTGATTTCCTTGGCGCCATTCTGCCAAAGGCAAAATAAAACGGTGGGGTTAGATGCTAGTGCAAACATGCATTATTAGTAAACTTTCAGTTCTTAGGTTTGGAAAAACAGCACAAATACAATCATTCAAAGAACAGTACAAAGCAAGTCAAACATAGCACACAACCATGGTTATATTACAAACAATAACAAGTCACAACTAGATGTTCAGGGCATGCAACTACGGGATTACAGTATGGGAGTCAATCTTTTTACAGCTCAAAATCCGTCGTCAAAAGACAACGTCATCCACCACTACGACGGTGGGCCTCCCTAGCTACACTAGTAGATACAAAAGAGTAGCTATCAGTTAGTAGCTACGGCTGCTCAAAACCCGATGCCGGCATCCACCATAGTCCGGCATCCAGCAACGATGTCGTCCTACCGAGCGTTGCCGCGGGGCTGCGGTAAACCCACGTCAACCACAGGCTTCACCTCCGTGGCCAAAGTGCCGGCTCCGCGGGGAGTCTGTGCGCGGCTTGGGGTAGTCCCAACTATCTCCACGCTAGAGTCGGGCACAGCCTCCTCCTCCATGGGCTCGTCGGTATCGTCAGAGGGGGTGTGGTTGCCTGAGCTGAGGGCGTGAGAGAGGTACTCCTCACGGCTACAACCCTCACCGTCCTGGAGCCGTGGAAGCTGTGCCACCCGCGTGTAGATGGCGTCACGGGTGGCCGGGTCCAACACTGGGGCGTGTGGCGGCACGGACAGTCTCCCGTCGGAGAGGCGCACTAAACAACGCTTGCGGGGCGTAGTCTTCGTGCGGGCTCCCCGTCGAGTGGAAGTGCTCTCCTCGGACGCAGGAGAGTCACGGAGTCTCCCCCTCAGTGATGCTGCAATCCCAGGTACGCTCTTCCTCGCGGTGCGGCGGGTAGGAGGGCACGGAGATCGCAGCTGATGTCGCAGCGCCTCCAACTCCCGCTGCTGGGCTGCGTGCTGGTCGGAGAGGTTCTTATTCAGGCTCTCCTCCAGTGCTCGAGCTGAGGTGAGTGCGGCACGGGCTGTACTGAGCTGAAACAGCGCCGTGTCGCGCTGTCCCTGAGCGTCACTGAGCTGTAACTGCAGTTCATCACGCTGCATCTGTACCGCGTCCCTCTGGGAACTAGCAGTTTCCAGCTGTCCCTGCAGAACGGTGACCTGCCCCTCGGCAGTGAAAGCGCGAAGAGACTGCGCTATCCACTAGCCTCGGAGCACCTCGCAAAAACGGTGCTGCGCTATCAGGTACAGTGCCATCTCCACAAGGGTGGGGTCCTCCATGGTCATGGTGGGTCCTCCAAGCGTGCCCATACGGTGCACCCATGTCGGGTCGCCGGTGGCAACTACCGGAAAGTAGCGCACCGGCATGGCTCCAGTGAAGTCGAGGTTCACCGTGCACACGTGGAGTAGGGTCTCGCGCGCAGCGGCCTGTAGGGCGGAGTCAAAGGTGGGGCCAGTGGTCAGTGACGACCACGTCGGTAGGGGTACGCCACGAGCCGAGTCTCCACCTCGTGTAAGGTGTACTCATCGAACTCCAGGCACCTCCAACGGTAGGACACCGGTGTAGTGTACTTGAACCGCGCAAGAGTACGAGCAAGGATCACGGGGAACCCGTTGGTCCCACTCGCCTCTGGGCCAAGGAAGGTCCATCCATCGAAGGCCATCTGTAAGAGATAGTAAAAAGGGTCAGTAACTAAATAGACAATATACAGCATATATACAAGGTACGCAAGCAAAACAAGCGTGTGTGGGCATAAGTCTCACAAGAACGTAGTTTTACTAGGAAAACGTGTCGTTCTAACCGTATGCTGTCACGTCTCGCAATCTAAGGTCTCATCCTACGGTCAAGTACGGCTCTGATACCACTCTGTGAGACCTCCCTTTTTAGAGAGGAGCATCTATGTGTCACTAGTACCATTCTCTAGACCGGTAGTTGGTACACACATTAAGAACAAAGTGATATTTATTACATGTACTAGTACAACGTATTACATATCTTAGTATAGTCCAACAAACATGTCTATATTACAAACATAAGTCGACGCAGTGACTTTATTCAAGCCCAACATTCCTAGGAGGCGAACAACACGTCACAGGCAAACTTGAGCGAAGGGCGAGACTTCTACTCTTCATAGTCGGCATCATCCTCGTCATCTTCATCTTCCGAGCAAAACAACAGCAAAGGAGGGGTGAGTACAAAGGTACTCAGCAAGTCCTAACGATCGATAGGAGGGGATTCACAATAGCGAAGCAAGAAAAGATTTATGGTTCATATTTTGCGGAAGGCAAATTTTTAGTCTAGGCTTCCTATCAGAAAGAGAGTTTTTAATTAGGAGAGGAAAATGACGCAGTTATATTTTAGTAGGGTGGACCTGGCTGCTTCTCTCAGTTCCTCAAGTTTTAAATTGGGTACTAGTACGCTTCCATACCGGCCCTAGGCACACAGCCAACACATTTTCAAAACACGGGTACCTACACCCACTCACACAACAAGGTTGTATAGAAAATCGAATCGTAGGGTACCCGAATATTAGCATGCCAATACCGTGACAACGGCCTATCCGAAAGGATTTTACACTCTGCAGAGGTTGTACACTATACCCACAGGTTATGCTACTCCTAATCAACAGAGTTGCATAACGCTTACCCCACAACTACATAGGTTTCCACAGATTCCACCCAAGACGCATCTAGAGGCTATCCGCCGAGTTTTCACTCCCGATGATGCGACGGTACATTCTCGGAGCCGGATCGTAAAGATTTACCACAGTCACATCTTTTTCTGGTCCCCTACTACGTCGGGTATTACCAAACCAGGAGCTATATCTGTGGGCTTACGATCCCATGACGTGGGCAATTACATAGTCGAAAGCCGGGTAGCGAGTTATCTCACGCCTTGCTCCTGGCCTCTTGTGTCAATTCGACCTCCTAGTGGCTCGATGTAGAAAAGCCTACCCAGCGGGAATAAGTCCTGCCCAAGATGTACATGTTCTGTGGTTGCACGAGAATTACTAAGTGCAGGGGTGACGGTCTCGTCCACGGCAGGTGGACCACAGCGAAGCCTACTTACTTATCACCATCACCTCAAGTGAGCCCCATCCTACGACTAGAATTAACCCTCTTCATCTAACACCAATTCCACTACGCCCAGCCCATTTTCTATTACTCACACCGCCAAGCCCGTCTTAACGCATTTGCAAAAGAGTGGTATAAGGCGTGGCGGTACGAGGTACCGCAATTGGGGTCCTAAGCATTTCTCTAGTCAAGGTACTTTCCGTTCAATAAAAGTATTTAAAGAACGGAAGTCTTATGGTTAACAAGAGTGTGTCATCGATTGGCTAACAAGGTAGTATCTATATTACTCACAGCAAGTTACTGACATAAATATAAATACTTAGAATCGAATAGGTATAAAACTACACAATGTTTAACACATTTTAAACATAGGCAAGAATGTAGTTTCTATAGGTACAGCAGTAAAAATAGGTTCAAGATGGTTCAAGGGGGGGTGTTAGGACTTGCCTTCAGTGGCGTCTTCGAGTTCTTCTTTGTATTCGGGCTCTCCGGGTCCCTCCTTGTACTCGGGCTCTTCTTTGGCTACAAAAGTTACAATAAGACTACCAAAGTAAAACTAAAAAACTAAGAACAGAAACAATCACCAAACAAGGTATGGAGTTTGGATAAGCTTGGATATAGGGCTCGTGATGCGGATTCCAATGGTATATTGGTTAGTATAATTAGAGTTAGGATGTGGCGGCAAAGTTACCGACAATGGGTTATGATGGACTGCAGAAAAATCTGTGTGGACACGGGGTTCGGCCAGTGTCCACGCCCTCTGGACACGCAGGTGTCCAAAATCGGGGATTTTTCTTGTGGAACCGTGGGCTGTAACGAGTTCAGGGTTCTCGGGGACATGTGAAAGTTCAGGGTTTCTGTGGACACGTGAAAGTTCGGGGTTTTCGTGGACACGTGGAAGTTCGGGGTTTCCGTGGACACGTGAAAGATCGGGGTTTCCGTGGACACGTGACCGTGTCTGTGACTGTGGATACGTGGATACGTGGACATGTGACCGTGTCCGTGACCGTGTCTGTGACCGTGGATACGTGGACACGCCGACACGTGACCGTGTCTGGGGACCTAAGACCAAGCGTGATTCCTTGACATGGACGTGAGTGCACGTGTGCGGTCCCGAGCGTGCTCCGGGCGTGTCGAGCGCGCTCTGGCCCGTTTTGAACGCGCTCTGGCCCGTTTTGAACGCGTTCTGTGCGTGTCCCGGAGTTCTGGACGAGCCCCGGGCGCGCACTGGGAGTGTACAACGCACTCTAGAGCATGCCCCTGTGTTCTGGCGCGACGGTGCTGCCCCCGACGAGGAGGGGCGAGGGCCTCAAGGGGAGGTCCCTCCTCTGGTCTGGCAGCTCCCTTGGGACTCCGAAAGTACCGTGACGTGCGCGGTTTGACCGGACGCGATGCCGTTGCGGCTGGCGACGCGAAGGGTGCGCCGCTCGGGGATGGCCTCCGTGGAGGGGTCGCTTGGGAGGTCTCCAAGTGGTGCGGCCAGCACAGTGAGGTGGAGCTTGGCGAGAGGCTGCTGGGTGCAAGAGGAATCGACTAGTGGTCGTCGGAATCGCGAGAACGTCGTTGACGACACGCGGTGGCCGGTGGTGAGGAAGAAGCAAAATTGGCCAAATTGGGACGGAGTTCAGGTGGGGAGGAGCAATGCTAACCTAGGTAGGTGCGTGGCGAAGCTTGGGGTCGCGCGGGTGCGGCAATGGGGTCCTTATATCGCGGCGCGGCAGTGGGAGCTCCGTCCGGCGCGACGCAGGGTGCCGGAGTTAGCGCGGTTGTGCTCTAGCTGTGTTGAGGCCAGCTGGCTCGGGGAGGGGCAGCTGGCTTGTGTCATGGCGGGTGCTGGCGCGGCCAGGGCGATCCTCGACGCGGTCGGCAGGCGCCACGGCGTCCCGTGCCGGTTGGCGAGCGCATTTAAGCCGTCGGCGTTCAATGCCGATGGGACACTGCCGGCGTTCCAGCTGGCTAACGGCATCGACGAGTTCAAGACGGGGTGCAACAAGCAGGGTTCGACGGCGACGTCGCCGGCTTCTCCTGGCGTGCCCACGGCCGGAGCGGCCAAGTAGCGTTCACGTTCTGACCTGTGGGCGCCGAGGAAGAAGGAAGGCGCGGTTGGCTGGGGTGGCGAAGGAAGAGAAGGAAAGTGGGCCCGCTAAGGGGGGGTTCGGCCCACTTAAGTTTTTTTTTTCAAAAGGCTAAAAAGAGTGTTTCCAAACTCCAAAAAGTAGCAACGAAAATTCTAAAAGACCCAAGCTAGAAGTCAGCAAAATCAAATATTTGACAAATTAAATTTTAAATTTTTGAAATTTCCTTTTTTGCTATGTTGCTTTATTTTAGTTTCCTCTTTTAAAGAAAAGGTTAAAGAGGCCTAAATTAGGTTCATACAAGAAGAAAAGTTTTATAAACTCTATTTTAAATTCGACTTTACGCCCTGTACGTCCGGTACGCCCTCGCCCGCGGCCAATCAACTTTTTTTTTTTTTTGTGACAAGGGACAAAGTCTCGGCGCGGAACGCTCTCCGTCGGCCTCGAACCGGGGCGGGTAGGCTCTCAACCGAGCGCACTTTCGGTGCTCCTCTGCTGCGCCTACCTGACAGCTGTGTCTTGGTACTACTCGTACCAGCTTCCTGTCGTTCCAATGATTTTTAGTACGTTGTCGTTGCGGATCTAAACTCTTCTTTCTCCTTGTTCTTGTTGGATGCTTCCATTCTTCTCTTTTCTTCGAAGCCTGCCTACCTGCTGCATGGCTGGCTGGCTCGCGTTTGGTTTGGTATGGACGTGGCGGGACTTGTGTGCCCATCTGTCATCGGATCGCTTATAGTTGCTGTCACCGTCACTGGTGCGAAATGGGAACGGGTTCTTTTGTGAGTGTGGTAGTCCCGGATGCTTACTACAGAATGATGGTACATAAGTTGTAAACAAAAGAATATACTACCTCTGTTTCTAAATTGATATCGTCGTTAATTTCTAAAATCAGCTTTGATTGTTTATTTTATTTAAAAATATCATATAGTTTATTATAATTTACTTTATCTTTAAAATTATTTGAATCACAACTTATAATTTTTTAGATTTGAATTTATTTTTCAATAAAATGATTAATCAAAATTGATGTTAAAAGTTAACAGTGACAACAATTTGAGATTTTTTAGATTTGAATTTATTTTTTAATAAGACGATCAATCAAAATTGATGTTAAAAATTAACAGCGACAACAATTTAAAAACAGAGCGAGTATATATTAAAAAACAAACTGGCGCATTCTCTATGTTTTATTTGTCATTCAGTTTTTAAGAAGCTGACACGTACAAAAGAGAAAGTAACAAAATTATGTTGACACCTGTAACAGCTACATATGCATCTAGAAGCTGAATTTTAACAGTTGACATTGTTTATAATGAAAGGACTAAACACTAATGGCAAGAATAGTATAACTGGGAGTGTTGGGGGGGGGGGGGATCCAAGGGTTCAAAGGTATTAAACACAATGGCCATGAACCAAGACAAACCTACCATGTACCATCTATACACCTATCATGTTAAAAAGCAAAGATTAATTGATACATGTTATTATAAAAATTTGAGATGACATTGACATGACGGTGACGTAGTTTAAATCTCACAAAATTATAATAGCATATATCTAACATGTCTAAACAACAACGAATCATCCTGTTGAAGTACAAGTCCTCATTTCAACCTTCGTGTCTTGCAATAGCTCGTCCCATTCGGCCTTTCCGAAGTACATGTCCTCTGTCCAGGACTAAATTCAGCTACTCCCTAGTTGCTTTGGCTAATCGCCATTGTGGTCGTGAATGAGGGACCCACTCTGCAGAGTTAATTTTCTAGTTTTAAAATAGGAGCTTTCTTTGGATTGCCGTCAAGCTCGATTGGCAATTTATTTTCGATATGACTCCGTTTGGTCCCGATGATTCGTTGAACCGCAACAACGAATGATGTTTTTTTCCGGCTTGATTTCTCTCCCTGGGTCTGTCCTCTCCCTTCTTACCATTGCAAACCTCGCATGCTGTGCCCAAAGAAGCAAAGAAATCTATAGAAACCCTTGAACCGCAAACCACTCCCACCTCCGCTATCTCCTAAAGTCAGAAAACTTTAAGCCTCCTTTGGATTGCAATTTTCTTTTTTTTTAATAAAAAATTACAGTTTTCTATGAAATTAAAATGTCCCCGTAAAATCCTGTTTGGAATGGGAAATTTTTTCCCATTCATTTATTTTTTTCAAAAAAATTGAATTAATTCTTATAAAATTTATGCATTGCAAATAGAACTTCAAATTACGAAGAATAAATTCATCAAATATTACTCCTATGTCCCTAGCAAAATTACGAGCCTGCCTCCGCTTCTGAATTCTAATCTCGTACTAGCAAATCAACGAAAGTTACGAGCAAGCATCTTTGTTTTCCGGTTGGGCTGCGAAACACGAACTCTGGGAGCAAGTTCAGAAATGCCGGACTGCAAAAGTGTCCTCGTGGCATTGGAAATTTGAGACCCACGGAGCTTCGACGAAAAGTCAGGGGCCGAATCCACCTGACACGTGACAGGCGGATCACCGGTGGCACTACCGGCCTCCGCTGGGGACGGGACGGAGCCACGGAGGCCTCGACGGGACCAGCAGTTCAGATATTTTTCGTCCCGGCCGAACGGACGGCGCGGGAAGGCCCCACACAACGGGCCCGTGGCAAAATCCGCTTCCCACCGCGCCCCTGCTACGAACGGCCGGCTGGGCCCTCGGGTACACTGACCGCATTAGCTGTCGTGCGGGCCCGGATCACCTGCTGCCGGCGGCAGCGTCGTCGTCCAACTTGTTCGTTGGATTCAACCGGCGCTCGTCCTGGACACGTCACTGCAAGTGCACGCCACAACATTAGACCGCGGGGAGAGATTCTCCTCCGGAGGAAAAGTATCTGAACCAGGCCCCACGCGTCAGCGACACGACGCTCCGACCCCATTGGCCACCGTCTCGTCTTCACGGGTGGAGTTGCTTGTGAGATTCCTCCACTTCGACGACGGCGGAGACGGGGTACCGGGTAAGAAAGTTGCGTTGATAGAAAGGGACGAGAGGTTGAAGAAGAAAGGGCACTACAGAGAAGTGGACGAGCTGTCACGGGTGGGCCCACCTGGTTGATTGAGAACGCCTTGGCTGCTTTTATGTTGTGCTGATCTTCGCTTGCGTGCCCCGCCCGCTGATCACTGAAGATTCCGTATCCCAATTTCTTTCGGTGACATGAACACTCTGATGCGGATGTTTTCTTTTTGATTAATTAGTTTACCTTATCGGCGGACACATAGACATCGCTGCCCAATTAAAAATCCTCAGTTCAGTTCCTCCAGCAGTTGTCTCGCCACGGGAGATGCCGTAGTCTGCCTGCCATCTGCCCGGAGCAAAATTGTCAAGGACGAAATCGCACGCATCAACAAAATGTATTTTGAGGGGTGCTTTCTCCAGTATCGTAAGGGGAAGTAAAATCCTGAGTTTTTAATCCTTTGCTTCATTCTTCTCCTCCATTCTTGGGTTGACGGAGAAATTGCAAGAAAGATAAAATCCAATTTACTTCTCTCTCTCAAAGTACAGTCAAAGTCAAATAACTTTTTAAACCATGATTTAGTTATTTTACTCTGTTAAAACATGATTTTGTTCAATTTACCCTTCGTGTAATTTGTCTTTTTAATTCTTTTTACACAACTATAATCTTAAGGTGAAACTTTATAAGATAATAAAACACATCATAACACATATTAAAAAAATATGTCTTGAATTTTTTTAGCATTCTTTTGCATATACTTTTGTATTTCAAAGACTAATTCACCATTAAATATCTTTTTTATAAAAATAATGACAAAAAATTATGTTGATGTATTGAGAAAAAATAAGATAAATTGTATGAGAAGATAAATTGACTCAAAATCTGTTTTGACGGGTAAAATAAACTAAAACATACTTTAAAAGGTTGTTTAGACTTTAATTAAATTTGAAGTTAGTAAAGTAGACTTTATTGAAATTGAGGTGCATGCTTTTATTTCAGAATATAAAATATTTTACTCCCCCAAACTATTCACATAGTTGAAGATAACCTCACACGTATCACCGTTGAAGATGGTGCAATTTGAATAATGACTCCAGCAGATGAAACCCAATATGGTGCCGTTGCGTCCTGCAGAAAAGAAATACGACCCGATTGAATAAACATATCGTGTATGACAATTCTCCGACCCGGGAAATATGTCTGGATGCAATGAACCTGATTGTTGGTGTTACTTACAAGGAAGATGAGAATAATACTCTCTCCAGTTCACAAAGAGTCGTTTTAAATAATGATACGATCACCAACGCATAACTTTAACTTTTATTTATAAAAATGTTTATTAAAAAGTAACATATTTATATTTTTATGAAAGTAATTTGTAAGACAAATCTAATTATATAATTTTTCTATTCTTAAACTTAATATGTTAAAACTTATTTGTAATTTATATTTCTAATGTTGTCCTAAACGACTTTGTGAACTGAAGGAAGTATATTACTAGATCTTATTATATTTGCTCATATAGAATGGACAAATAATATACGGTGCATAATTTTAAAGCCTACGTACGAAAAAAAATGATTAAGCAAAACCGGTCAAAACTATAGCACAAGAATCTTGCGCAAATGAATATATACGGATGCAAAAACAGAGGACGATTTTATCAAAAGATCTTGCAGTTTGGTGGTTAGTGTAAGTTTAATCATAGAGTACCCACCATTCAGCTAAGCATAGATAGAATAACATAAGATGAAAGGGACGCCTGAATGAAAGTACTCAGCAAAAATAAGTACACTAAAACATTTCGCTATTTATTACTAGTACATCCAGGTTTACGAATTCGTGTAACGGACGCATCTCTAATATGACATCACCAATAGCAGATATTTACTGACCACCACCATATATGTCAAATTAGACATAAGCTTGTCACATCAATAAACAGCGAACACGATGACAATTTACCTGGGCCACTAAAGAAGGGCAATAACATGTTACAACAATTTATTTATCATATAATTATATAAATGGTTAATAGAGTGCTCCAAGCTTCGTTTGCAAGATGTAGCGACAGAGACTCCCAGGCAGAATTCCGTGGTTCTATATATGTTCTCTTTGCTATATGTAGAGATATCACTTCAAAGTAATATGTGTTTCAAGCCATGTACAGCTCTCTCAAAAATTCAGAAGCCAAGCTCTTGGAAACGTCAGCGGAGGCAGGTGAACTTCAGGCCGCCCCAGGTTCTCGAGAGCGACATCCACTTAATACAATGCCAGGGGATGTCTCTCCCCTTGGTCTAGCTTTTTTTTTTTCTAATCAGAATCCAGATGCAGGTAAACATAATATTTGGGGGGAAAAAATAGCAACTTATGCTCACATCTTTACTGAAAAGGAAAGGCTATTTTCTTACTTTCCATTTCTATTTTCAAGAGATTCTATCTTCTTTTTTGAAGGTAAACTCCATCACACAACTTGATTTTTTTTTTTGGCTCTGTTCATCCATCCAATATTCTGATGTATGTATGTGTGTATCTGTGTAAAAGGTGAAGTCAAACTTCCCAAAGCAGCTTCTTATATCATATATAAACAAATAGTTAAGTTATGGCTGGCAGCATACTCTTGAATATTTTAGTTCTTAAGAATGCTGTGCCAGTTCTAGCTATTCAATTGGCTACTGTACCATTTCATGCCAACATATCTACACAGAAGCTAAAGCTAGTCTTTTACTGGTGAAGAACTGGACAAGTGATGCAGATGTTCCTTTCTTTGGATGTCAAAGATGTCTTAACCCCCACCCGACCCCTGGCTCAAGTTTTTTTTTTAAAGATCCTTACAACAATCTGTGTACAAAGTGCAAACAGGAAACTCTTAGATGTACGCTATGCATTACAGATCCATATACAATGCTTTAGTGCTCTAAACAAGATTTAATGCCAAATGCAGAATTCATCAAAACTATATCAATATCTTTTTCTGCTTTAACTGCGAAGAATGTAATGAAACTTACTGGAATACCCTCTAGTGGAAGAAGCATGACTTGCTGAAAATATCCTGAGCACAATAACAGAGACAAACAGAAGTCCAGACATAAGAAACAACTTAGGATGATCAACATATGCAAATCTCAAGACATGCCAAACATACCACTATTTGAAATTCTGATGGAAGTTGACTGCATTGAGGGCATATCGACAGATGAGGGTAATAGACTGATAGCTGATACCCTGTATTCCCCACCCTTGTGCGGACAACAAATTGATCCTCAAGTCCTTTAGTTCTTGGAAACCTCCGCTTCAGTTGTATAGATTTAGTGCTGTAAATATAGTGGCTTTTGAATCTTGGCTCAGCGGCCTCTGCGCCTCCTTTTCCTTTTTTTCTCCTTTATGTACAGTGTGTTGTAACCTTTTCATTCTATTTTTAATACTATTTACAGCAGTAGGAGTTTCTCTTACTGTACATTCGCTCAAAAACTGTGGCAAATCTCAGGACATTATTTGATGGATACAAACAACATGGATATACTGAACCATACACTAAATCACCGTTTATGCTTTTGGCTAATGGTCCTTGATGCTGCCAGCTGTTTAGAAAGGACTTCTGCTATAAGTTGTTTTTGACCAAAAATTTGGGCATTTTTCAAAAGCAAGTTCCTTGATGAGGAATCTACAGAATAGCCTTGGCCAGTCATCCAGTCCAAGAGGCACAACAATAGCTGCTTCTTATCAGGCTTCTGTATGTATCGCTGAATTGCTCTTCCAAAGATATCCTGCAAAACACAATGGTTGTGTTCAGGCATTGGAAGGTGCAACAAGTTTGCATGGTCGCAAATACATTAGTTGGATCATGCATACTGAAGTGTTGCAGTGGACAAAACTAGTGATTATGGTAACAAACAGAACCAAAAAATCATCTTAGGACCTAAGCTTCTGCAATAATGAACATATGACAAGAGCTAATGAAGAAATGACACTTAAAACTAGCCCTGGCCTGTGCCTTAGGAACAAATAACCTGGTAAAAAAATAGCCAATTTCAGCCCGGTTGCTGGTTATCTGATCAAATGCCAGCTACCAAATGCAGATGATACAAAATGTACTGAACATCAGAGGAAAAAATGGTTATTTAATCATTCTCGCTAGATTAGGCGTATTACTACATAATAGGTCCCCAAGCTAAGCTTTTAAACCTGAAAATTGAATGCAAGTGGTCTGTGATAGATTGTAAGCAAAACATACTGATAAAGAAATATCTGAATAATTCGGAAAAAAAGGTCCACAATTTAAATTCCTGTTTAAATAACCATGCTGATAGATTCCTGTTTAAATTTTAATTCCTGATAAAGCATAATGATAGATTGTAAGCAAGCATACTGCTAAATTTAAATTCCTGTTTAAATTCCACAACAGGTATCAAAGAAACAGGTTCAGAATCATCACCTCGCTGATACGCCACCCAGAGCGGTTTAAGGCTTTCATTACATCATTAATGAGATTTATGTTTCCTGATGCCATGAAAGATCTAGCAAATTTCTCCAAAGAGGGAGGGGATATTTGCTCAGCATTGTCCTGTTTAATTTGATTTGTTTAGCAAGTATACATAAAGCAAACAAGAGAAATTGCAGAAGCTAAAACCAAGCCCATAAGCATAATATTTGAATACCTTAACAATTATATATGCATCCTTAAGAAGTCTTGCTGGAACTAAGATGCCTAAAGCCTTCTCATGAAGAGATCTATCCACTGTTCTTTTACTGTATCGCAACATGTTGTATACAGAAAATGCTTCTGAGGGAAAACCTGCCTTCCCTAGCTGTAACATGACATGAGTACAAAGCTCCTGGAAAGAGGATATATACAAATGTTTGGGTAAGTACATATATATTTCCTACAACCAAAATCTAGCTTCAAAGCATATGAAAGAGAGATACACAATTATCACCACTCTTAAGTGTGTCATAACTCAGAAGCAACACAACATAATGTTCAGTGAGCCAGCAATGGAAGAAAGTCAGACTCATGATACGCAGTTATCATCCCCTCTTTTACAAGTGTGTCACAACTCGGAAGCAACACAACATAAAGTTAAGTGACCAAGTCAGCAATGGAAGAACGTCAGGCGCAATCAACGATGATAACAAGACTAACCATTCAAATTACTCAAGTTAATCATGGAAATTATCTCAATCTACCATTGTCTATTCCCCTTGATTTGTCAATAGAAACGAGCAAATATAACTCTGATGCAACAAAGCAGCAAACAGAAACAACAGCAACAACAACAACTACTACTACAACAGCAGCAGCAACAAATAACATTTTAGTTCCAATCGAAGTTTGGGGAGGCTAAGCAAACAAAAATAAGGGAAAACAACAACAAAGCTTTTTTTGTCCCAGGCAAGTTGGGGTAGGCTAAAGATGAAACCCCATTGACTCTTCTTTGAGCCTTCACCATTTCATTCTTACCACTTTGGCAGGCTTACTTCGTTGAAAGTGTACCTAAAAGCGAAAGTCCGCAGCAACAAGCTTATGTTGAGGTACCACACACTCTCCAGGTATCACCTTATAGTCTAACCAAGCACGCGCAACTTCTCTTTTTGCTAGGATGAAATCGATTTGGCTAAAGTGAGGACCACTCCGAAAACTTATTTAGAGGCTCTTCTAGAACTAGTGTTTGCTACAAACAAGTCATAGACAGGTCTTCCATGAAGAGCTTCTCAACAACAGGTATACAACTGACCAGTGCATCCAAATTGTCCCAGAATTGCCTCTTGACGCTCTCATCAAGACCTATTCTAGGGGCATAAACATTAAGAACTAAATCTCTAATGAGCGGCTTCACTAGACTAATCATGTATTCCTATCTTTAAGCCTCTTGTTGCTCATGATGTCTACTTCGCTTTTTGTCACCATTGTCCCCATGTACCAAAGCTTGAAACCGGTATCTTCCACCTCCTTTGCCTCTTGGCCTTCCATTTCGTCTCCTGACCGCATAGAAAATTCACATGTCGCCTGATCATAGTATCAGCTACCTCTCGAAGCTTACACGTTAGCAATCCTACATTTCAGCTACCTACTCACAATAAAAATAAGGGAAAGGAAAAACTTATACGATGAAGGGGAGCCTTGGTGCAACGGTAAAGCTATTGCCTATTGTCAATGATACACAGCTCTATGTATTCGAGAAAAAAAAGGTAAAGTTGTTGCCTTGTGACAATGTTGTCACCAGTTTAAGTCCTGGAAACAGTCTCTTGTAGAAATGTAGATGTAGCTAAATACTACATACAAAAGAACCAAAGTGGTTGGACCCTTCCCTGGAACCCGCACAAGCGCGTGCACCGGGCGGCCCTTTTAAAAATTTATAAGAGTCTTCTAATTCCATAAAAAATCAATATACCAAGGATTTGACAAAAAGATCATTAGCAATGGTTAAAAACATAAAACGAGAATAAAAATACCTCATTCAATTGATGGCCCTTTGTATGCATGTCTTCAATCGTTTTGTAAGCTAGGTGATAAACCTTTGCAATGCAGAAGTACCTTATCAATGTATTAAATGTAATATTATCAGGAGATATGTTGGATTCATCCATTTTCTTAAGCATGTTCATTACGCTCTCCATATCATTTGCACTGCAGTAAGCACGTAGGGATGTATTAAGCATGACCAAGTCATATGTTGCATTCTCAGCCTCAAATTCTTTTGCAAGTTGTTTTGATTCTTGGCGATGGCCATCTCTGTGCAATGCTGAAATCATAATACTAAATGCATAGCCATCTGCAGAAACAAGAAGAATTTAAGGACCTTGGAAATTATTAACAAGACATAAATTGCTGATAACAGCATCAGTAGGGCATTCCAATAAGAAATTTATGTCAGTGCCACAAATTACGCCACTTTTCAATACTATGCTTAAGCAAAGCGACCATAGTTCCGAGAATGAATCAAGCATGATCTTGCAGTATAATTTTCTTAAGAGGAAATTTAATTTAAAATAATGCGCTAATTGTCTTACACGGTGATCCATCAAACAATCAATTGGTAGGAACCAGACACTGAAATCAAGTTCTTATAGCCCCAAAAGTACAATAAAAAAGAATTATATCCAGGTTCATAATGAGAAATGAGATACTTAAAGTTGTTCATGGCTTGATACCATACCAGATTTAACACCTTTTTCTTTCATTTCATTAAATAGTACCGTAGCTTCCTGTATCTTCCCATCTTTGACAAGGCCATCAATCAATATGCTGTATGGCATCTGGACAGAGTATAAGGGTTACAGGATTCTGATATCATGCACTAAAAGTATAGATGCAATAGTCTCTAGTGTAAAGCTGGTCAATTTAAGAGACCATGTTTGCGTGCATATGAAGTACTTCAGTGTATGAGACCAAATCTTTTACCTCATCCTGTGCAAAGCCTAAGGCTTCCAGCTCCCTTAGGAGCTTCTTAGCCTTCTCAAAGAGACCACCTTTAGAATACACCTTTAACAGAGTGGTCAGTATAACCTGCAAGTGCAATGTAATTTAGTGGTAAGAATATGACAATACTAGCATCAAGTTTTCGTCATATAACTGATGAGATTTCTAAAATACACAAACCCTCAATTTTTTTTACACAGCTAATGAGATTTCCAAAATACACAAAGTAAATGCATGAGTGCAGGTATACGATTCCGACGAAGAAGCAGACAATGATTGCAATGAAATGTGAAAAGGTTGTGTTACAGACACTAAACAGATTAGTATCTAAAATGAAGCAGGATACAATTGCAATGTGATAAGATTGTGTTACACATAGTAAACAGATTATGTATCTAGCAGCAAATGTTTATCGCTATTCGATACAGTTTGCAGGAGATGCTTTCCCATCATAATGGATTAAAATCAATTGGCATGTTCAAGACGAGCATACATTGTGATTTTGTTAAAAAGAAAGCAAGAAAGCACATTATACAGAGGAAGACATAGTATCAGGGTAACAAATTCGAGGATCTAAGAAATTCAAACTACTCAACAAAGGACCAGTGAACAAGAACACTAAAATTGACCTTATTTGGCATTAACCCGGAGGACCTCAGATCTTTCATCAACAGCTCAGCCTTTTCATAATTAGCATTTTCTGAATATGCATTCAACAGGGAGCTGTAATGGAACAGATTAGGACTATGGCCTTCATCCTTCATTTTCTGGAAGTACATTTCAGCCTCTTCGCAATAGTTATGAGATGCACAAATTGCAAGAAGGGTTCCATATATTACACTATCCTTCTGAAGACCTTGGGAATTCAGTTCATTGATCAATCCCATTGCCTTCTCATAACCCTGCTTGAACCTCACGCAACCTGATAGCAGCTGGAGGACACAAGATAGAGGATTAAAAATATATCCCCTTCAGGCCAAACTAATAACAAGTTCAAAGGGGTGAGAAAAGGGACATAGTCCAGTACCGTACTATATGTGAATAGATCAGGTGTCAAACCTTCCCGAATCATCTCATCATAAACCTTGAAACTGCTCTCAAACCTCCCATTCTTCACCAGGCACCCGAGAACCGAATTACAGACAGAGTCATGGACCCTCATCGAGCGATCTTGGATGGCACCGTATACTTGCAGCGCCCTGGCAGGGTTACGGCTCAATCCAAGATACTTAAAGTAACTGCTGTAAGATGCAGCATTGGTCATCTCACGCTCTTGCATCCACTGGAAGACCTGAAAGACATCACAGCTCTCTACCCTATATGATATATCTGTGACACTAAATTGAGTAGAGAGCAATCCTCATGCTCATTAGTTGTGACAATCATTGGACACTACCTTGGAAAGGCTATCCCAGCATCTGGTGTCTCCACAGTGTCGTAGGATAATGTTGCAGTCCTGCGTCTGAAGCACGTCCTCAAACCTGCACAAGAAGGGCTTAACTTGCAGGGCACAATTTCAATTCATGTCTGGCAGCACCGAAGCATATTATTATTATCACCATAACACCCTGGTAATCTAATTTCTGCCATTGCAAGCAACGCGTTTGAGCACCCATTTGCACACGGACCACCGTGTAATTCACTTCACTGATGTCGCAGACTATTCCGGGATAGGCATAAGCTCACAGCAAGAAAATAAACGGTGCTTGGGACTCAGGAGCACCTTGTGAGCGCGGCAACGGGGTCGGCGGAGGCCTTCACCTCGGCGACGGCGCTGCGCCTCGGAGACGGACGCGGGGGCTTGGGCGCCTCCACTGCCTGGGGAACGCCGCGTACACACGGTAGGCTCCGCCGAGAGCAAGACGGCGTCGGCAGCAGCGGTGGCGCCGAGAGGAAGCGGGAGGCGGCGAGCATCGGCACGGACAAAGCTTCCATTGCGGCGCCACGGCGTGCTATCCGTTGTTGTATCGCATTCGTCCAGTACTAGCGCAGGGTTAACCGTACCGACTAAACCAACTGTCCCGTCGGTTTATCGATCAAATTCAAAAATTAAAATTTGAACGTATACAGGGAAATAATATAGTTAACTTTCGTTTTTCTGGTTTAGTTTACTGGAAATAATTGTAAAATCAAATCTCAGGTTTGAAAATTAATTTCCATAAGAGTGAATTATTGTGTTTTGGAGAAGCAAAAGCATGTGTTGAACAGTACTCTCAAATATTTGGATGCAAACAAGGTAAGTTCCCATTTAGATATCTTGGTATCCCGATCTATTATAGGAGGATAAGCAACAATGACTGGAAAATTATTGAAGAAAGAATAGAGAAAAAATTGGCTGGGTGAAAAGGCTTGTCAGTAGGAGGGAGGCTTACACTAATCAACTCTGTTCTAACTAGCCTGACTATGTTTATGATATCTTTTTTCAAAATACCAAAAGGAGTACTTGAGAAAATAGATTATTACAGGTCTAGGTTTTTTGGCAGACTGACAGTGAAAAAAGGAAATATAGACTTACTAAATAGGATATAGTTTGCCAGCCAAAAGATTAAGGGGGTTTAGGTATTCAAAATATAAATATTCAGAATAGATGCTTATTGGGCAAATGGATTTTTAATTTGATTAATGAAGACGGCATGTGACAAAATATACTAAAGAGGAAGGACATTAAGGACCAGACTATAGGAAAGGTAACAAGAAAACCGGGTGATTCACACTTCTGGGCAGGACTAATGAAAGTGAAAGATCATGTTCTTAATTATAGGTACTTTCATATAAATAATGGCAATGGAACCCTTTTTGAGAAGATTTGTGGATTGAGAACAGAGCTTTAGAGCATCCCCAAAAGATCTTTTTTAAGTTCCCCTAATTCAAAATTTAGAAAAATATTGTTAAAAACCTCTTCCAACAGATCCTTTAGACACCCTTTATTTTCAGAGGTGTCCAGAAATCTCCTCATCTGGAGGTAAATGTGAGGAAGTTTTCGGGTCCCCCTATCTCTATCTCTCTCGCGCTTGACCCCAACTCGCGCCTAGAAATATCCGAAGACTCACAACTCAGGCCCCACCGCAACCCCCGACATCCGTCCCTGGCCCGCCCGTCGCCGCTCCGCGGCCCGTGCGCCACGCCACCTGTCGGGATCATATACCCCGGGTACCTGACGGTTCGTGTTCATACACGTAAGACCCCGAATTAGAGGTCGAGCGACCACGTGATCCGACTCCCAAACCGGCGATCTACGATAGCAAGTCTTAGCCGCCCTAAGACGCACGGAGACCCCAGCCTCTAAGAACCGACCTATAAGGGAGCGACCCTTGGGGAGTAGGTACCGTGTTATGGCATATTTACTCTAGTGGCCACCTGCCAACTGCCCTGACGGGACGGGACGAGCTTCACCACGATAGCACTCCAGCAGAAGCCGCAGTAGTCGATGAACAAGACTCGACAGCACTGCGGCTGACACAGCAATACCGGACAGGTTCTATAGTGTCCGCCGCTGCGCGCGACGCGATCGGTCACGCCCGCGCCTGGGCAAAGCAAATGATGACGATGACAATGAAAGGGACCACCTGTCGGCGAAGCGGCAGGATTTCATAGGACCCACCATTTGTAACCCTTGGACCGCCTTATATAAGGATGCCCAGGAGCGATAGAGAGGGGAACCAATGAAAAAACAGCGAAAGACAAACCAACGAACACCACTAGGACCCTGGGTTCTTGCATCCCTTCTAGCAAGCATCCCCACTCATCCACACTCCGATCGCTTTCGATCCATTCCGGATCCTCTCGCGAAGAGAGAATCCGGCCCTTGTACTATTATCATCGAGATAATTCGCTCTCTGAACGTAGGGTATTACACCGCTCGAGGTGGTCCGAACCAGGTTAAAATCCCCTTGAATCTTCCTTAGACTAGGTCATATCGAATACAAAGGCACATCTTCCCCACGATCATATATTTGTACTGTGCCGGTTGTCAGAACGTCGATAGTTGGCGTGCCAAGATCGTATATTCACTCTACAACGAAGCACGAGTGGTATACTGTAGCGTTGCATCCCTCAGGAGCAGGGCATGCACCTACTCGACGACATCCACTCGGGCATCTGTGGTCACCACGCTGGACCCAGAACCCTCGTCGACAAAGCCTTCCGCCAAGGCTTCTACTGGCCGACGGCTGTGGCTGATGCCGAAAAACTCGTTCGAGCTTGCCAAGGTTGCCAGTTCTACGCCTGCCAGACGCATCTGCTGGCCCAGGAGCTCCAGACGATCTCGATCGCCTGGCCCTTTGCTGTCTGGGGGCTCGACATCCTCGAACCGTTCAAAAGGGCGTCCGGCGGCTTCACCCATCTCTTCGTCGCCGTCGACAAGTTCACCAAGTGGATCGAGGCTGAGCCGGTGCCCAACATCACTTCAACCCGGGCGGTCGGGTTCATTTGCAACATCATCTGTCGGCTCGGGGTTTCGAACACCACAATCACCGACAACGGCGCGCAATTCACCGGTTGGCAATTCCGTAAATTTTGCGACGAGTATCACATTCGCCTGGACTTCGCCTTCGTGGCGCACCCAAGGACGAATGGGCAAGTCGAACGGGTCAACGAAATGATACTCCAAGGGGCTGAAGCCACGGATTTACGATTCTGTCAAGCAGGCAGCCAGACGATGGGTGAGCGAACTCCCGTCCGTCCTCTGGGATCTGCGAACGACCCCCAATAGGACCATCGAGTTCACGCCATTCTTCATGACGTTCGGAGCAGAAGCGATGCTGCCGACCGACCTCGACTACGACTCTCCGCAAGTCCGGGCCTACGACAAGGAGAAATCGTAGGTCGCGCTGTAGGACAGCCTCGACCAGCTGCAAGAGGCGCGCAAAGTCGCTCTTCTGCGCTCCGCCAAGTACCAGCAGAGGCTACGACGTCTGCACGCTCGGCGCGTCAGAGGTCGAGCGTTGAACGTAGGAGATTTAGTGCTAAGAATGGTGCTAACGAAAGCCGACTAGCACAAGGTGTCGCCCCCTGGGAGGGACCCTTTGTAATCAAGCGCGTTTTGAGGCCCGGTGACCGAAGACGGTCGAGAACTCGGAAACGCATAGAACATTGAGAACCTCCGAAGTTTCTACACTTAATAAAAACAGCTAAGTTCTTACAACTTTACTCTCGTTCATCACTTTTTGGCTGCGAGCCGTGGCCGTCTCGGCCACACCCCGCACCCGAGGGCTACTTACCTCCACCCTCTCGAGCGTCGCATCATCCGACCTCGCTTATCGTTTATTGATTTTTTTCTACGCCGGGGCACCGCTCCCCGTTAACTCGTAACGTTTTTTCCGCTTCGTTTTTGTTTCTTCGGGGTCGGACCCCCGGCCCGCGTCGAGCTCGCGGGCGACCCCAGAGCGATAGCCTTCGCGCGCTTTTTGATCGAAGTCTTCTCACGGCTACACTATCTACGATCAGGAGCCGATGACGCTCTACGGCTATATCGGGCCCGACACCCGACCCTACAAGCTATACTTGACCCGTTCGTGTGATTGACACCCAACGAGACGCGAAAAAGCAGCCGCGAGCAGCGAAAGGGGTCGCAAACTTGGATTTGCGGATCGAATTCCCTTTCTTTTTGTTTCTTCAGGGTCGATTCCTGACCCGCGCCGAGCTCGCGGGTGATCCCTGAACACGGCAAACCTCGCGCGCGTTTTTCGTTCAAAGCTTCCCCGCGGCTATGCTATCTACGATTGGGAGCCGATGACGCTCTACGGTTGTATCGGGCCCAATGCCTGACCCTACGAGCTATACTCGACCCGTTCGTTTGATTGATGCCCAGCAGAGCGCGAAAAGCAGTCGCAGCGGGCGAAGGGGGGTCGGAAACTTGAGTTCAGTCTCACAAAATTTTTCAAACGATATCTTTTATTACAACGACATTTTTTACAAATTTAAGATTTATACATAGGGGAGTGGGCCGAATTGCTCGGGCAAGAAATCCTCCATCTTGAAGTCGACGACGGCCTTCGCCCCCGGCTCCTGCGTCTCCACCGAGATCGCGTCCAGCTACTCGTCCGAGTAGCCAGACGCGAAACCTTCGACGACCCTGCCGAAGTCCGCGTCCGGGTAATGGGAACGGACCAGGGTCAAGGCCGTCGAAGACCCGTCCTCCAACGCCCTCATGACGACGTCAGAGACGACCCCCGAGAGTTGCTGCGGGGCTTGCGCGACGACCCCCGTTGGGATGGAACCCTCCGGCATGCCGGAGTACAACTTCTTGAGGAGGTTCAAACCCGCCGACCTTAGGGTCTGAACCTCGCCCGCCAATCCTGCACTCCAGACCGTCAGTAAAACAAACTAGAGACGGAACTAAGTCGAGAGGAGGTCCGCCCTTACCGTCTCGCTCCTTTTCGGCGACCTCGACGGCCTGCCCTGCTCGGTCGAGACTCTTCCGGAGCCGCTCGTTCCGGATTTGGGCCGCCGAGAACTCCTCCTAGACTCTGGTGGCCTCCTCGTGCGTCTGCTCGAGCTCCGTCACCGCCTGCTCGGCCTCGGATTGCAGGACGACCCGCTCTGACTTGAGGAGGTCGACCTGCTTGAAGACATGGTCGCGCTCCTCCTTCGTCATGCGGAGCGTCTGCTCCAGGGTCAAGCGGGCCCTGTTGGCGTGCTGATGGAGGAGGCCGAGGCGCCGCATCTCGCTGTCATGCTCCTCGGCTTGACGGCAGAGCCCTGCAACATCACGAGTTAAAATCTGACACTAAGGTCGGACGAACGCGACACGACATACCGACGACCACAGCGGTTGGCCTGCTCGAGGGCCACCGTGGTCCTGGTGGTCCTGGCATCGAACGCCGCCGCTTTGGCGCACGCTCTGTTCACATCTGAGCAGCTGCGACTTCAGGTCGGCCGCGGTCTCCCCCGACTCAGTCCGCGCCTTCGCCAGCTCCTCCCTCAGGGCGTCGACCTCGGATTGAGCGGCGAACCCGCCTAGGGGCCGATCGAGGACCGCATAGAGGTTGTCCTGCAGAATATTGTCAGCCCGAAGATCACGAGAATCAGAAGCAAGAAGCCGAACTCAAACTTACCCGGCACTCGACAAAATGTGCCTCATCGAAGATGGCGCCGACCTCCTCGGCGACCCCCCGACAGCTGACAGAGGCCGGCGACTAGCTTCATGTGGAGGGCCTGGGCGCCGCCCATCCGGCCCATCAGATAGCCGAAGCCATCGATTGCCCCTTCGAGCGGGAGGGGCCCTCTCCCAGGGACTATCTCGCTCAGGACGCGCCTGGCGATGGGCGCGGCCGAAGGCGGCAGAACCTCTGCGCTCTCGGAAGGCGCGGCCATCGATGGCGGCTTCGGCAGCTTCGCCCCCTCGGCTTCTCCAGCTTCGGGCGAGGGGGACGAGTCCGCCTTCTTAGCCGCCTCTCCCTCACTCCCGGCCTGGACCTCAAGGGCGGGGAGTGCGACGTCCTCGGCGACCTCCACGCCCGAGGGCTCCGAGCTCCCGAGGCTCGCCGCCTCGCCCCGAACCTCGCCGATGGCCT
>BCLH01000011.1:605708-663291 GCA_001602315.1 Zoysia pacifica | reverse complement strand
CCCATCGACCCGGCGCCGCCCCGCCGCCCGTGCGCCGTCCCGTCGACCGGCGCCCCCTGACGAAGCTCAAGGCCGCCAGGAAGGTCCCAGTCCGCCTGGACATATCTTCAGTTCGGACAATCGCACTCGTTCCACCTATCGAAAAGTAAAGACCGTACTGTACTCTCCTCCCTTGAGAATTTTCTAGATTCGATTGGAATATACTATGGTTTGAGATCTGTTCATCAAAACGTGGAATGCAAGGACAAAAAGATTATCCCAATTTTAGTATGGTTTCTCCACCTAAAGAAACCGTAGGTTTCTCGCAGGTAATCTGAATAATATGAACTAGAAATCATGCGCGGCTTTGCATTCTGATAATTCATTTGTTTGGGTATAATTCTCCAGTACACCTGCCACTGACTGACTGGATCCGAGCTTGAAGAACTCGCCACATTACTTTGCATTCTGATAATTCATTTGTTTGGGTATAATTTTTTCTACCACCAATGACTTGTTTGGGTACTGCTTGACCGGCCGGATCGATCCACGTACAGATGCGATGTTTGTTCACCAAGTAGATTAATTAAATTAACCAAACAAAGAATGATCGATATGAGTGAGTGCTTAGCAAGAACATTTCAGTACCCTAGCTAGCTGCTTACGTACATACATTTCTTCACAAAATGTCATGTCTGACAGGAGTATTAACAGAATTATATCGATCTGTGCATAGTTCTGTCATCACAAATGAGCTGTTCTGGCTATTTCACACATCTGAAGTTCTAAAATGGTGAAAATGTAGCCTCAGACATCATGGAACCATTTTTTCATTTATCTCGTCATGATCTGCAGAAATAAAAAATTATTACAACTAAGTTATCTTGGGTCTACCAGAATTTAGATACCTTTTCCAAAACATGGTTGACAGTTTTCACATTCTCATTATTTTTTGACCACCGAGAAACATAGATAGGTAAAGATAGTATGTTATGCTGCTATGTATGGTTACATGTCTGTTTTCTTACTACTACACTGTTAATAGGGTTATTTCGTGGGACTGCTGAACGAAAGTCAGGACAATGGTGGAATGGAGCAGGATGGTATAGGAAGCCCTCCAGAAGAGCAGCAAGAAACTCCTCCCACATCAAAAGGAGCCAAGAAAAGTAGGCAAAAGAACTTCAGCGAGATGGAAGATACATTGCTTGTGAAGACGTGGTTGAATACCAGTACCGATCCAATTCCTGGCACAAACCAAAAGCGTCTTGCATATTGGGATAGGGTGCATGACGCCTATGTTCAAAATGAAATCCCAGCAGAGCGCACTCCAAATTCTCTATGCCATCGTTGGACTGTTATTCAGGAGAGTGTCAATAAATTCTGTGGCAGTTTGATATCATTGAAGGCAGAAATCAAAGTGGGAAGACTTTTGAAAACAAGGTACATGTCTTGTTCTATTTGTGCATTTTGTGGCTGTTCTTATGCAATTCATTATTGTTGTTAACCATGGCATAAATGGATTTGTGCAGCTTATGGATGCACGTGCTTTGTACAAGGCCGAGGACAAAGATAACAAGTCCTTTCAGCTCATGCACTGTTGGCACGTTTTAAGACATGAACCAAAATGGCATGCCAAGATGGCTCAATTGGCAGCAAGCAAATCCAATCAAAAGAAACACAATGATGGTGCAGCTTCAGTCCTAGATTTGACTGGTGCTGCCAATGAAGATGCTTCTGAAAATGTTCCTGTTCCTAACCGTCCTATGGGCAGAAAGAAGGCAAAGCAACAAGTCCGTAAAGGTGTAGGTGATGCATCCATTGAGGCTTTTGATCATCTGTGGGATAAAAAGGAGGAGTCGGATGAAATCAAAGAAGTAAAGAAGGATGAAAGGTTTAACAAATCTTTGGAAATTGAAAAGGAGAGGCTTCAAATAGAGAAGGATCAGACGCGGATGAAAATAATGTTGGAAGAGGAAAGAATAATGACTATGGATATTCATGGATTGCCGGTACAGTAGCAGCTTTACTACACGAAGTGAGATAATGAACCGTCGTGGGATACAGTAGATAAACTGATTAGGAGCAGCTCTGATTTGGTTACTTCAGGCAGCATTTTTCTTTACGATAGTTGAATTCAGATACTAGGCTGTTTCGAAATTTTGTTTCATTGTTCATGGTACAGAACTAATCAGGAACTAATCCATCATGGTACAAGCACTATTGTTTCAATTTTCTGTTTTTGGAAACTTTACAATAGAAATATTGTTTCATTATCATGCCTTGGCTTTCATTAGACTGTACAAGTTAGGAATCAGACAAGTTGAGTCCGTGCAGCATTCCAGGCAGGACAGGCCAGATGTTATTATTGAAAAATAGACTGGAAACACGCACAGCTTGAATGTTTGCTTATTTAAAAGCTGGCAAGGTTTGTACCCTGATCGAGTTGTCGTAGCTGACCGAGACCAGGATATCAAGGAAAGGGTGCCACTGCACCATCTTGACATCCTGCGTGTGGCCCTGCAGCACTGAGACACACACTCGTAGTCATTGCCTGGCTGTACCTCCCATATCCACACCATATCATTCCGTTATAGGTAATCGAGTGTGATCGAAATAAACATGTAAACATGCCGAATGTTTATTACAAAACTCTGTTTGTGAAACTAATAATATAAAAGTAGTTACACAATACGAAGTAGTAGCAAATATAAATAGCCTATCACTCTGCTTATAAAACCTAATAATATAAAAATGATTTTGCTTAATATGTATCGGGTTTATGCTGCCAAAGGTGCTCTATTAAATCTTCCTGAAGTTGATGATGAACTTCATTGTCTCTTATTTTTTTCTTTGTCTCGATGAATTGCATAAGGTCAACTGTCTGATTATGTGAAGCTTGTACATTGTCTTCTTCAGAGTCAAAACGTTCTTCTGCATCAACTTCTCCCTCGTCTTGCATAATCATATTATGCATTATTATACAAGCTTTCATTATATATGACAATGTCTCTTGATCCCATAAACGAGCTTGACCTCGAATAATGGCAAAGCGAGCTTGTAAAACTGCTCGTTCCACGTCCTTTCTAAGTGCTTCCTGAGCTTTTGCAAAATACTCTTTTTTATTACCCTGTGGTTGCGATATGGTCTTTACGAATGTTGCCTAAGATGGGTATATACCATCAGCAAGATAGTATCCCATTTTGTAATCATGTGAATGTTGCCTAAGATGGGTATATACCATCAGCAAGATAGTGTCCCATTTTGTAATCATATCCATTGATTGTGTAATTTACCTCTGGTGATTGACCTTCAGCTAGCTTTGCAAATAGTGGAGAGCGTTGTAGAACATTTATATCATTGTGAGATCCTGGTAAACCAAAAAACGCATGCCATATCCAAAGATCCTTAGAAGCAACAGCTTCTAATATTATTGTAGGCACTTGCACGTGTCCGGAGTACATACCGTGCCAAGCTGTAGGACAATTTTTCCATTGCCAATGCATACAATCTATGGAATCTAGCATCCCAAGAAAAGCCCTTTCCTCTTTATTGCTAGTAAGCGAGCCGTATCATTTTCATTTGGTGCTCGCAAATACTCATCTTCAAAAATATCAACAATTGCGATGACAAGCCTTCTCAAACTCTCGATAACAGTACTTTCTCCAATGCATACATACTCATCTGTGGAATCAGCTGCTACCCCGTTAGTTAACATACGAAAAGCTACCGTTACTTTCTGTAAACAGCTTAGTCCAAGTATATTAGCAGCATTTCTTTTCTGCACAAAGTAATTATCGTGATTTTCTACAGACTGCATTATGCGTAAGAATAGACGACGACTCATTCTGAAACATAAGAGGATTCTAACATTGCTATTATGCACCAAAATATGCAATCGAACAAATGAATTGAGTAAATACAAAACTGCGTCTGAAAAATTTAGATCCATATGTTGGATCATCGGCGAAGTAATCTTCGTACAACTTCCAGTGTCCTTCCTGTCTCTTACGACGGACTACTTTATGCCCAGGGACAGAACCACCATGTCTAACCGCATTCAACGACCGATAATGCGAATATATTATGGAAGCACTTGTAAAAAAAATTCATCTTCGTCGTCCGAAGAAGACGAATCATCAAGCACTTGTTGCATCAATGACCGATGATGACTCATCTCCCTGTGATCGTTGGCGAGGACGTGCGGCTTCGATTTAACCGTGTCACCGGCGCGGCAGACAAGCGAGAAACGGTGGTGCTGCCCAAGACGTGCATGTGCTATGCCAGACAGCTCCAATTCTCAACCATGGATGTGGAACCAAGACGTGCTTGTGCGGTGGCAAGTACTCTCCTGGTCATTTTATATCATCGATCTCGTAGTCCGAGTCTGAATTGGCCACCAGCGCACATGCAGGAGAATTTGTTACTTGAAATAACCGTAGCTCTGATCCGTTGCCACAAATTCAAATAATTTTAGGGCCCAGTTTAGGTGATTTGTTGGAGGAAGGAGAAAAAATAAACACTTAAATTTTTTGGGCTGCCCCTAAACAAGGTTTTTTGGGGAGTTTTTTTAGGGAGGTTTTGGAGATGCTCTTACAACACCAATATCCATCCCTGTATAACATTACAAGAAAAAAGAATATAACAGTAGCAAATGTCTTTCAAACGACTCCACTTAATATATCTTTCAGAAGAGAGTGGGTCAAAACTTAGTTCTTTGGCATGACTTAGTCAGGAAGATAGCTAACACACAATTCAATGAAAATCTGGATACATTCAGATGGAAACTTCACCAGAGTGGCCGGTTTTCTGTAAAATCAATGTACACAGCATTGATAAGTAATGGTATCATAGAACGAAACAGCAACATTTGGAAGATGAAATTGCCACTGAAAATAAAAATATTCATATGGTATTTACAAAAAGGAGTTATTTTAACAAAGGTTAATGGATTTCAAATTTTGAATCGCCGTCTCGCATAGTAACTCACGTTTGCGCGTCTTGTCCATCTGGCGCTAACCAGGCAATTACCGTGCCTGGCAGGCATATGTAGATGGGCCGTCATCATTTTGACTGGCGGAGGCAATGAGTGTTTGCTCCTGGCCCACCCGTCGGTGGGTGGGTAATGAAGATTGTCGGTGCGCGGCCCGTTCATCGACCCGTCGAGCGCTCTGACGGGGGGCCACATGTAGCGAGGCGAGTGGTTCTCGAAAGTTGAACCACCACGGCCCGTACGCGCGTGTCACGTCTGTCTGGTGCAGGCCTGACGGTCACTGTGCCCCGCAGGGGTGCTTGGGCGTGCTGACGTCACTTTGATCGGCGGACGCAATGAGGGTTTTACGTCGAGCCCACTCGTCGGCGGGTGAAGTATGAAAGTTACTGGTGCCCGACAGTTTGGGTTCCCATCATGGCGCGGGAGTTAATCCCCGTCGCTTCGTGGGATCATGTCCTGAGAATTGAGGGGACAGAACTGTCTGCCTTCCTCGGCTATAAAAGGCAGCCGAGTGGGTTTCGAAACCCACCTTTGCCAATTTGCCTTCGTCTTAGCCTTCGCTGCTTCCGTTCGTGTCACCGTTCATCATCGTCGTCGTCCTCATCGTCGTCGTTGCCGTCGCAATGGCTTCCGAGTGAAAGGCGTCCACTGTCTCTGTTGACATCCTCCTTGATCTTGCGAGGAAGGGGTTCCTCCAGCAGCAGGACGCCATCAGCTAGAGGACGGCGGCGCAGCAAGAAGTCCCGGCCCCCGCGAAGGGGGAGATCGTCTCCTTCCTCGCCTTACACAACCGCGGGCTCAGGCTTCTGACTTGCCGGTTTGTCTGTTGGCTCCTCGCCTACAAACAGATTCGCCTCCACCACCTCACCTCGAATGGGGTACTTCACATCGCGCTCTTCATCACCCTCTGCGAGTCCTTCCTCGGGATCCCTCTATACGCCGTGTTGTGGACGTATTTCTTCAACGTCTCGCGGCTGGGCAGTGCGTACAACACCCGTCGCTACGGGTGCGCCAGCATCTGCCTCCGAAACACATGCGCGGGGGAGTACCTCGAGGTCCCCCTGAAGAAATCACTGAAGGGCTGGGACGACGAGTGGTTCTACGCCACCAACACCGCCTCTCGCGTCCCAAAGTACTTCGACGGGACCGCCGCGACCATCGACTCGTGGACTTCCTCGTCATCAAGAATGAGGATGTGCAGGAGCTAGGTCCGCTCCTCATGCGGATCCGAGAGCTTCGGGAGGCCGGGCTATCGGCTCTTAAGGTGACCGTCATCTTCATCAGTCATCGAGTGCTCCCGCTCCAAAAGCGCCGGCATGAGATGCACGCGTACACCGGCGCCCAAGACACCACGCGCCTGATGATTGGGGAGGAGCTGTCGAACGAGGACATTGCGGGCCGTGTCACCCGCATGTTCAAAGGGTACGAGGAGGCAGCCCTTACGAGAGGGCCGGAGCCTAGATCCGCACGCCCGGTAAGTTGGTTCTTTCCTACAGTGTTTGTTACTTTCGTGATGATTGTATTTGTCGATCAACCCGTTTACCTGTGTCGATTCAGGTTTGAGCGCTTTTTCTCCTTTGGCGTCGACGTCTCAGGCGGCGGGTAGGCCTTCGACCACCGTCCGCCCAGCGTCGGGTCCGACCCAAGGGACGAGATCATCGGTGACAGCTGCTACTTCGAAGCTGGTTGGGGGCTCCAGCGCTGGCACTTACAGGAAGCGATCACGCGAGCGGTTCCTCCTGTCAGCCAAAGCCAGGAGGGCTTGTTTCACAAGTTCTTGCCCCAGCCCCTCAACCGATGCAGGAGGAGGTGGCCGCCCTGGCCGCACAAGTGGCGGGAGACGATCCCATCGCCGTGTCATCATCCGAGGGCCTGGACGATGGTCTGGAGGGTTTGGGATCGGACACCGAGTTCGACCCGACGCCTCGGTGCCCCCTAAAGAGGATCATGCTCGGCGGGCAGAGCGTCATCCCTGTGCCCCCATCAGTTGTTCATCCGATGTTGCCATCTGAGAGGGTGGCGGCGGTGGCGATGACTCGAGGCCCAAAGGCCACACAGTCGCCGCCGAAGACAACTAGGGCCATCTCGATCTACTGGTTGAAGGCATAAGTTCTTGTACTCGCAATCTTTTATCGTTTGCGCATATTAGCTATTTAGTGGGCTTCGTTTATTTTTCGTAGGACGACTGTTGCTACTCTGGCCACGACGTATCTCATGCCACGAGCCGACGAAGAGGGGTCAGACTCTGCAGCAGCGGTGATGGCGGCGGGTGTTCCAATGGCCTCGCCATGTCCAAGTCCCCAGCGGGAAGACCCATCGGCAGGCGTGCCGGTGGGTGACGAAGAAGTGCAGGCCCCTTTGGCCCATACCGAGGGTCAAGGGGCGTCAGCAGTTGTGGAAGGCCCGTAGCCTCCCCCCTCGGGCACATGTGCCGAGGGCCGAGAAGAGGCTGCGAAGGGAGCAGCGATTCCGTCCCTCTTGGCTGCAGGCGCGGAGGGGGATGTTGAGATGGTGGCCGTGGAGGCTGCCACGGCGGTCAGCGGAGGTGAACAAGTGTCATCTCCTGTCGCCACGTTCACGGAGCCGATGACGACGGTTGGCGGGGAAACGGTGGAGACGGCTGCTGCGACTACCTCTGTCGTGGTGGCCAGTGTTGGTGGTTTGATTCTGCCTCGGAGCAACGGGTGGTCTCGGACCCCCCGTCGGGTGAAGCGTCGGTGCGAGCCACGCGTCACTATGACAGCTCGATGGGGATGTCCTCAACATCATCCTCGAGGTCAGCGAGGGCATGAAGAAGCTCCTCGACTGGCTGGACGCGGGTCGCAACATCTTCCGCGACCTGACCGTGCAGAAATCATGGGTAAGTTAGTAATAACTTACAAATTCACGGTAACTAACCTTTTACTGTGGTACTAAGGCATGTTGTTGCAGCGGATTGTGCTCCTAACAGTGGGTCAGGCTCTGTCTAACCCAGCGCTGCGGGCCAAACTGGAGTCCCTCCGCGAGGCGCTGGACTGGGCTCGGGCCGGTCGAGAGGTGTCGACGGAGGATGCCCACCGGCTTCGCCGCGAGCTCAAGGCCGCACAGGAGGAGGCCTCGACGGCGCGGCGAGGTGCCCGGGCTGCTCGAGCGGAGGCTCTAGCGGCTCAGGAGGAGAGGAAGAAGTACGATGCTGAGCTCGCGCAGCTTCGGTTTGACGCTGTCCGTAAGTGTCGCGCTCTCGCCCTGCTCCCGACCTCACTCCTCCTTTAGGAATAGGAAGGTGGAAACCGATCGTCTTGCACAAAGCTCAACCGGCGGGCCGAGCGGGCGGAGGCGAAGGCGAAGGAGACGGCGGGGCGGCGTGCTGGCGTCGAGGTGAGGCTCGTCGTGTCGGACGACGAGGTCAAGAGGCTCACAGCGGAGCTGGACGCCTTGCGCCTGTCCTCCGATGAAGCCGTGGCCCGCGCGCAGGAGGAGGTGGAGGACGCATAGAACGCCACCAGCGTTGCCATCAGGGAGTGCGACGGCACGTACTCTTGCATGTCATATTTGGAGGGTTGTCTAGGGTCGGATGTTTATCTTCGTTTTGCCTTGCAGCCGCGACGGGTGCACTCCGGGACGTGATGGCGGACGTGCGTCGCATGTTCCGAAACCTCTTCGTTGGGGTGCGAGACTCCAACGTCTCGGCGGACTACGCCCGGTTCGTGATGGGATGCCTCCCCGCACTGGTTGTCGCCGCGTTGACTGACGCTCTCGAAGATGCGGCGACACTGGCGCTGTCGCAGGTGAAGGCGCATTATCCAAACGTCGATCTCGCGCGGATCTCGGAGGCTTCCCTCCGATACCTCGGAAGCGGAGATCTTGGAGCTGTCGGCTGCGGTGCGGCACCGGGTGGTGGAACTCTGCTTTGGCTTCCACACGAAAGAATTTGTGCGAGGGAGGTTCGGCTCGATGCCGACCCGACTTCCGCCGCCCCAAAATCCGTAGGTTTAGGACATCTCTTTTTCTTTCCTGTAATGACTTTTGGTGATGTACTTCGGGCATCACTTGTAAGATATGTTAATACCAGTACATTCTGACCCTTGCCCATGCCAAGTATTCTTAGTAATATTGCATTTTTTGTCATCCGTTGGGCGTTGACAGAGCGACCGGGTCGGGTATAGCCCGTAGGGTTGAGTATCGGACTCAATGCAGTCGTAGGGTGTCATCAACCCGAGTCATCGATCATCAGCCACGAGAAAAACTCAACGCTAGCACTTAGAATTTCTTTACACGTCCGAGGGTTGGCAAGAAGCAAGTCTTAAGAACGAAAGCGAGAGGCGCGAAGCCTAAGAGCGACGAGGTCGGGTTGCGGCGCTGTTCTTAGTCAAATCACGCCGAACCCGGGGGAACTTTCAGAGTTCACGCCAGCACGGGATGGGATTTAACTTTAAAACTTGCGCGAACCAGTCCGGAGCCTTAGAAAGAGAACGAGGCACGGGGCCAACAAACAAAAACGGAAGGCACAAAGCCTACAAAAACAACGGGGTCGGTTTGCAACGCTGCTCTTAGTTTAATCACGCTAACCTGGAGGAACTTTCAGAGTTCATGCCAGCGCGGGCTGGGATTTAACTTCGAGACTTGTACAAACCGACCACCAGGTTGGAGGCCTCGGGGCCCAACAAACACATTGCGAGGGTCAGCGAACATGTCGCAGGGAACGCCTAGATAGCCCCCAGGCGGTGAGGGGTCGACCTTTCTGCCGCGCGCCGCCGATTAGAACATAAAAAGAAACAAGATTTGCTCAAGAAACTTATCAGATTGTATTATGCGTAGAAACGACAAAAATTTTCAATATTCCAGGTGTTCTCGATCTCTTCGCCACTCTCGGTCACCAACTTATCGGCGCCGGGCCTTAGAACATGCTTGATTACAAAAGGCCCTTCCCAAGGGGGTGACAACTTGTGTTTTTTGGCCTTGGTTTAGGCTCTCTTCAGGACTAGGTCGACGACGTTGAACGCCCGACCCTTGATCCGTCGAGCGTGTAGCCGACGGAGACTCTGCTGGTACTTGGTTGACCGCAGGATGGCGACGTCGCGCGCCTCATCGAGTTGATCCAGGGCATCTTGTCGTGCAGCTTTCGATGCTTCTTCGTCGTAGGCCTAGACACGTGGGGAATCATAGTCGATGTCGGTCGGCAGGATGGCTTCGACGCCGAATGCCATGAAGAACCAAATGAATCCCGTCGTCCGGTTGGGGGTCGTCCGCAGGCCCCAGAGCACGGAGGGGAGCTCCTGGGCCCACTGTCTGGCCGCATTCTCGACGTGGTCGTACATTCGGGGCTTAATCCCCTGGAGCACCATTCTGTTTGCGCGTTCGACCTACCCATTGGTCCTCGGATGGGCCACGGATGCGAAGTCGAGTCAGATATGATACTCCTCACAGAATTCATGGAACTGCCGACTGGTGAATTGTACACTGTTATTGGTGATGATGAAGTTCGAGACCCCAAAGTGACAGATGATGTCGTAGAAGAATTCAACCGCCCGACCGGCGCTGATAGAGAGCATCGGCTTGGCTTCAATCTATTTGTGAACTTGTCGACGGCGACGAAGAGGTGGGTGAAGCCCCAGAGCGCTTTTCGAAAGGGCCCAAGGATATCGAGGCCCTAAACTGCGAAGGGCCATGTGATCGGGATTGTCTGGAGCTCTTGAGCTAGCAGATAGGTCTGTCGGGCATAGTATTGGCACCCTCGGCAGGTGCGGACCAATTGCTCAGCATCGATGACCGCTGTAGGCCAGTAGAATCCTTGGCGTAAGGCTTTTCCCACCAAGGTCCTCAAGGAGGCATGGTGCCCGCAAATTCCCGAGTGAATGTCGTTGAGGATATGCCGACCCTCTTCTCAGGGAATGCATCGCTGAAGAACACCACTGGTGCTTCGCTTGTATAGCTCGTCATTGATGATGGTATAGGATTTTGCTCGTCGAGAGATGCATTGGGTTTCGTTGGTGTCGGTCGAAAGCGTGCCATCTTGGAGGAAGGCAAAGATGTCTTGGGACCAGTTGGGAATAATGGACATCACTTTCGACCCTGGGGTCGGGACTGTAGGGGCCGGCTGGCCGACCGGGGCGTCGGACGTGGGGTCGGCCTCTTCTTTAATCTTGATGGTTGGCTCGGTGAGGACTTCGAAGAAGACATTGTCGGGTACAGGGTCTCTCCCCGAGGCCATTTTGGCAAGGTAGCCGGCCACTTTGATGTCACAGCGTAAAACATGGTGGAGCTCGAGCCCATCGAACTTGTCTTCGAGCTTGCGAACTTCTTGGCAATAGGCCTCCATCTTTGGATCATGACAGCTTGAGGCTTTCATGACTTGGTTTACAAAGCGCTCGGAGTCGCCTTTGACGTAGAGCCGTCGGATGCTGAGAGTGATTGCTATTCACAGACCGTGAAAGAGAGCTTCGTATCCGGTGACGTTGTTCGAGGCGCGGAAGTTCTAGAGCACATAACGGAACTTGTCACCTTTTGGAGAAATGAGGAGAATGCCAGTCCCTGAGCCTCGAAGCATGCATGAGCCGTTGAAGAACATGGTCCAGTGCTCGAGGTCGACGGGGGTCGGGTTCTCTTGAGCTTCGGTCCACTCGGCAATGAAGTCCATGAGAACTTGAGACTTGATGGCTTGACGCGGCACATAAGAGATGTCATGGCCCATGAGCTCCATTGCCCATGTGGCGATCTGTCTGACCGCATCTTTGTTGGTGATGACTTCCCCGAGTGGGAAGCTTGTGATCACTTGGACGGAGTGGCTATCGAAGTAGTGACATAATTTGCGCTTGGTGATGAGGACGCGTAGATTAACTTCTCCACTTGCGTGTAGCGGGTTTTGGTGTCGGTGAGCACTTCATTGATGAAGTAGATGGGCCGCTAGACTCTCAAAGCCCGACCCTCCTTCAAGCACTTGACGACAATGGCGATATTGACCACCTTGGAGGTGGCAGAAAGTACAGGAGTAGAACTTCACTGGGGGCCGCTGAAGTGAGGACCGACGATGAGGACAATAGGCTCTTCAGTTGCTCAAAGGCTTCTGGGCCTCGACGGTCAGGCGAAACGATCAGACTTACGAAGTAGTCGGTAAAAAAGCATTGCCTTCTCACCGAGTCGAGAGATGAAGCGGCTGAGGGCCGCAAGGCATCCAGTGAGCCTCTGGACACCTTTGACGTTCTTGATGAGGCCGAGATTCAGGATCGCAGCTATCTTCTCAGGGTTGGCTTCGATACCACGCTCAGAGATGACAAACCTAAATAGCATGCCTGAGGGGATGCCGAAGACGCATTTCTCAGTGTTGAGCTTGACGTGGTACTGCCAGAGGTTGGAGAAGGTTTATTCCAGGTCGGTGATGAGACCGTCGGCCTTGCGGGTCTTGATACTGATGTCGTCGACGTAGACTTCAAGGTTCTAACCCAGTTGGTCATGAAAACACTTTTGCATGCAGCACTGATAGGTTGCGCCGGCGTTCTGAAGCTCGAAAGGCATCGTGACGTAGCAGAAGGAGCTGAACAGAGTGATGTGGCGGGCTGGTCGAAACCTCGCATAGAAATCTGATGGTACCCGGAGTACGCATCAAAAAAACTAAGGGTCTCGCAGCCAGTGGTGGAATCAATCACCTGATCTATGCGCGGCAAAGAAAACGAATCTTTTGGGCATGCCTTGTCGAGACTCATATAGTCAGCGCACATCTTCCATTTACCATTCTTTTTCTTGACCATTACAGGGTTGGCTAGCCACTTAGGATGATAGACCTCACGAATGAACTTAGCATCGAGCAGCTTAGTAATCTATTCCCCTATGGCCTTCTTCTCATCGTCGAAGTGTCGGAGTCGTTGCTGTACGGGTCGAGATCCAGGCTTGATGTTGATGGAGTGCTTGGCAACTTTCTTCGGGATGCCCGGCATGTCAAAGGGTGCCCAGGCGAAGACGTCTCGATTTCAGATGAGGAAGTCGACAAGCGCGTTTTCCTATTTGTCGGAGAGCGTCGTCCCGACCCTAGCCTTCTTGGAGGGGTCGGATGGGTCGAGGATGAACTCTTTGGAGTCACTGTTTGGCTCGAAAGACGTAGAGGTTGATCGTTTAGAGTCGAGAGTCTTGCAGATCTGTTCTAGCTCTACCGACCCTATGAGGGTGATGGCCAGTTCGAAGCTTTCATTTTCATAGGGGAGGGCTGCTTGATGTGTGAAGCCATGATGATGACGCCTTTGGGGCCCGACATCTTCAGCTTGAGGTAGATGTAGCTAGGAACGGCCATAAAATTGGCGTAGGTGGGTCGGCCAAGAATGGCATGGTAGGTTCCGGTGAAGTCGACTACCTCGAAGGTGGGAGTCTCGGTCCTGATGTTGTTGTGGTCGCCGAAGGTGACAGAAAGGTTGATTTGCCCCATTGGGACTGCGCGGTCCCTCAGTGATTACCCCGTGGAATGGAGCATAGCTCAGCCAGAGGTCCGACTGTGAGAGCTTCATAGCGTTGAAGGTATCGATGTAGAGGATGTTGAGGGCGTTCCCACCGTCCATAATGACCTTGGTGAGACGCGTGTTGCCGACGATGAGGTCGAGCACCAGGGGAAGATGCCTTGGCTGAGGCACTCGGTCTGGGTGGTCGGATCTGTCGAAGATGATGGGCGGCTACGGCCACTTGAGGTAGGTAGGTATGGCAGGGTCAGCAAAGTTAACTTCTCGCCACAGCACTTTTGGTGGCGCCGAGGCTCGTAAGCCCACGGCCCACCAAAAATCATGAGACAACCTTCAGGTTCAGAAAAAGCGAGGTTGGCTTTTTCCTCAACGCCCTTCTCTGGAGGGTCAAGACATTGAGGTAGACGCGGTTGGACACGAAGATGGCCCTTCAGCAAGTAATGCATGAGGCAGCAATCCTTGTAGAGGTGCTGGACTGGATCGGAGTGGTTCGGAGAGGGCTTCTCCAGAAGCTTCTCGAAGTAGTTGTCGTGCTCGGGTGGAGCCTTAGCTTGGGGTCGAGGCCGACGTTCGGGGACGGCCACGAACTCGTCGTCATGTTGTCGACCCTTCTTAGGTTTCTTGCTGCTGGAGCTGCCGCTAGCCCGGTCGTCCCAACGGTCAGAACGTCGGTTGGAGCGTTGGTCGTACTTGCGGTCAAACTTGGACTTCTCCTTGTCCTTGTCTCGGCCTCGGTCGAAGTTGGCTTGAACAGCCTCCTCCTTGGTAGGGAAGGTAGTGGCAATGTCAAATAGCGTGTGGGCTGTCTGAGGGTTTTTACTCCCTAACATTGGACAAGGGCCTTGGAAGTCGTGTCACAGGTGAAGGCATTGATGACATCGGCGTCGCTCACGTCGGAAAGCTCGTTCCGCTTGCGCGAGAAACGCTGGTTGTAGTCACGGAGTGATTCGCCAGGTTGTTGCTTGCAGTTCTTCAGATCCCAGAAGTTCCTCAGACGCTTGGAGGTCCTCTGGAAGTTGCCGATGAAGACTCGACAAAGGTGCTCGAGCCACCCCCTGACCGAGTCAGACTCTGTAGGTGAGACGATAATCTTTGAGCCAGTGGACAGGGTTGGTCTCACTAGTGTACTTGATGATGTTGGAGGGCGCGCGGAATCATCTGAAAACTGCGCGTGTCGAATGGCGTGTCTGAAGGCGCGAGGCCCAACCCTATTGGGGCTGAGGCTCTGTGAGTAGCTGTGGGCGCGCCGACGGACGTGGTACTCGAGGGTTCGTTCTCGGCGACGTCGTTCGAAGTACCCAGAAGTTCGTTCCCGGCGTGACTCAGCATGGAGATCAGCTCTGGCTTGCCGTCGGGCATCATTGGTGTGACGAGCATCATAGTCGGGGCCAAGGCGCTGTCGGATGGTGGTGGGCGAAGGATCTGAACTATCCGCCCTGCCATCCAGTCATTGGCTGCTACGAACCTCAGACGGTGGCGGGGCTAGAGGCACTTTAGTCCTTTGCTGCTGGAGTGCAGCGTCGAGGAAGGCAGGGAGACGAGTATGGGTTTCGACGACCATAGGATTCACCGGGGTCGCGGACTCATGAAGGATTTTTGCGGCTGCCGCCACGTTGTCGATCGCGCGGTCGAAGGTGGGCGTGTCCGCCACCATAATCTGTTGATTGGCGGTACGGGCCCGATTCGGAAGATTGGTGGCAGCCGGAGGTGGCGATCCACCCTGTCGAGCAGAGTTGACCTTCTGGGCAAACGATCTGCGCCGCAGGGCCTCCTCCATGATGCTTGTCGCTCGATGCCTGACGAAGTGTCGCCAGCAGGCGTAGCACCAAGGGGGAGTACCCCCAGCACTCGTGCAGTGGAGCATGAAGCACTCACGCGTCGGGTCGTGACCCCACGCGGTGCGAATCTGACGATGCTGGGCCGTGCGCTTGGCACGCGGCACCAGGAGACAAAGTTCGACGTGGGTGTTGGTGATGAAGTCCAGGCTCTTGAAGCGAAAGGCCTGGCCGGTGGCGAAGACGGGGACGCACCACGACTGGCCGTCCAGAGTGAAGGCGATCATGAAACTCTCGAAGAGTAGGCGGGAGACCGAAGCCTCTCCCCCCAGAGCGAAGATCGAAGCCATCAATGTCGAATCGAAGCACACCACAAGCACCCCTTCCTGGTGCGCCAACTGTCGATGTTCCGTATATCGGCACAGTACGAATTTATACGATCAGAGAGGTACGGTGCGCTTCTTTCTAATCGATGTGGCCTAATCCACGATGGGCTCAAGAATGTAACCTGGTTTGGGCCACCGTAAGGTGTAATACCCTACATTCAGGGGTCGGAATCGATGAACTCACGTATGATCGAGTGGGTTACAATGGCGGAAGGGCTCTTACGCGGGCAGAGTCTCTAGCACGCCTGTGTGGGTGTATGTCTCTTGTGTTCCTTGTTGTAGAGGGTCCTTGACGAGCCTTTATATAGATGCTAGACGGGGTTATAGAGCGGGGTGAAACGGACGGCTCCCTAACAGGTGGGAGCCGCAACTAAACATGATGCTCACGGAACCGAATGACTTCTGACAGGTGGGGTGTGGCCAAACTTGGTCCCCGCAGGATGGAGCTTCTTCTGACAAGCAGGGCCGCCACAAAAACGGACTCTCTCTGACAGGTGGGGCCAATGGCATATTCGAGAATGTTCTCCAGGTGATCCTCTGGTGCTGGACGGTCCTTTGGCGCCAACTGTCGTCCTTCATCTATCCCCTGCTCAGCGTCGGGAGGGCACAAAGTTGCTTTACCGTTTGCTTTACCGCCCTGCCTCCTCTGTACAGTCACTAGGAATCTCTGTATCCGCAGGAGCCTTGTCGCGGGTTGGTCGCTCGACCCTGGGGTCAGAAAGTAAGTCGGTTACATGGCCATCAGGCGACCAAACCTTGTCGTTACGCTGCCCTACAAGGGTCGAGGTGGCTCTTGTGACTGGATGCGCCCAACCTTTTGGTTCGGCTTCATGAAATCTTGCAGGGCTCTTCCCCTGGGCCCACGAAGAGTGTGGACTGGTCGTCGTTGATGGGTCATAGATTGTTGTTTGGGCTGTCGAGTAACCCTGAGCTATAAGTACCTGAGGGATATAACCCCGACAGTTTTAATGGAAGGCTGTCCAATTTAATTGTAAATTGTTGAATGCCTTCGAATTAGGCGGTAAAAGTTTAAATATCCCTCCGTTCTGGGGACAAATGGAACGGCAAGAGACGCAATTTCATCGAGAACTTTTATAATTTTCTAAGTCACATGAACTTATCACAAAGATAAGGTCATGTTTAGATACAAAGTATTTTTGAAGTTTCGAAAGAATATTATGATTTTGTAAAATACTTTGATTTTAGAAAGTAATTAGGAGTTCAAAAATAACAAATTTTGCAGTTTTAAAAACCATGGTATGGGTAAAAGTACAACCAACTATTTTGAAGTTTTTGAAAACTCCACTTCTGATTTTTTTTTCTTCCTAAACTATGATTTCGTTTGACATTAAAATCATGTTTTTTTAATACCTCCTTTGCAATACGGGAATTTTTCCCCTTTTTTATGTTTTTCCTGTGAGATTCCTACGTTCCAAAGGAGGCCTTAGGGTTCTGAGGCCTCCTTTGGAATGCTTTTTTCTTTCTAAACTATGATTTCGTTTGACATTAAAATCATGTTTTTTTAATACCTCCTTTGCAATACGGGAATTTTTCCCATTTTTTATGTTTTTCCTGTGAGATTCCTACGTTCCAAAGGAGGCCTTAGGGTTCTGAGGCCTCCTTTGGAAGGCAGAAATTTTCTAGGAAAAACGCAGGATTCAGTAAATTTTCTCACAATTCAAAGAAGGTCTAAAAGCCTATTTGGAACATAGAAATTTTTACTGTTTTCTCTATTTTCCAATAAAATTGAACTAATTATGTGAAGTTCCTGCATTCCAAAGGGATCTAAAACCATAACTTGATTGAACCTGTTTCTAGGAGTAAACTTATGTTTCACAATTTTATTAAACACAACATAGGAGTAAAACTTCTACATTTGGTGAACGAGGCTCACAGCGCAGGGGCAAAGGCCTGGAGCGCTCCCGCCTACTCCCTTCTTTTTTAATTGATATCGCAGTTGATTTTTAAATTCAACTTTGACCAATTATTTTATTCAAACATTTTTGATAAATTTTATATATTTTAATATAATTTGATTTATCATTAGAGTTATTTAAATCACAAGTTAAAATTTTACATATTCAAATAAATTTTTTAAATAAAACAATTGTTCAAAGTTAAATTAAAAAATTAACAGCAACATCAATTAATAAAGAAGAGTAGGTTCAACTCCTGGTGCCGCACCATACACAGCAAGAGCCTCTCTAATTATATTCCCTTTTTTAATAAAAAAAAACTTCTGCATTTGAAGTATGGTATGAGCTGAGCTAAAGGCTCTAATGATTTTTTTTTTCGAATTCTGTAGAATTATTCTTCGAACAGTTTCATTTATTTCTTTTTACCCTAGCAGAACGCTAAATCCAACTGTGTAGTGCCAGGGTCCCACTTTCTTCTTCAGCATTCGATCCCACGCTTGGTGTGGGAAAAAACACAGCGGATATCAATAGTTGTATAAACACACGTAACATTCAGGGCCAAAATTTTCAGTAATTCGCACAGCAATAAACTCATCTGCCACACGACATCACTGCAAGATAACGTTTTAGGAAAAGTTGCTTCATTGTAGTGATGGTTTAACACATCCTATTTCCATTGTGTGCAGTTAATTTCTGAGCAGGACTCACAACTCATGTAAGTCAAAATCAAAATGAAATGCTTCAATTTTGTGGTTCTCCTTGGTGTATCTCTCCCTCTTCAAAAAGATCATCATAAGAAACAGGCACACGCATTCTATCCACCAATGGTTTACGTACAGCTTTATTGTCCGATGGTGATTGCTTCTCTGCATCAACCAACTGCTCAGGATCATCCAACACTTCTGTTTGTTCTTGCACTTCGATTTCCTCATCAATTAATGCACTGCCCTGCGAACTTGCATCTTCATTTCTGCTCATCTGTGGCCTGACTTTAGCATACCTAAATTGCTTCTGCAAGGAGCAAGTAAATAAATTAATCAATCTAGTGCGATAGTACCCAGTCAATGAATAAAAGGTCAAATAAGCATATACCAATATATTAACAGATGCCAAGAGTGAAAAATAACAACTACAATCTCCCAAATAACTAAAAAGTTTTGGGAAAAACAATAATGCAGGGCAAGGAACTGCTAAGAGCTTTCCTATTTTGGAGACAAAAATCAGTGAGGGTGGCATTGTGCAAAGTAGCATGCAAGGGATAGCTATTTATATTCAAACATAAGCATGAGCTAATGGGTGTTGCCAAAGTCCATAATTTAGCTTCCCTGATGAGTGGATTGGGCGTGAAAGGATTGAAATACAAGAGGTAGCATGAAAATACTCTATATAAAAGTGCTACCTCGAGTTCCTTCCCCTTTGCCATTATTTCCTTGTATGCCTTAGGCTCCCGTGACTTCAATATATTCCAGAGAATTCCACCACCAGTACGGAAACGACTTCCATCAGCAACTGTCTGCCCACCACATTTCTGAATAGCTTCAACCTGTAACCAAATTAGTTAGGATAAACATCAGTAATCTATTTGAAATCACAAATTATTCATCTTGAAAACTCAAAAGCTATTTCAACACAGCATCATAAATAGTAACTCCTTATTAATTGATGATGATCTAGAGATTGCAGACCACATTATATCTCCATATATTAATGCTTAGGATTCACAGCATGGTAGCTATGAATAGAAACTTAACTGCAGTTGATTCGTCACCAAATCAAGAATGTAGATCGTAATACTTTGCAGAGATTCTTCCGAAATAACTCCAAACCTCTCAAGTACACAAACAAACAAATCCAAGAAACTGAAAAAGGAACCAGGGCAGGGATGCTTGTAAGAGCAGTAGGAAATAGATATCCAGTGAAGGGCAGGGAGAACTAATTACAAACCTATCTAAAACTGAATTGCCAGGAAAATTATAGCAATGTCTTAAACTACAAACAATATATGGTAACTTTTAAGCAGCTGCTTAGCAAATACGACCTTTGGTTTTAAATTGTTGACATAGGATGAAATAGCTGATTTCAACAATTAAAAACTGGAGGAAGAAACCAGCTTTTATATTAAAATATTTTTCAACAAACATATCAACTGACTAGATCAGCTTTCAACAGTACTATTAAACAGACCACTATATACCTCTCTAACAAGATCACTGATGGCAGAAACCCCAAGGCAACCAACAGCATTCCAAACAAGGTATGACTTCTTCTCCTTCAAGCGCTTGCAAGTATTGAGAACAAATCTGTGCGAGATACAAAGAATTGAAAATTAGCCAGCCGAACATATATTGGATGCAGAAGGAAGGAATCAATGGTACTACAAGTCATGTAATGAATACAAATAAGAGATGACAAACCTATCACAATTCAAATAACTAAGGCACGTACTGTTAACTGAAGTTATTTGCCACATAAAACAGTCCCCCCTATCATACAATCCTGAAACTAAGCCACTTAAAAAAAATGTATTGTTGGCAAATAAGTCACATCAACCTATGCATAATTCGTTGCAGCAACCAGCCCACCAAACGAGCTCTAATTCATCTGATATCACATAAAAGAACGCTGGGTACAGAGCCTAATTCTATGAGCATGTAAAGTGTATGCTGATGATAAGAGGGCTATGTGAAAACATTCTCCGTACAGTCGTACAGATAACCACCCTTGGGCCAGTTGAAAATATTCCCCCACACAGAAATTACAGTTATGTAATATCAGTTCCAGGCTGCAAATTCCAATAAATTCACTAGGTTGGATCATATAAAATTTCTGGAACTATGTTATTCAGGTTCAGGGTTCGCTGCAAACAATTCGAAATGCAAACATAAAACCCTAGGAGGGGTGGCGCGGGGGTTCTTACCGATTAATGTCGGCGATGTTGGTGGGCGCGTCTTGCCTCCCCTTGTTCCTCTTCTTCCCCATACCCCTCTTCTTCTTCTTCTTTTTCTTCTTATTCTTGCCCTCCTGTCCGCCCATCTCTACGTGCCCGCCGCCGCCTCCTGCTCCTCCTCCGCTGCCGGCAGCGGCGGGAGTTTCCTCCCCGCCCGAATCCGCATCCGCCATCTCGATATCGGTCCCTTCGAGGTTTAGGGTTACCATGTCCAGCACCGCGGTGTGCGGAGCACTCTCGTCTCCCTCCATGGCGTCGAATGCGAAGCACCGCAAGAGGCGGCGAGCAGCGAAAGAGAAAGCCAAACGAATTTCTATGCGGGTAGGGGGTAGGCTTCCAGGTTTCGAACCGCCTCTGACTCAGCGTTTTTTATTTCGTTTCAACCATTAAAATCGGTCCACGATAAAAACTATGAAAATCAAACCGTTACAAATTAAAAAAATCAAAACTTCAACTAAGTGCTATAGTAAGCTGATTTTTTCCGACGTATCCAGCGATATTATCGGTTTATTGACTAGTTTTATCCTTTTCAGTTTGAAACTTACCGGTTCACAGGTTTATCTGGTTTTTGTATTTTAAAATATTTTAAATTTCAAAATTTATAAAATTTTAAAACAAAAATAGTCATCCGGTAAAACTGCAAAAAGCGGCTAGTTTTGAACGGTTTTGTAAACCTTATCTGAGAAAGATTTATTTAAAAAAAAGAGTTTAAAAAATGTGAACCGGTCAACAGTATTAAAAACTACTCTTTTCTCAAATTCAAACATCAACTTTGATCATTCGTCTTATTAAAAAAAATTATAAATATCATATATTTTATTATAATTTAATTTATCATTGAAGGTGCTTGAAACATAACTTATAATTTTACGTATTTGAACTAATTTTTTAATAAAATGAGTGATCAAAGTTGATGATAAAAATCAACGGCGACAATAATTTAAGACCAAAAAGAGTACTTCGATAAACTGTACTTCCTCCGTCCTAATTTATAGTTTATAGGTCATTTTGGGTCGAACACAAGAATTAATTACATTAAAAAATGTGGGATGTAATGAAAACGAGGAGAGATATAACGACCAGAAATTCTCACCTTTTGGTAAGACCCGATCTTACACGACTTCGTTAATCCAATGAGATTGTTAAGCACATTTATCATAAGAGAACAATCAAAAAATCATAACAAAATAAGTAAATAAAGATAAGATAAATTAATTCAATGAGATCATCTATAAAACTTACATAACTTCTCAAAGAGGAACAAGATTACCGAGAATCCAATAACTGGAACAGCAGCAGGAACAACAGTCAAGAGCAAACACTAAGACAAACATATTCCTTCGCAGGCAACTGAGTGCAGAAGCAAACCTTAAACCACGGCTGAAAAGCAGACGAGAATGATCTTCTAGCTGATCTCTCAAAAACAAAAGCATGAAAAGCCGTGAGTACACGAATACTCAGCAAACCGGACGCTACCTAGCAACAATATATATATGTAAAAGATAGTTTCAAAGATGAAATCTGGCTCAAGTGCTAAATGCAAGTTCAAAATATTTTTTTAAAGATACAAGAAGTTTTATTTTTAAAACCGTCAAATTTTATTATCTTGCCCCGCAGAGATCTCTATTGTCCCAACGAGAGTTTATTTTAAATGTCGGTGTAATCTTCACACCTGGCCATAACTTAAAGACCAGAGTCCAAAATATTTTAAAACAAAAGATAGAGAGAAGAAAATAAAACTAATCATCATGAAAAGCTCTTAGACGACGTCTGTCTATGGGACATGGAAATACGTATTGACTTTAACTCTGTAGAGTGTAAGCACCTGAACCTACGAGATGTGACGCCATAGCAAAGACCGTGCTGCAGCCCTCGATATAACGGCCACACAAGACTCATCTATAAGTTTTAACTGGCGTTATCCGTCCTCTAAGATAGAGATCTCAGTCGCCAACATTACCAGATCCTAGAGCTGTGAGGAGCCTGTCACTAATTAGGTGGGGTATTTCGACCTCATGTGGAGAATTGTAACACCACACTAACACAACACCACCAACCCACGAATAAACAATCAATCTCGGTAAACTTTAAGATCAAGCCTCTGCATATACAGGGTAACATGGTGTGCATAGTAAAGCACTGAAGACATGACACAACGACCCGATTCTCATATGCCTCATCCTCAACGCTAACAATCAATAAGTCTCACGAAAAGATCTTAACTTAGATCTTTCTGTTGTATCCTCCATAAGTACGCTTATATAGACTTTCCAAAAGTCTCTCAGCTCTCAAACATCTGTTTGCCCCAGCTAAATAGTATGTATAGAGTTATTTGCAAAACTCACACATTTGAATCATAATTCAAAATTATTTAACACAAATCCTATTTTTATAGTGATAAGGTGTGAAGTATAAGTAAACATATGCAACTAAGCATAGCTAATCATAAAAGTAAGGTAATAGTACTTAAAGCAATCTTAGGGCTCATAATATGTGAAACGATAAATAGACACGGCTTGAGAATGTTGCTAACATATTTTAAAACAGTTAACATATAAATTATAGTTTCAAAAAAAACATGCATTTTAAAACTAGGATCAAAGTTTAGTTAAGAAGCGCGGCTTGTCTCATGAGTCAAGATAAAGGTTCAACTTATCGTTTTGGCTTAGGAAACTGCGGTTCACCGGTTTAGCGGTTTTCACGAAAACAGTAAAAACTGCTACAGTAAACGAAAAAACCGAACAAATTTAAAAATCAAATTTTTGAGAGAAAACCGGTCGCTTTTTATGGTTTACCTTTTTTTATTTTGAAATCAAATTTGTTTGATCGGTTTTTCACCGGTTTGAGCGGTTTTCGAATTTTTAAAATTTTTCAAATTTTCAAATTTTTAAAACAAAAACCGGTCAACCACTCAAACTGAACCGCAGCGGTAAGATCAAAAACCGTAAAAACTGAGCAGTTTACCACGGTTTTTTAAACCCTGGTCAAGATCCTATCTAAGATCTAGGTCATCGTGCATAACAATCTAAAAGAGCTCAGCAACATCTTCAACTGAAGAACGACACGAAAAATGAGTGAGAGAGTCAACAACTATTAGAGCGGACTCTTCTTGATAGATCCATGGATTAAATATCATATACGTGATAATTTAAATTTGAATAATTAATTAAATTCAAATTTAAATAACTAACCTAAACATTTCTAAAACGAACCTCGACGCTTCTACACGAAGGTCTTGACAAAACGGATTTAACAAGATAACTTAGAGAAATTTTAAAAACTAAAAGGAACTCCTCGTAGACTCTGGAGATTTACCGTACTAAGAAAATTCCGGAAAATGGAATTTCCTCAGTGAACTCAGGCTCCTCGTAGAAACTTCACTGAACCAAGCGATCGGACTAAACTCCAAAACGCTACAGAACAATGCATGCCAGCACTCTCTTCCAAGCTGAGAACCCAATCGATTCCTTCACAGCCCGAGGTGACTGGGCCAGCTCACGAACTCATCCTTGCCGCTGACCAAGGAAACAAGCAATCAGCTTCTCTCTCTCTCCTTCAATTGTTCCAGCTCGGATTCCAAAACACCGCTAGCTGCCTTCCTTGCATCGGCTCCAGAACGGACAACTAGCACCGCTGACCAGTGACCACAGAAGCATACAATAGATCAACTTTATCTCCAACGTTCACACCCTGCTCGATCCTTCTCTCTCTGGCCACAAGGACCTACCGCAGTTCTTCTTCCTTCGGCGCACACAACACCAAGAGCCAAGGCTTCTACTCCCCGCTTCACTGGCAACCAGCGCCACACGCTGAAACCCAAACCAACACCGGCCGACGCGCTGCTCCAAACAACCTTGAACAACACTGAACTACGCTGCACAGCAGTGCAGTGGCGCCCGGCCCGGCTCTTCAACACGCTGCACCTCCAGCAGCAGCGAGACGACTCCACCGACTAGCGAACTCGGTAACGACGTGGACGACACGGCAGCACACGTTCTAAGCAACAAAACGGGGCCCGAAACGGTTCTAAAATGTGGGGAACAACAAAGGATACAGTCATACAGGGTTGGGTTGCTCACTACGGGCTTGAACTGACAAAACGCGCGCAGCCGCTAAACTGATAGGACGACAAGAACTCGACGTGTGGCGGTCAGACAGGGGCGTGACAGAAGCAGCTGCTCGACGGCCTCGCACTCGCGGCGCTGGATAGGGCGCGAACCAGACGAGCTTCACGTTCCACGGGACCTGCTCAACAGATCGATCACAAGCCGGTTCCACGACTGCGACGCATGACAGGGAGATAAGAACTGAGGTTAGGATCGACGAGTTCTCACCAAAACCGAGATGGCGGCGAAGAGAACCGAGGACAGGCGCAGTGACGCTTCCAGGTAGCTCTTCGAAGCGTGCTCCCTGCTAACCAAAACGTGAGCGGGTTAGGTCCAGAGATGCAGCATAGCAGGGAGGACGAGGCGAGCACGAACCAACCTTCCACTGCGGGCGTACCCGCAGCACGCTGATGGAACGAGGAGCCGGAGACACCACGCGCTCTGCTGCTTGACGGCGCCAAGCGAACTGGGATCGGACGGGACGGCGAACATGACGGAGCAGTGCGGCACGGAACAAGCGACGAAGCAGACAGGACGGCGCGGCACAAGACGATCGAGCGGACGGGACGGAGCGATCTCGCCAGTGCTGGGCTGCTGCTCGCTTGGGGAAGAGGAAAGGAACGGGGTTGGTCCGAAAGGATAAGAGAGAAAGGTTTTATATAAAGAATCAGTGATATAAGAAAGAAAATTGTTCACCTACTGATCCAACGTTTCCTAGCCATCACTACTGATCCAACGGCCGGGAGCGGTTGGATTCCAAAACAATGTGGCCCAATTTGATTTGTCAGCCCAAAACAAAAACCCACAAACTGAATTCATTTGGCGCTGAAATTTAAAAGAAGGAATTGAATGTGGAGATAGAAAAGTATCCAAAACAGAGAAAGTATATTAGTAAGTGAGAATGACTTATAATTTGAAAAACTTGAAAGCTCATAGAATGGCTTAATAATTTGGGAGGGAGTAGTAAAAATCCAAAATATAACTATTTTTCTACATTAACAAGTTTGATTTTTTCATAAAAAACACATGGTTTTGCTAACTAAGCTGTAACAACAAAGACCACGAAAAGCTGGTTTTCAATAGTTTTGTTAATCATGCTCTAAGGCTTTAATAACATAATTAAAAATGTAAGCCCGCGCTCTCAACATTTTTCAAAAGCTTCACTAAAAGCACCCTAAATAAAGTCGCTCATCTACTATGTCTAAGGATGTGTTTGGTTGAGCCGTGGGCTGTGAAAAAGCAGCTCTGAGCTGTTAACGGTGAAAAAGCAGCTGTAGAATATGAGCTGTGAGAAAATTAAAAACTGTTTGGTGCAAAGTAGCTGTGAGATTGTGAAATTGTAAGATATATATATATATATATATATATATAAAATAAAAGTATAATTATAACTGTAATATAATTATATATAATTATATTGTATAATTATAATTATATTACATAATTATAATTATATATAACTATAATTATGTATTATATAATTACATCTAATTATAATCGTATTCTATAATTACAATTATGTAATATAATTGTAATATATATAAACTGACACTCACAGCCGACAAAAGCAAATATATCTTCTTTTGCTTTTGAACTAGAAAAAAACTGCTTTCTCAAAAAAAAATTATAAAAGTTTACTTTTTTGGTTGAGTTTTTGGCTTTTGCAAAAGCCAAAAACAGCTCAACCAAAGGATCCTAAAAAATTGGAAATTACAGTTTTCAGAAGTTCACTCTGATCCAGCAGTTTACCCTTTTTTTTTGTAGAACTTGATTATAACCATAGCTTGATCGGAGAGGTGAAGTTCTAGCCTCCAACGATCTTTATCTCAAGGGCCGTGTGATCCTATTTTGGTCCAAATTTTACTTAGCTATTTGGTTACCTTTCTACTATACAGTGTAAGAAAGGGAGTATCATGGAGTGATAATCATGTTTATAACAGTGGAAATTCTTGTTTTTGTGTGTCCTTTCTACAAACGTTTGAGAAAATTCTTTTTCCCTACTAGTATGTCTGTATTTATATTGTTCTTCTCCAAATGAAAGTATTTCAATGTACTCTTCTGATTTTAAAATATTGACAACATTGATTTTTAACGTTAACTTTAACTATTTATTTTATATAAAAAATTATTTAAATGTGTATAATTATTAATTATATTTAAACAATACTAATGATTAAGCAAAGTATGATAAAAAATATTATATTTATCATTTTTAATAAGATGAATCGTAAAATTTGATGTTAGAAAATATAGGTGAGCATTTGGCCATGTTAAATGGGCCGAATCGAGGCCCGCTCATTTTAACACGCTCTGGTCGGCACGGTGCCCGGCTGGCAGGGGCCGTACAACGGGCTATGCTTAGGTTAGCACGGTGAGAAGCACGACACGACTAATTTAATATTATATATTAAATATATTTACGTTTTATATTAAAACAGACGAACATGCCCCACGCGCTGGTAAGGGCACTAGTGGACAGAGTACGACTGAGTCCTGTGACTGTAAAACCATACAACTACTACTCTGTGGGGACTATAAACTTGCTGTGTCTTTTGGTCGCACAATACGGGCCGACGTGTAGCAACTCTTTTTGAAACAAGCAAAAAGCAAAAAGAAGAAAAGAATGACAATTTTCAATGCCATGCATGCAACCTTAATTCCAAATGCACTCACTCTTTTCTTATCGGCTCAAGCAATTATTTTGAATGCAGGCTACTCTCTCTGTCCTCAATTTATAAATCCTCAATTTATAAGTCAGTTTTAATCTGAACACAAAAATTAAAAAGATTAAAAAAATGAGATGTGAAAGAAAGAAAAAAGAGAAAAAAATATTGAAAAGAGAAAAAATGTAAGTAAAAATACCTTATAATTTGAGAAAACAAAAGAGCTTCAAAATGACATAATTTGAAACGAAAGAAGTACATAAGTACATTGAAAATTTTGGATCTTGGGTCTTTTATATTGAATTCATGTTCAATTTTTTTCATTCAAAAATGTTTCTCACAACTATTAAATGTTTCAAAACTTCGTTGTGGCTTTACGTTTTAGAGCTGAGTTCAAATGGAACGAACAAGGCATGCCCAATATATAACAGTGATGGATCTAGAAGGCCTTACTGCCGTGCACTATGGAAAAAAGAAAGAAAGAGCATGGAGAATTAAAGGTATCAGAAATCAGAGATTAATAAATCATACATCCATTGATCAACCAACTCCGATAAAAACATTAGCAACACGTTACAGCGTCAAGTTCTGACTCGAAAGTCAATCAAAGTCTACCAGCTGGACTTTACTTATTCATGGATGAGAGATCACATTCGACTCCAGATGACAGCAGCAGCCAGCATCTGCTTAAACTCTGTCGAGGAAGAACATAGTACAATCGTCAAATAGATACTCCCTCTGTTCTTTAATTGATGTCACCGTTGATTTTTAAATTCAACTTTGACCATTCGTCTTATTGCTTGAATGTGTAAAATTTTAAGTTGTGATTCAAATTACTCTAATGATAAATCAAATTATATCAAAATATATAAAATTTATCAAAATTTTTTTTAATAAAATAAATAGTCAAAGTTGAATTTAAAAGTCAATGGCGACATCAATTAAAGAATAGAGAAAATATTAAATTGGATTAACATCAGAAACGTAGATATACACACCTGGCATGACGCCTACTCAACAGGAGAAAAACCACCACCAGTCTCAGATTTTGTTCTGCGTGGAAAAAAAAAATACAGCTGCCCTCAATTACTAATAACAAGTATTAAAGAATGAAACAAGAACAATTGACGCAATTCCTCAAAAAAAAAAAAATGGTGCTCCAGCACTACTTCCCTAGGGTAGTTCATCGCTCTTCCCTAAGTAAGCTCTATGAATCCAGATTTCTTAGTTAAATCAATTCAGATTTCTTAGTTAAATTACTACCTTCATGCTTTATTAGAGTGATGCTATATAAAAGGAAAGAAATAAGATCAAAGTGATGATGATTATGAGGACTTCTACTAAAAAAAAAAAACCCTTACCCATAGGGGTAAGAAAGCCCCTGAGCATTTTGTTAAGAAGAACTCACGCAAGTCAAGAAAACCCTCCAACCCCTACCCCTACCCCTACCCCTCCCCCTCCCTTACATAGCGGCACCGTAGCCCATGTGAGAATGACCAACGACCTGGGCCGGGCCTTACCTGTGCTTTGGCGTGGAATAGAATATTTCTTTTATCCCCAGTCTAAAATTTGCTCCCACGGGTTCGAACACAAAGCCTAAGGCTTGCTACTAAAGTCAACTAACCAACTCAGCTAGGCCATTTCTATGAAACTGTAAAAGTGACAAAATATTCTTTTGAACAGAAAAGTGATAAAACTTTCATGGAAGCAACTTCCACTCCCATAACCTAACTACGTTAACAGTTGTATACTTTCAGAAATGAAGCGAAATATTATTGCAATAATAAGTAGTAGTTTAAATAATAACAAAGCTTACTTGTGTTCAGAAGGATTGGGCGTTATTTCATACACGATTGTCGCCACCACATCTCTTTTGTTCTGCGATAGGCAAAACGGTGTGATCAATCATCAGCACAGCCTTGCATTATCTTTTTGGACTAAACAAGTAAGACTGGTACCTGGGTAGCTTCACCACGCAGCCCGATGTAGTAAATCTTAGTTGTATCACCACCGAAGTTATCAGAAAAATGCAGTGTTAAGTTAGCCACACCCTGGAACCTTGAATATCTGAAAACAGAGAAAAACCAGGGGGAATATGTAAGAAGAGCTAATGAAAGGAATAGCTAATGAAAGGACACATACGAAGAGCCATTCAACAGACAGCCATAAGAAAAAAAAAAATAGCTACCTGCAAAATGGCTATTGATTTACATAATCTGGGCATAAATCACATTGGTCTATTATAGCTTAGGAAATCATGAACAAAAAACATGTTTGTCTAGTGACACGATCTAGAACTCAAATATATTGAAGCTTGACAAAAATATCTCAATCAGACAATACATAATTCCTAGCAACACAAAGATGCACTAGAAGAACAAGGAATTACAGACAATACCTTGTTTGGTATTCAAGAGCACCTTGCAAGTTCTCTGCTAACTCCCATTCCTGGTTGAATAGCATCTCATTACAAACAAAGCTTCTCCTTATGGAATGGAAAAAAATAGGAAATTCATTACACACCTGCACAGGCTGCATGTTTTGAGCATCAGAAAAGTCAATACCTTCTCTATTGATAAACCTGTAACATGTCAATGGTACTTAATCATAAATTTCATGCCACGAGAAAGAGAATAAAATGAAAGCTGGAATTCGAAAACTAACGCTCTCATTCTTGAAGGGCTTGTTCCATCAGGGCCACCAACAATAGAGATGCTCTTGATTTTAACGTCCGATGTGAACCTAAAACCAATGAGAATATATGATTATCCAGGCTTAACAATTTTTTTATGAGTGTTACAAACAAAAAAGGAGGAAAAATGTTATTAACTGTGTTCGCAAAACAATTTATTCCACTAAAAAGGTGACATTAACAGATGGAGAGCAAGTACAAGTAGAGTGCCTGTAAACTGCTGTTTTTATTGAAAGAAAGCCTTAGAAAATGAATGACTTGTAGAAGAGTTTTAATGTATTGCCGATAACCTTAAGGTGGTTAATATGAAACCTGAATGGCACAGTACACAAACACTCATCTTTTAACATGATATTTTACAAGACTGATGGAGGTGTGTGCATAAGTGGACGACATCAGTTCAACTTATGTGAGTCACCAATGTAAGAAGTATTGGTCTATATTGAAGAGTTAAATATTACATCTGGGAAAAAATAGAAAACACACCTAATTACATCTACAAGAACTAGCCTAGTAAATAGCTGAGAATGAAGTTCTCCATATCACCAAAAAAGAAAAAAAGAAAAACAAAAGCTCCACCTATATATATAGTTGTCCCTGAGAAGTAACACATTTTTAGATCGAACACTATCTCAGGTAATCATACATCTGAAGATATTAGGTCATTACATTGCTACATTTCAGATAGAGAACATAACACCTTTAAATTACATTGCAACATTTCAGTTAGAGATCATTGTGAGACAATCCTTGTAGAAGTGTGTGGAATGGTAGTTCCCAACATTTGGTATCAAGAGCTAGGTTGTGAGGAAAAAGAGAGATGGTGAGCTAGGTTCGTCCTTGTGGCTGGCACAAGGCGGCGATCATGGCGCCGGCACGTTGGTGGTTGCCAGGCCGTTTGTCGGTCCGTGCATGAAGATATCGGAGGCGCGAGGCGCTGTGGCAGTGGATCGTTCGTCGGTCTTGTTGTAGCATAGTGAGCTCCGCGATCGGTGTGCCACCAGAGGTGTGCGTTGCAGGAGAAGGTCGGGACAAGCAACACGGAGGAACGGCGTTTCGTCGTCGGGCGTGTGTCGCCTGTTTAAGTCTCGTGTTTTTGTCTTTGATGGCGTGTGTCGCCGGAGGAGGTGAAACGATGTGTGTCGTCGAAGAAATATGATGGCTGCGTCGAGCTCAGTGATAGCCGTGACGTTGGCCATGGCGACGAGGATGGTCGACAGTAGCCCTAGGATGCTAGAAGTCGTGTTTTGCGGTAGTACAGTATGTTGTAATAAACCCGACTGTGGTGTGTTCCCGGTCTTGGCGTGTGTGCGTGCGTTTAGGTCGAAGATTAGAGTCATGCTTGCGTGCAATTGAGTTGCCATGAGGGCCGCCATTGGTGCGCGCCAAGCTCGAAATGTTGCCCAGATCACAGGAGCAATGGCTCGTGTGAAAAGGCAATCGAGGAGGTGGCGACCATGTGCATGTGGCATATTAGCAGCTGGTATCGTGTAGGGCAAATGCAGTGGCAGTTGCGGCGAGTCCAAGGCGTGGCGTAGCTCTCACAGCGTGATGAATGGTCCGCGTGAAGAGGAGGCCGAGTCGCCAAGGGGAACGTGCAGATGTGCACGTGTCGCTGGAGGACGGTGGGTTGTGGTCAGATTGAGTTTGAGCAGTAAATAGGGCGAGTTCATCGCCGTTGCAGGCGTTTCGTCGCTCAGCAATTTCTGTACTTGCTCAATGGTGACCAAATTCCAACTACAAGGATTAAGGGGGCGAATTGTGAGATAATCCTTGTAGAAGTGTGTGGAATGGTAGTTCCCAACAATCATAACACCTAAAGCAATAAATCACAATAGAATTAGGTAAAGATAAAGAGAACCACTTGGATACAATGAACATAATCCCTTCACTTTTTTAGTTAATAATGCTAGGACATCCTTTTAGTTCATTTTTTATCTTCAAAAAGTTGTTCGAATGACATCAATTAAAAAAAGAGGGAATATGTCAAAAGAGAATGTGACTTCAGCTACTTACGGAATAAAAACAAGCAACTCAGGGTCACCCTCATTACTCTCCAGAAAACCCTGATGCAGCAAGGATGCTTATGAGAATGTAGGGAAGCCGATAAAAAAATGAATAACTACAAGTATCTTGATATAATAATAAAATCTCAATAAATGGGATGTGTGCTGGAAAAGACTAAAAATAATTAATAAAAATCAGATCGCACAATCAACATTTTGATATAGTTGCCGTGAACCCGGGGAAATGAGGGTCACTAAATCCAGCATTAATAATATGTAAGATATCAACCATAAAATTGTGATTTTTCTATTCGATTCATTCAAGACAATACATTTGGAAAAGTCTAAACATTGCCTGTCCATTATTTCTGCTTAATATTTTTGGTCATACGAGCTGCCTTCTACTATACTTCATCCGTTCTTAAAATGATGTCGCCGTTGATTTCAAATCTCAACTTTGACCATTCATCTTATTCAAAAAATTAGTTCAAATATGTAAAATTTTGAACCATGTTTCAAATACATTTAATGATAAAGCAAATTATAACAAAATATATGAAATTTATCATAATTTTTTGAATAAAACGAATGGTCAAAGTTGAAGTTTGAAGTCAACGGCGACATCAATTTAAGAACAGAGGGAGAATGTCTCATGTGGCTAATCTCATTAGAGCTCAAAAACTATTTTAAATATACTGTTACAAAAAAACAGCAGTAGTTGTCCAGCCATTCCTGCCTTTTTTTCATGGAATGATGTGCAAGTTGCAAGTCATCCATACTGATGCAACAATGAACACAGAAACAAAAATATGCTGTAGCGACAGCTAATGCATCGAAATTCTTAAACCCATGCTATATTGACAAAGGGTTTTGTGACAATAGTTCACGTGATATCTCTTCATTCGAGCTTTCACATCACAAAAGAAAAATGACCACATTAGGTTTGTTCCTGACTGAGGGGGGGGGGGGGGTGGGGTTAGCATTCAGCTACGATCACAAGTTATGACACTGGCATTTGCATCTCTAAACTGAACTGGTAAGCCCTACCCCACTCTAAAATCATGACTGCAGTTGCCGGCGGGGTAGCATCAGCTACGATCACAAGTTATGCCACCTGCATTCGCACCTCTAAACTGAACCTTGTAAACCCTACCCCAGCTCCTCTAAAATCAAGGCAACGCTGACACGAGGAGGCAATATAGCGTGGCACAGACATACCCCAGAGGTGTCGAGGCGCTGCTCCCACGGCTTGAAGACGGACTTGACGCTCCCGGGCACAGATTCGTTCAGGGCCACGACCTGCGAGCAGGGTAACACAAGGGGTTAGCCGCCGCCGCCGCACCGCCCCAGTTTCCCTCCCGGTTCACCCGTATGCAAGGGGAGGCGAATCGAGAGCGAAGCGGAGTCCAGCATAAGCAGAGGGAGCTCGTGGATAAATCTGGTTCCGTAGAGTGGTGGCGGAGCGGCGGAAGGCGGGAACTGACCTTGGGGATGTCGATTTGGTTGTAGAGCGACCAGTCGGCGGCGCAGTTGTGATCCTCGCAGCTGTGATCGTGCAGGCACGCCATCCCTCCTCCCCTCCCCTCTCCTCTCCTCTCCTCTCCCCCGGAATGTAGCAGCTGTGTCCCGATTCGACTTGCTCTTCTCCCTCTTGCCTACTGTCTCGAATCCTCGCACCTGGGGCCTTTGCTTGCCGTCCTGAGCAGCCTTTTTGAGCGCCTCAAATAAAAATAAAAAAAAAGAGCAGCCTTTTTTAGAGGGGTGTCGTGGGGATTGGAGAGAGGTCTAGAGGGAGGAACCAAATCCTCTCCTGTTACGTTCGAGGAGTACTGTAGCTACGAATTTTGAATATAATTTAAACTGTTTGATCTAAAATCAACGGCAACGATCGATTTCAGATGAACAGTTCCGTACATTGATTACTGTTTACCTTACGCTACAATGCTCCGTACGGTAATTGCAGAAATTTGGATCCCTAGAGGGATGCTTCAACCTTAGTCTTCGCTCCCTCCGTGCCGGCCCAAAGCACATCTTTTTTGTTTCAATTCCACCTCTCTGCTCCTTTATCCGAAACTTGTACACCAGTGTACGCTGTTCCCACGTGTCAAGCGCTTTGTTCATTCGTGCACCTTGTCAACAGGCCCTGGGCCATGGAGATGGACCAATCAGCCATTTGGATTGGATCGTTGACAAACATGGTTTCTGTTCAATGATGCCCATGGAAAGCGAAGAGAAATGGACACAATGTTCGCGATGACATGATAAGGGCTACAGATTGAGGCTTCGAATCAGATATCCTCGACAGATTTTCTCTGAGAGCGCAAACCAAAAAAAAGACCACAATTTATGGCAGAAATTGAAGGAGACCAAACCAGAAATGCTCCCTTCCTGACCGATTTGAAAACGGCCGGACATAAAACAGACAAAAAATAATACAAGGGGGCATTCCAGCTTATTCTATTTTTCTCATTATGGGTTATCGTACAACTACTCTAAAGTTTACAGCATGCATGCTAAAGTTTCCACCAATCTACCAAAATTTCAAATTGAAGTCTATCGAATCAAATGGAAGAGCCATAGTGGTTAGCGGCTCGGTTGTGAGCGCAACCCGCTCGGGTTCGATCCTGGGATTGAACTCGGTGCGTCTCACCAAAGTTTATCTCTAGAATAATCACTGGTTCTGAACAGCGCGTAGAGCCACACAGAGACTGCAACACTCCTCCTTGCCTGTGAAGGCTGAGGTCTTCATCAATATCAAGATAAAAACGCAGTGTATGTATAGTTATAGGTCTAGTGCACGTGTAGTGTAGTAAGTTGTTTGAGTGTAGGATTAGTGGTGTGTGTTGCGCATGTGTTCAGATACTACAGCTGTATTGTAAAATGTTCAGGCTAAAAAAAGAGCCATATACACCAATGACTATTACAGGCACGCATGCAGCGGCATAACGAATGCTGTTACAGGTTTAGCGCACATGCGGCAACGAATCTGTTAGCTAACAGTATAGTGTACCCTATTTTGTGTTGAAAACTCCACGCGCCCGGCAGGTGAACAGGTTGAAACAAAGATCTAATGATGAGATCTTTTATCAGTTCCTAACCTGATTGTCGATCCATTTTTTGGACCTTGCTGAAAGACTGAAAAATGGTTAGTTGTATTGCACACTATGATCTCAGTGAGCTACGAGAATATCTCCACAAACTAACTGCCAACACCAACGCGCCAGCAACACCAGCAAGAATCTGCAGGAGGCAGGTGTCAAGCAAAAAATGGATAGTATCTTCATGTAGCACAACTGAACATAGGAAATAAATGAAACATGATTCTAACCTTTGCATCTCTGCTAACGCCACTGGAGCTCCAACTAAGCAATGATTTCATCGATGCCCAACAGGATGACTTTGGCATAAGAGTAACAACAGTGTACTGTTTTCTGCAAGGGAAGGGTAAAACTCTTTGCAAGGCTGATTTCATGGTCAGCACTGTCAAAGCCTCCCTAACTTTTTTACGCCCTTCCTCTTGGAACTGGAAAAAAGGGAACAAAAAGATCAAATGCTAAAGGTCATTCCAAAATCAAAATTAGGTAGAAAGAAAAAAAAAGTGATTGCAAATATCTACTATAGTCATCAGATTGGTTTGTATCTTATGACAAAAATTCATCTCTTCACACTGAATTTGAACAAGCAACAGAAGAGACACAGTAAACTGGTGTGCACTGCACCAGGAAAAAGCAAAACAGTATTACCTCAAAGGTGGATCCAATGTTCCCTGAAAAAAGCCTTGATTGATAGCTCCGCAGAATCCGATCCAACCAGAAGTAATTCTCCTGTGATTTCAAAAAAATGTGAAAATTCATAACCTCAGTGGTATACTACTACGTGCTCCCTCCGTCCCAATAGAAGTTTATTTTTAGCTTTTGTTGACTACGACTTTGACCAATGATCTGAATACATTTAATTAATTTTAATAATACAAATTATATATATTATGAAAGTATATCATTCAATGAACTTAAAAGTACAAATACTACATTTTAAATTTAACTGAATCTATAAAAACTTTTGGTCAAAGCATCAGTCAATAAAAGCTAGAAGTAAACTTCTACTGGGACGGAGGTAGTACATATCTAGTTTTGAGCATCATATATTCCAGTAAACCTGTAATCCATTTTCATGAGCTCTTTGTTCAATTTCCAGAATGGTCAAAACATCTTCTTCAGAAGGACCTTCACTCTGTAGGTATGATATCTCCTCCAAAACTAAATCAACCTGGGGAAATTCTTATTTGGTAAAATAAAGTTGCTTAAAACAAAATTGCATACATCTTAGGAAACTAGGAAAGGGATTTAGCATACCAATTTGGATGATATGTCTGGATCACATGAGAAATTCACACTTATGTCTCCACGAACATCCCCAGTTCTTGAAGGTTTGTTGCCACCCAAGAAGACAGCTACATTAACTGAGTAGACCTGTGAACATAATGCCATGCATTCCAAGTTAGAGAAATGTCTAGGGGTGCAAATTGGAGACCCTAAGAGTACCTAGCAACACTCTTTTGTTCTATGAAATGAACTAGTTCATTTGTCTGAACTATAGAGGGTTGGAGGGAATCCTAAGGGTCAAATATACCCCTAGAAATGCCCAAACTACATGGTATGCCATTAACAATGAAATATCAACCTGCCCATATTTGAAGCGAAGCACTTGCATGATTCTTGTTTCCAGAAGTTTGCTAAGAAACCCAACATAGTGAATGTCTTCCGTCTTCAAATAGAGCAAAATACATGTTAATATCTTGAAAATTTTGAAACACCTCTTTGTTTAGCAAAGATGGCATTGTTTTAATCAGCACATACCATCATTGCGCTCTTCAGAACCACAGGAAATGCTAGCTGCACAAAGCACTGGGCTTCAACCATAGGACTGCGAACAACCTCTCTGCAAACAAGGAGCAAACTCATCGTAATGTTATCAGGATTGCAAACTCAGGAAAGAAATGAGATTGTTTATCTGCACATACATGAAACATAAAATCTGCAACAGAACATGTAAATGAAGAGAAGAATGATGGAAAACCTAATGATGGTTGAAGGAAACTTGAATGGCAATCCTTTTAGATCATCACGAGTAAGTGGCTGAACTGCATCTGGTACCCTAGGTATCCCACCCTACAGAATGTACAGGAAATGAGAATTAGTAAATGTTGCTTCACATTTTTTCCCCAGGAACAAAATAAAGAGGGTGCAAAACATACCAAATACTGCAAAATCAGTGGAAGCGAGATAGCTGGGTCTAATTTTCCAACTATTACAACTGTAAAAGCTGATGGATCCTTAAAGCAACTATTGAAATATTCACATGCTCTTAGTGGATCAACCTTCTTCAAATCACTAATTCTGATAGGCTGCAATATAGAACTCAAGTTAGTTTCTAGAATGTGATATGAAAGACACTGAAAGTGATTAATGTTCATCCACTTCACAACCTTGAAAAAATAGGAGTTTCCATAATTTATTTCCCGAACACGATTAGCAAACGCAGTGTAAGGATCCCTCTCTTGAGCATATATTGCTTCCTCTGCCATTTGCATCACTATTTTTACTTCTTCCTCCCTTGGCTCCACGTTAGTTGTAAATAGTTGATAAACAAGCTGCACCAAAGCCAGTCAAAATCTAAACAAGTGATGTTAAAGCTATATGTAACTGTGTTTTTGTGGGTTATACTATGTGTCTACGACTGTTTGAACAAAACCAAACCTGCAAAGCAGTTTCAAGGTCTGAAGGTGAACAATCGCCTGAAAATGTTCTCATATATGCACCAACTTTTGTACCAACTTCAGCTCTCTTGCCAGCAAGCATATCCATCAAGACAGAAGGCCGATAGCCAAAAGTGCCAATCTCTCCTGCTATAGTCGAACCCATTGAACATGAAGTGTACTCAGCTTCTGACAGTTCAGATAGGCCACCATAAGCAAACCCAGTAAAAACAACCTGAAAAAAGATGTCATATAAAAGGACATGAAACTTATCACTAAGTAGTGCAACATAAGCAAAGTGATAGATAGACACACTTCTTTAAAGAAAAATGGTAAATGCACCTTCGAAAAACTAACATGGGAATTTATAATCAATAATATGCGGAGAAAGAACAAACGATACGTCGATGCTGGTTCCAAAGTTGCATGTAACATGATTAGCATATAAACTTCCAGAATCAGGAGATGACTTATGCAGTAGTAAATCAGAATAAACAGAAAATGTTAAAACAACACTATGAGCAGCAAGACACTGAACTAGGTCACCAACAATGGAAAAGGGTATGTCACTAATGATGGAAAAGTAAACTGTTGTTCATATAATAGTTCTTCACTGTATTGAAATTGCAACACAATTACAACCATTTACAAATAACATGTATTTGGAAAAATTCTATCAATACCATAACCTTTGGTGGACTTTTCATCTATCCCATCACCTAGTGTCAATGACACGTAGGACCAGACCACATATGTCATTGACTAGGTTGATGATATGGATGAAAACTCTCTCCAAAGTGGTGTTATGGATGCAAACCAAATGGATCCATGTTGTCATCCTTTGAACTTTTTTTTTAAAAAAAAAATCCAAGAATAAGGGTGTCACAGTTGTATCCAAATCCTAAAATCATTAAAATAACTCCATAGGATCTATTGTATGTGGCACGTTCTGGTAGGCATGAACAAAAACCTAATACAATGTGTCATACAGTAAACATCATAATTTTTGTTGGCAGAAAAAACATAGTTTATCTAGATGGCTTAGGGGGCTTCCAGAAATCGAATCAAGATAGGTCGGTCTGGAAGAAGCAGCTTGCAGATGACAAAAAGTCAATAGGCTACTAACCTGATCATCAAGAAAGTCAGTGCACTTGTAACAAACCCGCAAGCCATTCGACAGTATCATCTCAGTGGTACCTATGCTTGGGTGCTCTACTTTATCAATAATAGTTCTGCAAAATGTTGGGAAGACAATAGTAAGCATGCTAAAATGACCAAAACAGCCAAAACAAGTAAACAAGTGATTCTGGAACAGTAAGTTAATCTTAAGCAAATGATAAATATATGTAACAAAGAAAGTGCTGGACATATGAACAGACTAGAAATACCCTGGTTCTGGAGTTTGCGCAACAATTTCTTCTGGGATTTGCTCTTCATCCCATGGAGGAATGGATTTTTCTTCTTCTAGCTTGTTGACATTCAATACAACTGCTTTCAGATCCACCAAAGCAGCATGAGCATGAGGTTCGACTATCTTGATAACACAGCTGCTGGATGTTGAAAAATTTTCAGCAATCTTTGCCACTTCCACAGAAGAAATATCTGGTCAAAATTAATAAACAAACTTGATTATTGAGTAAGTATGATAATACAACTGGAATTATATTCACACTGCATAATAATAAGCAAATAAATGGTTGCAATGCGGTCAGAGTGCTTAAAAATGTAATCAGAAGTTTAACGTCAACTCTCTAATATTAGGTAGCACAGAGCAATACTCCCTCCATCCCAAATTATAAGTCACTCTGGACTTCCCTAGTTTTCCCAAATTATAAGTCATTCTCTCTTCCCCATACAACTTTCTCTCTTCCCAATACTTCATATCTATCTCTCTCCTCATTTTTTGTACATCCCACCTTTTCCACGCTCCTTAATTCCCATGTCTGGACCCAAAACGACTTATAAATCAGGATGGAGGGAGTACTTACCAGGAAGAAGAGTCTTCTGCAGCTGTGCTTCATATTCAATTCCAACAACAGGCTCCTCCCGAAGAAAATGCTGCAGTGAAAAATGTGCATTGTATTTATGTGCTGAAAAGGGGTAGATGGAGACCATGGAATTAACTAAATTTGTAGACTAAAAGTAAGCTTACTGTAAAGTAAATACATGGGAAAACAGTTATTCAGTAGCTGCTAGATATTATCATTTGGTAGACTAATAAGTAAGCTTACTAAAGAAAATACATGGGAAAACAGTTATTCAATAGCTGCTAAGTATTATCATTTGCATTAAGAACTGAAAAGGAACCATTTGCAAAATGAAACAAATCCTACGGTAACTATAATGGTAACCTGCAAAAACTCATCTCGTAGGCTGGTTGATTGCATTTGATCGCGCTCCAAATACGCAGACTCGATCTCTGACATCATTAAAGCACGTACAATGGATATCTCACGGTCAGAAAATCCATGGAGCCGTACCCTAGCAACCTTAAGAAACATTCTGTCAGAGAGATTTCTGGAAGTCCAGTCACGGACTGGAGACTGCTAGTTATATAACAACGCTACAATGTGAACATATAAATGTAAATGTGCCTGTAAATATGCAAACATGAGCCAGATTAACAGAATGCATATTAAGAATAAAAAGGCAGCCCGATGCAGATAGCTCCCACTTGCGTCGGGTCTAGGGAAGGGTCCGTTGAATGCATATCAAGGATGGAATAGTTTTATTACACCTAATAAATTGAATGCATAGAAGAACCTTCATTCTAATACTACAACATAGGAAAGCATTATCTGGAAATGAAATTGCCCCCTTATGGAACACTACTTTCACTTAGTATTTCTATAACAGAATCAATATTTGGTATTTCAATTTTGTATGAGTATCAACCAAACCATCTCCTAGAATTGGCACCTTTAAAGGAAATTAAAGGAAACTATTACAACTCTAACCACTAATCTACACCGGATGCCCACCCATTAACACATACTACAGCACAATTTTATCAACCAAACCATCTCCTAGAATTGGCACCTTTAAAGGAAATTAAAGGAAACTATTACAACTTTAACCACTAATCTACACCGGATGCCCACCCATTAACACATACTACAGCACAATTTGAGAATTTTTCTCTCAGGGAGCAATGATGAAAATACCTCAAGGAGCATGGACTCAAGAGCCACAACTGTTCCCTTTTCGCGACAACTGGACGTCATAATATAAGCCTTTACTGGTCTTACAAGAGCATCTGCAGCTGAAGAGCAAGAGAAGTATGGAGGATCAGTCCTACGAGATATTTTGAAGAGCCTCTGATTCAGTGCACAATGGAACATTGATTCTGCCAATGAATCCCTGTAATCCTTTACTGTTTTAATTGCACCAGCAGGCATCTTGCAACTTATAACAACAGCTGACTGTTTTTGGTACAACGAAAAAGAATAGAAATTAATAAAGAGACTGAACAAAGAACTTGAAAGATATGCAAGAATTTTAAAATACTCTGAAATACCAACCCCTGCCGCTTCAGATTCTACAAAACATGAAAAGCGAGGTTCCTCGTGCGATGGAATTGGAAATTCTGGTATAATAGGTGGAGGAAGGGAAGATGGGGCTTTCTGCCCGAAGTGTTCCTTTATCAACTCAACTACAGCCTGCAATAAGTCATGAAACCAAAGGGATTGTAAATGGTAATCAGATATATAGCTGGAGTTATATTGAGTATAAAAAGTATGTAATATACAAACCTGTGTATCTGGGAAGTCTCCCACTGCAAAGACAGCCATATTGCTTAGATGGTACCACTTCTTATAAAAATGTTTAACAGTCTCATGTGGAACAGTCCGGATCACCTTCTCTGTACCTATTGGCAGACGTTCTGCATACTGGTAGAATAATGAGCCAGCAATACGAAGTAGACTATTGTATAGCTCCACACCCACGACATAAAAGGCATAAAAATACAGCCTATATGTTGAAAATAATCTTGTCATGTAAAGTTATAGTGTTATTAGCTGCATATGTATGTGCATGTGTAATCTGTCACATGAGCTGTACATGGTGGTAAAGATCAAGTTTGTCTTGATCTCTATCTGTTGACAGCTCAGGACAGCAAGAGATTGAGTTGTACTGTCTAGGATGGTACTGTAGATGGTCGGTTACTGTAGAAACCGCCCTAAATAGTCTATAAAAGGACTTGTGTAGGTCCTTTGCTATGTAACCTTTGTGAGTGAATACAGAGCATAGTGTTAGCTCCATTCGTTCCTCTCCTCTGCATTTTTATCCCTTCCCAATCTAGTTAGTTAGGTCTGACACTATATTGAACCAACATGAGATGAAATCAATACTACAAGAGATGAAGAGAACACCTAACATAAGATGATTTTACTGGCTGGAATATACCTATGGAAACTTATTCTGAACATATAAAAGGATATGATGGAAGAACTGGTTTGATCACAGCATCTCCATTAATAGGACGACAGAGAGTTCGAAGCAGATTAAAAGGATGATACCTTGGAACCCTGAAACAACAGCGTCCAGTGAGAGTCCTGCATCCGTCCTGCAGCATTGCGTCCACCCCTGTACTCCTCTAGCACCGCACCCCTCTCTTTCTCCAGATCCTCTGCCGACACCCGAATCTGGCAAGCACCATTGGTTACCAGGCACTGTCAGTCATACCCTCCCCCAAAATTCTTAAGTAAACAGCCGACATTGCTGTGGCAAGGCAGTGACACCACAATATCCAAAAACCGACCTCTGAGCTGAACTCAGCGAGGACGGAAATGGCCTGTGAGAGCAGACCGGGCTTGTCAACGGGCACGAGCAGCTCGTAGATGGTCTCGTCAGACGAAGTGAGCGCGTTCTGACAGGCACCGAACTCGGCCCCGATGCTCTCGAGGAACTTGACGATGTCGTGGTTGGTGTAGCGCGATGTGGCACTGAACGCGAGGTGCTCGACTATGTGCGCCACCCCGCGCTCATGCTCCTCCTCCACCACCGACCTGCGAACCCGAGGCAGCGCATCCACGTCAGCGAAAAACGCGCGAGGCGGATAGAAATGGCAGCAAGCAAGGGATGGCGAGTACTGACCCGACCTTGACGGCGAGCGAGAGGGCGGCGCGCATGCGGGGCTTGGGATTGGAGCGGACGTAGTAGGTGAGGCCGTTGGCTAGGCGGCCGTAGGCCGCCCCGACGGGGTCCGCGGGGAGTGGCTCGTCCATGGCGACGGTGACCCTCTTGAGCGAGCGGAACCCGACCCCGCGCCGCAGCCCCCGGCCGGGAGTCCCCGGGGCGGCGGGGCCGCCGGCCGGCGCTTCCGTCGGCGGCGGGAGCAGATCCATAGCCGCGGCCGCGCGGCGGGGGTAGCTGGATCCGACGGCCGGCGGGTACACGTGACAGGCTGGCCGTGCGGTGATTTCGGACGGGGTGCGCTGGAGCTAGCGCACGACGGAAGTGACGGCGGGGTCGGCTCTCGCTTCCTGCTGGGCTGGACGTGGATAAAGAGGATCCCATCGGATTTGGTGGTGGGCCGGAGGAAGACCGCCCTTTGCGTGCTGGGCCAAAATGCGGAAAGAGTTAAAGGCGCCGGTTCGGCTCTCGGCGATCTTTCCGTCGGCGAACCGGCCAGAGCTACGGGTTGATCTGTGCTCGGTAACCGCTGCGCCAGCTGCGGTAAACGCCGGGAGCAGATGAGCAGAGGTGGAAGAAACTGGAGCTTCTGTAGGCACCTCATGGGACGGCGACTGGCAATGGAACAGCACCGAGCTCCTACAGCACGGCACAACACCGGCGGCCGATGGGTCATCCTGCCCATTTGAGTTCGGCGAAGTCCGGTCAGCAGCACCATCCGGCCAGCGGGCCAGGGTCGCCGGAAAAAAATTCCATGCGGACAGCCGCAGGATGTCGCGCTGCGGCCCCTTATTCGATTGACGACACGTGGACTCGTGTGAAGATCGAACGACTGCAGTGTCCGATGGCTTTCTCGTTCCTGTGGTTTGATCGCGGCTTCGCTCACTCCTTCAAAGCGCCCAGCCGACTCATTCGCCCTCCGGCTCCGTTTTGAAAGCATGCCAGTTGGTTCTATCGTCGTGGCCGCGCATGCTGGATCTTCCATCGATGCTCATAGCGGTTTCCTTCCGCAGGGTGAACATGACTTCTTCAAGGCTTGCCATGTGCTTGATAAAATGGCGCATTGATGTCTCCAATGCAGTAGTAGCAATTGAGACACAAGCGCTAGTTGACCAAGCGAGTTGCCGGCTCTGTCTTCTCTGCCTTGTTACTGACGGGTCGGAGGGCCGGCTGCTAGGCTTTTTTTTTTTTAGCCGGAGCTTTTGAGCTTTTAAAAAAACTGGTTGGTGGTCAGTTAAAATGTTGGTTAGTGAAATTTAAATGTTGATTTTTGTAATATATATTTAGCTTCTCTGCACACCAAAAGATAGAAAAGCAGTTTTTAGTGAGCTTTTCAGCTTTTAATTTATTTCTGCAAAAGCGAGCTTTTCAGTATTTCAAAAGTCAGCTTTTTAAAATCTTGTTTGTTTCAGCTTCTCAGTTTTCAACTTTTTAGCTGAAAAAGTTAGCTGAAAAGCTGAAACAAAGAGGGCCCTAAGTTGCCAGTTGGGGAAGCTTTGCGTCAGCAGTTTTGCTCCTGCAGCCTCGTGCCACCTCGATCACCTCGTCAATGGCCAAACTAAAAAAAATGTGTGGGGGTGCATCTTCCTTATCTGATTCAAATATTCAACATAACACATAGTGAAAATTTTAACTAAATAGGTAAAATTAACGAAAATATGGTGCATCCGACCCGGTAGCCATAAAATAGCTTTGCCAATGCACCCCGCAAAAGGAGAGGGAGAGGCCCCTCCCCCCCCCCCCCCCGGCACCGCCACTGTGATTGGCCTCACCACCCTCAGCCGTGTTCTGGTGGGTGGAAAGGGAGAGCCTTCACCGCCCTCTGCGACAGATTTGCCCTCCTTGACCGACGGTGCCTCATCTCTCCTCACGACATATTCGCCCTCACCTACTGATGGTAGCCTCTGCTAGACCGTCGAGTGGGAGTTCTTGATGTTTACGTGGTTCTTCGATCTTTTGTCAGATCGTGTTAACTCTCGATTTAGTGAAGATGCGACACATAATTGGTTCGAACCCTGCAATCGTATCATCACTTTTGTTATCAACCATGCAACACATAGTTGATCTTGTCAAGAAAGCTAATCCTAACTTGAGAATCGAACAACACAAGTAAAAACAAGTAAGAACACAACACACAAAAACAAGGAAGAACATAACACAGATGCAAAATCTAAATTAAATGTACAAAATTAAGATCACACAAACCATCTAGCGATGAAACTGTTTAATAACAGATTGATCTAAGCAAAATATTTAATGATGGTGACTACTATTTATACAGATGTTAGAGTATCCTTAGAAGGGCAAACTTTAATATTAATAGATCTAGAAAAGATGTATGGCTCAAAGGCTAAAAGATGGTGTCACAGGACTCTGAGAGATTCTAGATGTCATATTTTGGTGGTATTTTAGGAAGTATTTTGGCATGGGACTAGATCCATTAGAATGGTTATTTTCTTAGCTTTCAATCTATGTTTAGAACGTTCAAAACGGAGTTTGTATGCGATCTGGGCATCGGTTTTAGTGTAGGCTGATCTTGTAATTTGACTAAGACTTGAACCCGAGTTGGATTCAAACTTCTTTTGAGAATTGAATGTTCTTCCATGTTTTATGCATCTCAAGTTATTCTCTAATTTTCTTTGCTTCTCTCCAATATTACTAATCATTCATTAGGTAGGAGCTCACCTCTAATTTTAACTGTCATACATGAATTTCATCAATATTAATTCGAGTAGTGTTGTATGTATCTAAAGAGTGATATCCTTATCAGCTCTTCCCATAGCTGTTTTGGTAAGAATTTGACTTCTAATGGAATTATGGTGTAGAAGGCAATGGCAGTGTGTCTGCACAAAGAACCAAAAAGCACTGATCATCCGTCCATCTTGGGCTTGAAACAAGGTGTCGGCTTGTGAGTTTAGAGATATACCACCGCCATGTCAATGGCAGAGAGGAGCCATTTATTACAATGACATGTGGTGCATGATGGCATATCTCATATTTTCTAAAACTATAATGGCATGTAACTGATTAATCCGGCGAGGTCACACCTCTACTTCCACTGCTTGATTCATCTTTGAACATTAACATTGAGGGTTCCATTTTTTTCCTACTCAACAAGAACATTGATCAAATTCTTACTGAATTACAATCTTTTGACAACAGAGGAGCTATTCCAACTGGGTTTTCCTTCCACACCTGTAGTATCCGTGGCTTGCTTGGCCAGCATATGAGCTGCAACATTACATTCTCTTCATATATGTATTAAGCTAAAAGATTGAAAAGATAAACTCAGCTCATCTTCCGCATGATGGGTGCAATGGCTGATCTCTGTTGTTTAGCAGCACACCACATGATGACCAATTTCTTGCAATCTGTTTCTACATAGAGTTTCTGAATTGCCATATGCTTCGTTAGGATTACACCATTTCTGTAGGCTAGCGCTTCCATCGTTAGAGCATCCAAGCAATGCTGGTACCATCAAGCTGCCTGTGAAAATCAGAGGGCAATGGAAGATTTGGTGGAAACGTCGTTGTGCTCTCTAGCCGATGCCTGCCTATTTATATATAAGGCAATAACAACCATTGCCGTGATTTACAACAGATCAGGTTGTTTGAGATTGTTGCTGTGATTCATGTTGAATCACTGATAACAAATGGAAGGATATAGTAGATTTTCTATCTATCTACAACTACTACGACAACCACCTCAAAACAAATATCTGATATTTACATATTGTTTAACAGCCCCCCTCAATCATAACTTACCCAAGTTAAGATTGTATTTGAAGTTTACAAGCTGCCTTGCAGCAAGAGCTTTGGTAAATCCATCGGCTAATTGATCTCTTGTAAAATGAAATCAATCTGCAGAAGTTTTTGCTGAACTCATTCTCTGACAAAATGGAAATCAACCTCTATATGTTTTGTTCTGCCGTGAAATGCAAGATTAAAAGAAAGATACTTAGCATCCATATTATCACACCATATTCAAGCAGCTGGAGGTGATGAAACATTGAGTTCTTTTAGTAATGTTTGAATCCACATAATCTCAGCAGTAGCATTAGCAATGGCTTTGTATTCTGACTCAGTGCTGGAGTGAGAAACGGTAGCTTGCATCTTGGCATTCCATAAATTAAGATTGGACCCTAGAAATATTGTGAAACCACCGGTTGATCTCCTGCCATCTATGCATCCTGCCCAATCAGCATTTGAATATGCACTTATCATGCTGGATACTAATCTGCATAGCTTTAATCCTAGTTTTGTACAAGCCTTTAGGTATCTCACATTTCGCTTTACAGCTAGCTGTCCAATGTTCAGTAGTAGGAGCGTGTAATAATTGACAAACTTTGTTTACAGGGAATGCAATATTAGGTCCGGTCAGAGTTAAATATTGTAAAGCTCCTACGACACTCCTGTATTAATTGCATCCTTCGGTCCTAAGAGTGGTCCTTTATGCAAAGATAGCTTCTCACTTGTGGACAAGGGAGTATTTACAGGTTTGCAGCCTATCATCCCAGCTTTCTTCAGTAGATCATTCAAATATTTTTCTTGTGTCAAAATAATACCATCCGAAATTCTGCTTACCTCTATACCAAGAAAGTATCCAACTCGGAGTTGAGTTGCTATGGGTTCCAGGAGCAGTTCTCACTAAAACAGATATAGATGGAAATATAATAAGATAACATTTCCAATGGCACTGGTCTCATCTCTAAATTTAATTGAAATCAATGGAAATTATTAAAAAGATAACGTTCAGAAATTGCCTTAGTGTTGCGACACCATCTTTTGGCCCTTAGGTCATATAACTTTTCTAGACCTATTAGTATTAGGTTTCCCTCTTAAGGATGCCCTAATCCCTATATAAACAGTAGCCGCCATAATTAGAATTAGGTTTTGCTTAGTTTAATATGTTATCGAACAGTTTCTTCGTCAGATGGTTTGTTGGATTCCAACTTCGTAAGTTTAATTCAGATTTCGCAATTGAGTTGCGTTCTTTCTTGTTTTTGCTTGCGTTCTTTGATTCGTAAGCTCGGATTAGCTTTGTTGGCGAGATTAATCGTGTGTTGCATGGTTGATAACCATACGAGAAGTGGTGCTGCAATTGCAGGGCTCGAATCGTGTTGATTTGATGCTGGATCAATTGTGTCGCTTCTTCATCAAATCGAAAGTTACCACGACCTGACGGAAGATCAAAAACCACATACACGTTACGAAGAGTCATGAGCACGAGAGTGCGGTTGAGGATCGGCTTGTCCAACTCACCGAGGGCATTCGCCATGCCCTTAAGATGATGACAATAGTCGGAGATGGACATATCACCCTACAAAAAGGAGCGAAATTCGACATCAAGGAGCATGGCATAGGATTCCTTGTTACCGAGGAACTGTTCTTTAAGACAGCACCATGTTAACTGGAATAATTACTAGTAGTTTGCATTGATCAAATCAGGTTACATATATAGACGTACATGGGGCTTGCTGACCCTAGACAGGCGACGTGCATGAGCCTGTAACAGGTCGTGATTGCAACACAGGTGATCGGAGGCCTTAATACAATTACATGGTTAACACTCGGACAACGGCGACGTCCATGTCGCACTGGTCGCCGACACCCTCGCGGCCTCGCAATGCATGAAGCCCGGCTCGCTCCTCCGTCCTCCATGCCGCACTGCAGGTGTGTCGTGTCGTCCGCTTTACTGATCTCGTTTGTCTGTGTCGGTGTTTTAACCACCGACACAGTAAAATTTACGTAATCGAAGAGAATATTCGTGCGCTCTTCATATTCGAATGGTCTAGTCTACGAAAAAGACTAAGGTTAACTTGATTTGGGCCACCGAGAGACGTAATACCCTACATCTAGAGACGAGAGAGAGATCAAATCGTATGAACTCAAGAACACGAGTACAATGCAGAAGGGTCTTGGCTCGATCCAAAAACCCTATAGCTCGCGTGGGTGGATGTGGTTATAGTGGGATAGATGGTAATGGTTCTTCTATGGTCTTGTCTTCTTTTTTTTTTGGTCTAACACCCCATAGTACCCCTTTTATAAGGGTCGCACGGGGGCACCAACTTGGCACCTACGGAACCTGCTGGCCCTCTGTCAGATGGAGCCTTGGTCGTCATCTGAGTTGGTTGCCTGGCGCCCGCTAGCGCCAGCGTAGTTGGCCGGTGGCCTTCGTACGCCTTTTGTTCAGTCGCAAGAGACAAAGGACACTTTTTCATCTTGCTTTACCGATCGTCTGGCTGCTTTACCAACTTCTGAAACGCTTTACCTTCCGACAAAGTTGCTTTACCTCCTGTTGTACGTTGGCAGGAGTCTCTGCAGCTGTTAGTGGTTGGTTGTTAAGACGGTGCCTGACCCCCGGAGGTCGGGTCAGAGCATTGGCTTCTAGCCGTTGGTGGACTGAATCTTGTTGTCGTGTAGCTTCAACCTTCCGTTGGTAGGGCTTGGACGCTTACGCGGTTCCGACCCCTGAGGTCGGGACATTCTTGGTGGGATATGATCCTTGTGAGCCGTAGTCGTATTGTGGGTCGTAGTTTGTAGATGGGCTTCTGTGTAGAGGCCGGGTCTATAAGTACCCGGGGTATACTATCCCGACAATAGCTCTCCGAGCCCTGCGTCATTTGCAATCATTATTGAGGCGGCGCTGGGCTGACCCTTGCTGAAGTTTGACTCCTGATCCTATAGGTGTGCGCGACCGCGCCCGTAGGGTGTAGCCCCGAGCGATCCGAAGGGTCGGTCGTAGGCTTAGTCTTCGTCTTCGACATCTTTCGTCGATGATTGATCTTATGGGGGGTGCACGAGCGCGCCCATAGGGCGTAGCCCCGAGTCTCCGAGCGATTCAAAGGGTCGGTCGTGGGCTTACTCTTAGTCTTCAACATCGTTCATCGATGGTCGATCCTACGGGAGGGCACGAGCGTGGCCATAGAGCATAGCCCTCGAGCGATCCGGAGGGTCGATCGTGGGCTTAGTCTTCGATAGTTTGCGACCCTTGAGGTCGATTTGAGGCTGATTTTTATTATCAGTTGAGTATCAGGATAGATGCCTAGATTGGGCCGGTCGAGCCGGCCTCGTCTCATTATCAGCATCCCGCCTAGGTTAAACTGGGCAGCCCAATCGTTTTGCCTGATCAGCACCCCGAGCAAGTATCGAGCCGGTTGGTTTATCGCCCGACCTCTCATTTGTTCCGATCCATGAGATGATACACGGTGTCAGTAACGGGCGTCGTTAACGGTTCCGACGATCGCATGATTCCGCTGCCTCCACGTGGACGACGGATATGGCATTTGGGAATTGTAACCGCCGGTCGATCCGGTCGGTTGGATGATGCCGATCGGACGGTGGTGGGAGCACGACGCTTCAAGCGTGCACGTCCCATCGACTGGCGCTTGTTAGTCATTGACTGGTATATTAGACAGGCTCGCGCCACCTCCGTCGTGCGCCACCTCCGCCACGACGGAGGTGGCGAGGCAGCGTCCTGCCCCATCTGTCAGTGAGTGGGTTGCCGGCTTGGCGATGCACGTCGTGATGCGCACCCATGATGGCGCAGTTACTGCGCCATCGCGTTGTGGTTAGTGGAGTGAGTAACGTTCACCCCCCCCCCCCGATAGTCTTTAAAATGGAGGGTACGGTGATTTCGAAATTCACCGGCCCTTCGTTGTCTTTGTCTTCAAGTTTCCTCACGCTAGCTTGCCTTGGCTTCCAGAGCTCGTTGTCTTCATCTTCATCGTCGTCGTTGTGTCCATTCCCACAGCCACTACGACCGTCCCCGTCTTTGTCGTCTTCGTCTTCATCATCGTTGTGATGGAAGGTGCGTGTAAGCCCTCCGCTGTCTCGGGGGAAGTGCTCTAGTCCTACCATGGCGCCGGGCTGTTGCCGATGAAGGAAGTCTGCGATTGGGAGGCGGTGGAGCACCAGGAGGTCCCGACGTCGCCGGAGGGGAAGATTGTGAGTTTCTTCGCCATCCACGAGTGCTGGCTGGTGCTCCCGGGCACCTTCTTCCGCACGCTGATGCTCCACTACGGTGTGTGCCTCCACCATCTCAACCTCAATGGCATCCTCCATATCGTCATCTTCATCACGCTCTGCGAAGTGTATCTAGGGGTGGCTCTAGGCCTGCGGCTATGGCGGTACTTCTTCCTAGCCAGCCAGTTGCAGGAGTCCTCCGGCGCAGCTAGGTAGGTTGGCAGTGTCGTGATTATGCTCTAGAGTGCTGAGGCGAAGGAGTACATCAAGGTGTCGCTGAAGAAGTCTTTGAAGGGCTGGCATGACGGGTGGTTCTACATTAAGAACGCCACCCTCGACCTCCCGGCATTTCGCAATGCACCGACCGAGGCGACCGACCTGTGGAAGGCGAAGGTGACAGCCGAGGAGAAGGACGAATTGAGGCCGCTGCTACAGAAGATCTGACGGCTGAGGGCGCTTCCGAGCCTTCCCCATGAACAACTATGAGGGGAAGGACGACGCCACCCGGGAGGTGGTCGGGATCGAGCTAAGCGACCGAGAGGTCGCCCAAAGGGTCGGTAGGCTGCTGGAGGGAGACGTCTCTGACGAGATGTCCAAGGGTCCACAGCCCCTTGGGAAGGATCAACCGACCCTGGTGAGTTGGCCTCCTCTTGCTTGTGTTATTCAAGTTCGTAGAGTAAATCGGGTCGGGTCGTGGATAGGAGTCGAAGGTTTAGTCGTTGTCATCGCTGCAGGTCCTGTCGGAGGCCGCGCTCGGGTCGAGGGACGTAGTCGAGACAAGCATCGCAGGCGTGTCCCCGGCCAAAAAGAAGGCCATCAAGAGACGGCGCCGTGCTGGCTTGAGGTCATTCCCGGCCGACAGTTCAACTGTTTCTGCGCCGACTGCGCGACCTGCTCAGAGGTCGGCTGGGGCTCCACCAACTAGGGTCCCTTCAAGCACAAGTGCTGGGTTGAGGGTTTCGACCTTGACCATCGAGACTACTGCACTATAGGCGGTGGCTTCGGTTGACATCAGGAGCTCAGCGTCGTCTGAGGACGTGGTCTCGCCTTTGCCGAAGAGGACAAGGACCCGAGGGGTCGGCGAGCGTAGAGGTCGACTCTGGGACGGCGGCAGCGGCCGTCACGGTTCAGGTGGCAGGAACTTTTCCTGGGGCGGCTCAGCCCTCGGGCGCGGGCCAACCGACCCTTCCTCGGATCCGGAGGATCCCGACGCGTCAGTCGAGGGTGTAAGTTCGTGCACTTTTAGTTTAGATATAAGTTTCATTTGGGTTTGTTTGTTTCTGACCTGTTTGGCGGTGTGCAGGTCTTCGTCGTCGGTCGCTGCATTGCGGCCGTTACGTCGTCAGCGTCTGAGGGCACCGACGGTGAAGCCGACGCTGGCACTGGTGTGGCGGCGCATGTGAAAGGACCTAGATGTCGCCTAAAGGAGGGTGAATAGACGTTCCTGTAAATTAACACAAACTTGCAGCGGAAATTAAAACTGTCAAAACCGAAACTTTCGGTTTTTCCTGGATAGCACAGTAAGTAAACACCTAAACTGGAACTTTCAATTTATGATACCGGAACTTCCGAGATTCTGGAGACAGAGGGATAAACCTGAACTTTGAGAGATTTCTCGAGAAACTTGCAAAGCACCCCTAAAAGAGTACAAGGAACAAAATAGCTATTTGATTCACAGAGAATCAAGGGTTAGTCACAAGCGCAACTTAATGAAATAAGAAATGCAAATAAAGACACGAGGAATTGTTTCACCAAAGTTCAACGACTTGCTCCCAAGTCGTCTACATCTCCGTTGAGGAAGCTTGAGCTGCTCACAAGGCCAACTCCAAGCCAGGTCTCTTTCAACCACTTTCCTCAAATCACTATCTTGCTTCTTCCTTTGCGGAGGCGAAGCGAGCCTTCATAAACTTTTCCGTGGCACACCACAAGCTTGGTGGTTCACCGGGCGACGCCTAGCCGTCTAATAGGCTTCACCTACAAGAGTAATAAATGCTCACGGATTTGCATCTCAATGCTCAAGTGCTCAATGGATGGGAGTGCTCATATGTGCTCTCAAAAAGCAATCTCTCAACCCAACACTTATGATTTCTCATAAATCATACAAGCCTCACAAAGAGGGGTTGGGTAGAGCTCTAGAATGCTTTGGCTCAGTTATAGACGTGGGCAACACTAGCAGCTACCACTAAGGGGAGAGAGAAGGTATTTAAACCATTCCCTCAAAAAACTAGCTGTTGGGACTGAAACTAGGAAAACCGAAACTTTCGGTTTACCAACCAAAACTTTCGATTTTTAGAAGAAACTAGACGTCAGACACAACCCAGGGAAAAACCAGAACTTTCGATTAATCGAACTGGAACTTCCGGTTTAGGAACTCCGGCAAAGTGCCGAATACTCCGAAGGATAAAACCTCGACCGGCTGCTTGGACACTTCGAGCAAGTGTCGGACACTCCGGTGGAGACTTAGCTGATTTTGCTAGAAACTGTTAGATTCCTGTCTCAGCAAAACTTATGAAGGTGTATGACCATTGTGTTTTTCTCTTCTCACTTGGGTGTCTATGAGCACTGAGATTATGTTTTAATCTATGTTGCATCCCTCTTAATAGAACGACATACCTATACTCAAGAAATAAATAAAAAGCTATAATGAACACTTGAGCTTCGATTCTTAAATCTTGCCACTTCTTCATAAAATTGCTTCTTGAGGATGAGCAACACACGTTTTGCTTGAGCTACTCCGTTTTGAGCTAGTAATCTTAGAAACTTTCAGTCCATATGATCCATATCCACTAAATGCTTTCAAGATATTTTTTTCTTCTTTTTCAATAGAATATCGACACTTAGCAAAATATGACTCCTTGTAGCTTGAAAAGTCCATCACGATTCAATTCAACTTGTCCTTCTTCGGTACTAAGATTCTTCGGGCCCAAGACTCCTTCTTGCCCTTCTCTTTTTCCCAGTCCATCACAATACCATCAAGTTAATCCTTCACCTTCTCACTAACTTGAGTCAAATGTTGCCTTATATCTTCAATGAATGCTTTTTAAATTCTTTGATGTCAACTTCACAAACCAAGGGCCTTTTGATTGAGATCTTAAATATAATCCACATAATTCTTGATCTCATTTTTGCTTAGCGCAACCTCTCTTGGCTTCATTGACATCAACTTTAATCTTTGCAAGTCAAGTAGCTTCATGTAGAGATCTTTAATTTGATTCATTATAAGTCTTGATCTCTTTTTTTTGCTTGTCTTTGCTTCTCTTGACTTTTTTGACATCCACTTTTATCATTGCAAGTCAAGTAGCTTCTTGTTGAGACCTTTTGATGGGATCTTCACTTAGAGTACACATATCTCTTGATCTCACTCTTGGCTTGTAACTACTTCAGTTTGACTTGGGATCAATGTATTCTTGATTGAAAGGGATATGACAGTCATCATGAATCAAGATATTTCAATACTCTTTTAGGACTAACAACCTGCTTATCAACTCAACAAATAATGTTAGTCTTTTAATCATATTATCATTCAATTCATCAAAACCCACTAAGGGTGTAGATACACATTCAGCATGCGGCAACGCCGCTCCATCTGTCTGAAATTATGAACCTGCCAACCCTGGTGGTCGACGACGCACTGCTGCAGCCGCCTCCCCCAATGGCTACCGCTGAAGGTCAAGAGGAGGCGACAGCTAAAGCCTAGGAAGAGGTGGCCGCTGAAGCTCAGGAGGAGGAGGCGGCCGCTAAGGCCCTAGAGGAGAAAGCCGCCAAGGTCCTGGAGGAGGCGGCTCCTGAGATCCAAGAAGAGGCTGTCGCCGAGTAGGAGAGGGAAGACTCCTCTCTGACTCCTGATGTCGGAGGGGAGGTTGAAATAATAGAGGCCGAGGGTTCGAGGGAGTCTCCCTCGCCCTCGACCCACGAAGAACCGACTGGCCAAGTCTCGCTCGCCGCTCCCGACAGCGCGCGGGAGCTGAGCGAGTTAGTAGCCGGAAGTACCCCTGGCAAACACGTCCGAGGGTTTGCAAGAGACTACTGTGAAGGAGGTCAGAGAGCCGTCGACGAGTGCAGCCCCAGCTGGTGCAAGCGGAGCCGTCGGAGAGGCGCAGGAGGGAGGAGTGACCGGGCTGGTTACGACGCCGATGATACCATTAGCTGCCACGGGGGCGCCCGACTCCTCATCCTCTGGCTTGTTGAGGATCGAGAGGAGGGGCGATCTTACGCTTGAAGCGGTGGCCGAGGCGTATAACTTCTACGACAACCGGATAGCCGGGGTCCGTTGCTTCAACCTCGTGATGGCCTCTGGCTTCCGTCGGCTGCTTGACATAACGAACAAGTGCCAAGCCCTCTTCGACGATCCGTACATAATAGAGTGTCGGGTAAGTTTGAATATTTTAAGTTTCTTGGTCGAACTTGTTCGTTGCGATGTTTGAATGTTGTTGTTTGCAGGCGAATTTTGTCGCGGCCGTGGGTCAACCTCTCCGAGGCTATGCTCTGCAAGCCGAGATAGACGCCCTTCAGGCGTAGCTGGAGAGAACCCAGGCCGGTTGGGATGCCTGGAGATACTCCGCGATCCAGCTGCACCACCAGCTCAATGTCGCCTAGGAGGCAAACCGCATCTCGCTCGATGGGGCCAACCAGGCGCGTATGGACGCTGTGTCGGCGCGGTCGGAAAATCGGAGGCTCTCCTCCGACCTCACCTCCGCGCGGGATACAATCACGAGTAAGTTAGTTAAACAGTTTTTAAGCTTTACCGTATTAAAGGCCGGGGTCGAATCCCGACTAAAGACTTTGGTTTTTTTTGCAGAGCTCTGGAGGCAGACCGACCAACACGACGCGGAGGTGCGGCGTCTCAAAGACCTCCTGGCCCACGCCAATGGGGCCTGCCAGAGTGCCGAGTCCTCCACCAAGAGGGCCTTAGAGGAGCGCCAGCGAGCCTTCGAGCAGCGGGACCGGCTTGACTCGGAGCGGGCCGTCGCAGAGGCCGAGATTGAACGATTGTCAGAGGAGCTGCGGGAGATGCAGCAAGCCGCCTCTGAGGTCCAGGAGGCACGCCTGGTTATCAAGGCCGAGGTCGAGCGGCTTCAGGCGGAGCTGAACGAGACCAAGGGTCTGGTCGAAGCTGTGGCAAAAGAGTGAGATGGTAAGTGTCGTATCTTTTTATTTATTGATTGGACTTGGGGGTCGGCCGTTTGATAGTGTATTTGTTACAGCTCTGGTCGGTGAGCTCCGACCCTTGAGGTCCGTGGGCCGACGTCTGCTCCATCGGATCCTTGAGGTCCGTGGGCCGACGTCTGCTCCATCGAATCTTCGTTGGGGTGCATGAGAACTCCCTCTCGACGAAGTTTGTGATGCATATGCTGCAGCAACTCCCGAGTATCATCGTCGCCGAGGTGATGAGGGCGCTGGAGGATGGGGCCTCACTGATCCTGGCATTAACTCGCTCCCACTACTCGGACGCGGACTTCGGTCGAATCGTCGAGGGTTTCACTTCCGGGTTGTCAGAGGAGGAGATGACGGCGCTCGAGGCCTAGATGCAGCCGTCGGCACAAACGGTCGTCACCAACTTCAACGGGCCGAAACTTCTTCAGGAGCGGTTTGGCCACCTTCCCCACGTGCAGCAGCCGGAACCAGGTTCTTGAGTTCATAAGATTAGATATCTCTCGTATTTAGATGTAATGTATTACACTTCTCGGTGGTCCAAATCAGGTTAACCTTTGAGTCTCTTTCGTAGACTAGGCCATTTGAATACGAAAAGCGTACAAATACTCCCTTTGATTATATAAATTTTACTGTGCCGATGGTCAGAACACCGACATTTTGCATACAGAACAATTCATTTGCAAGCTTAAGGCCCCTTTGGCAGAGCTCCCAGCTTTTGATTTTGAGATAGAATCAGAGGAGTTCTGCTAAATACTATTTTTCAAGAGATGATTTTTGTCTGATTCTGTAAAATGATTCTCTGAAATGAATTATGAAGCTGTGAGCTAAAAAATAGCGTCTTCTAATTCTGTAAAGTGATTTTTTTCTGATTATAAGAGTTTATCTAAAAAATTAAAGAGAATCAATTACAGCCACAGAATCACGTCTCAAAAGAACAATTGGTTTGGGAATTTTAACTACCCCTCAACTTCATTGGATGGTCCGAAGCAAAAACAAAGGCATCAGACTTTAGAATCAATTATTTCAGACAAGTTATCGATTCATTCAGGTTCGCTTCTACCCATTCCCCTGCTTAAGTCTCTTGGAAGGAGCCATCAGACTTATTTGTGAGTTTCTAACATCGAGTTCTACCAAGCATCACTCCAACAAGAGTCAAGTTTCTGCATGAAAAAAGATTTGGAGTATGAAATTGGGAACGAATTTAAAGCCAACGGACACAGAGCTATGCTATTCTCAGAGTATTCTCAAGCCGCATTTGGCAAGCTTCATAACGTTTTGTTTAAGATGGCCGTATCTTTTTTATGTTAGCGTGCTGTTGTATGCTGTTTTAGTTTACTGGGAACTATTTGTCTTTCCATTTTATTTAAAAATGTGTGCAATACTCTTTTTTTAGCTTTATGACTGTAAGCACAATCTGGGACTCATTTTGTTGGAGAAAAAGGAGTTAGAATCTAAATATGAAAAACTTAAAGTTTCTTTGTTGGCCATGAGATCATGCTCAAGCGTGAACGAACTGCTCAAAATCTTCTTTAGCTGAAAGAAGAAAGAGTGTAGAAAATTTCAAGAAAATTATTAGGCATTCAAAAAGAATGTGTTGCATGCCAATGTAAAGTTCCATTCAAATGATTTGGTGCCTCACTATTTCAGCTTTTAATTTCTCATTGTGTCATGATAAAGTCTAATTTACTACCCTC
>BCLH01000011.1:511059-605698 GCA_001602315.1 Zoysia pacifica | reverse complement strand
TACCCCGTCAAAATTTGGCTTTGGGTCAATTAATCCCCTCATAAATTTTTTTTTCTCAATACACCAACATAATCTTAAGATCAAACTTTATAGAATAATAAAGCACATCATAACACATGTTAAAAATAATTATATTTTTATCATTATTTTTTATAGAGAAAGATATTTAATAGTAAATTAATCTTTAGGATACAAAATTATATGCAAAATAATGATAAAAAATTAAGACATATTTTTTTAATATGTGTTATGATGTGTTTTATTATCTCATAAAGTTTCATCTTAAAATTACATTTATGTATGAAGAATTAAAAAAGACAAATTTATGAAGGGGCAAATTGATTTAAAATCACATTTTGGTGGGGGTAAAATAAATCAAAACACAATTTAAGAGGTTATTTAGACTTTGGGTATACTTTAGAGAGTAAATTGGACTTTATATCACTAAAACCTCATTTTATCCATTGGTTTTGTCATGTTCCTGTCATGTTACTGAAAATCATACTTGTATAGCGAGTTTTCAGTGTAGTGAGATTCAAGAATGCCGTAAAAAAAGCTCACAACATTCGTCAAAGGGACTTGAGTTTATTCAGAAATCTATGGTGGTTTGTTCAGATGGTTATCCTTGTGGCATACTTCGAGTAGTTGAGATCTCCGAGTAGAGATCTCGGAGTCCCTGATAAGAGCACATCAAGTTGCAAATGAGACGGGTATCATTGAACCCGCGAGCGGCATGGTTAGCCGCAAATCAAATATGTAGGTTTTACGAAAACCAGCAAACCGCATCGCTTGATATAAAGAAAATATGTGGTCATTACAAGAATTCAATAACTTATCCACTCAACACAATTTACCACTCTATTATTACATATATAACTAGTCCAAAATATTAGTAACTTTAAAATCATGATTTTTTACTTGTTCTAGTGAGTTTAAAGTTGGACTTTAGAATTAAAACTTCGCGTTCACACTATAAAATTTCAACGAATTTGACTAAAATTTGTTAAAGAATATTCTAAATAATAGTAAACAACTTCATGTAAATTAGTATAAGTAAAACAAATATAATAAAGTTATGAGCTTTTGCGAGTTGTTGCGGACATATCCGCTTGTCCGGTGGACTTTGCGAGCGAATCATTGTTTTTACGGAACGAATATGCGAGTTAACAATAATATCCGCCCCACTTGCATCTTGAAAAGCAGAAACCAACAGGTAGAGTAGCTTTAGTACATTAGAGAAGGAACATTTGTATGAACCAACAGGTGTGAAGTTGAAACCATCCAAATACTATAAATGTATTCGGTAGGTGAGGTCTAAAAAGAAGCTGTGTGAACAGTTACAACATTGTTCACATAGTTTAAACAAAGTGGTGAAAGTGTTGTAGAACATCAATATGTTTTTTCGTAGCGAAGCATGTGCATTGGACTAAAATTGTGGAGTAGAGTTGGTGTGTTGTGTGAGACAAAATTAGACAAAAGTTGGGACATAATAGATTGTGAGATTCTAAATTTGATTGAGAAGTTTCAAATAGCAAAATCTAAAATATTACTAGAAGTAGAATTTCAAAATCTCTAGTGAAAACAACCACGGTATAATTCTGATTGAAGAAAAACCTATGTTTGAGTTGTTGGATTTGAGAATGGCACAGTATAATTCCGACCGAAGAAAAACCTGACTTTGAGTTGTTGGATTTAAGAATGGGCTAAGGAAATAGAAATAGAAAAAGGAAGTCTTAACCGTTCATTTTTTTATTTTATTAAATCTCAATCACACATTTATTTCTCAATCCCAATCTCACTTCTTTAGTTACTCAAAGGCCACCTAAAGTCTTGTTCGATTTAGAGTTGGAATAGAATGGATTGAGGTAGAATGAGAGAGATTTAATCCACACTAATGAAACAAATCCTATCCAATTTCCCTCCATTCCCATGGAACCGAACGGAGCCTAAGGTCTTGTTCAGTTGAGACATGGATTTGAGAGGATTGGATTGAAAAAAAGAGGAATAAATGCTCACTTAGAGAGGAATGAGTCCCCTTCTAATCTCCATTCCACTGAAACCGAACAGGGCCTAAAATGTTTTCTTACGAACAAAACCCATGATAAGCTGCACCTCGGCCCAATCATATCCATCATTATTCCTTAAAACACGCGATCTGGACCGTCCAACCGTCCGCACGGCTCCCCCATCTCGCCGTCCGCCGCTCATTACCCCTTTCCCATTCTCCGTCCGGCCGCATCTCCATCCCACAACTCCGTCCGCGGCCCGCCCACCGGCCCACGAGGCTAAACCCTAGCTAAATCCCTCTCCCGCGCCACCCGCCGTGAGCAGCAGCCAGTGCCGGCGCCGGCAGGATGAGGAAGAAGGTGGACGAGCGCATCCGTACACTGATTGAGAATGGCGTGCGGGAGCGGTACCGCTCCATGTTCGTCATCGTCGGCGACAAGTCGCGGGACCAGATCGTCAACCTCAACTACATGCTCGCCAAGTCCCGCGTCAAGTCGCGGCCCTCGGTACTGTGGTGCTACCGCGACAAGCTCGAGATCAGCAGGTGCTTCCTGCGTCCACTGATGCTGCTACCACGCTTGCTTTCATTGGGGTATCGGGGACGGTTGCATGGGTGATTCGTTGCTCATTTGCTCTGGATGCTCTGTTCTGCTGCAGTCACAAGAAGAAGCGCGCTAAGCAGATCAAGAAGCTCATGCAACGGGGGCTCATGGACCCAGAGAAGGCCGACCCGTTCTCCCTCTTCCTGGAGACGTCGGACATCACCTACTGCCTCTACAAGGACTCTGAGAGGGTCCTGGGAAACACTTTTGGCATGTGTATCCTTCAGGTCTCGTTACAAGCTCTACTTTATGCAATTGCCAATGTTGTCATGGTGCTCGCAGCTTGCTGAATTTTGCTGTGTTGAGATGTGGCAGGACTTTGAGGCGTTGACACCCAACCTATTGGCGAGGACAATTGAGACAGTCGAGGGTGGTGGTTTGATAATCCTGCTGCTCCGCTCACTCTCCTCACTCACAAGTCTCTACACAATGGTCATGGTGAGCTTCTTTATCTTCTCTGCCTCCCTTCCTTTTCACTTATACATATTTCAGTTAACCAAGGAACTGGCAATTTCCTTGATTGGGTTCGGTTGCTCTGGTGCCAACAGGATGTTCATGAGAGGTTCCGAACAGAGTCTCATTCCCAGGCTGCTGCGAGGTTCAATGAAAGGTTCTTGCTGTCCATAGCGTCATGCAAAGCATGTGTTGTGATGGATGATGAGCTAAACATTTTGCCAATTTCATCTCACATGAAATTCATACAGCCAGTGACAAACAATAAGGTATGGGTACATCAATTCTTTTTCATCTACAGGTATTTTTTGCCCCTACAAGTAGCAGTGAACTCTATTGAGATTTGTTTTTTATTATTATTCTGATATCTGATTCCTCTATATTATGCAAATTTTAAAATGTGTCAGGATTCTGAGGGATTGTCAGAAAGGGAGAGGGAGCTGAAAGACTTGAAGGATCAATTTCGTGAGGACTTCCCAGTTGGCCCTTTAATTGGAAAGTGCTGCACAATGGATCAGGTTAATGCATATGTTTTTTATATCTGCCTGAATTTTTGTGCTATGAGCCACATGCTGAGATTAAGCCACATGTAGGGTAAAGCTGTTATCAATTTCCTGGACTCTATTTTGGATAAATCCCTGAGGAGCACAGTTGCCTTGCTTGCTGCTCGTGGGCGTGGAAAATCAGCAGCTCTTGGTCTTGCAATTGCTGGAGCCATAGCAGCTGGGTAAAGCTCAATATAAGAAAAGTTAATGTTAGTTGAATCTGCTGATCTTGCCAGTGCTGATATTTTGTTTTCGTAGGTATTCAAATATATTTGTGACAGCTCCAAGTCCAGAGAACCTAAAAACATTATTTGACTTTGTGTGCAAGGGAATCAATGCATTAGAGTACAAGGTGCTTTCCCTTTTTTCTGGTTTCTCGTTTTGGAGTTGGATATTTTCAGCTGATGTGTTGAAATTGAAATACTATGTATTTGCTCTTCCAGGAGCATTTGCATTATGACATGGTTAAGAGTTCTGATCCAGATCTCAAGAAAGCAACTATTCAAATAAATGTCTTTAAGCAACACCGTCAGACAGTCCAGGTAGATACATGATTCTAGCATCCTTCCTCTTCTGTGGGATGGGCCTTTCTGGGGCATCTTGTTGTTTTTTCAATAATTTTCTGAAGCTCAGTTCTTAGAGAAGTTGGTGGAGAATGGTTCAGCATCTATATGCAAAGTATTGCTACTTTTTTAGTCTGCCCTATAAAGTCTTAAATTGTGACCCACTGTTGATATTTAAATTTTTGTTACTAAACTGCAAAGCGTAATCTCTCTCGTACAGGATACAAATTTATTGTGTGTCATTCTTGTAAATCATGAGTGACTGTGTACTTGCAATGCACATTGTTAATAAGTGAGCCAAGGATCTTTGTTTACTACGGACCAGCGTACAATCACTCTATTATTAATTGTTGTAGATACCTTGTGGGGACAAGGGAAGCCCTGGCTCAGCATTAAACTGTTTCCTTGTGACCATGAGGTCTGGGGTCCGAGTCCTGGAAACCTCTTGTAGAAATTCAAGGAAAGATTGCGTATAAAAGATCAAAAATGGTTGGACCCTTCCCTAGACCTTGCAAGGCGGGAGCTACGTATAACGGGCTGCCCTTTTGATACTATGTGAGGAATAATTAGTCAGCCAGGGATCTTTGTTCAATATGGACCAGAGTACAATCACTCTGTTATTAATTGCTGTAGATACCTTTTGGGGAGAAGGGAAGCCCTGGCACAGTGGTAAAGCTATTGCCTTGTGACCATGAGTTCTGGGGTTCGAGTCATGGAAACAACCTCTTGTGAAATGCAGGGAAGGGCCATGTACAGAAGATTCAAAATGGTTGTACCCTTCCCTAGACCCTGCACAAGTGGGAGCTACGTGCAATGGGCTGTCCGAACCCATGAACAAAACTGAAAGGGCACATCATGAAGTTATGCATGAATATTGAGTTCAAACATATTTGTTTTGCTGGGTGGACGCCTTGAATTGTGTGGAGGGACCTATGACAAAAGTAGCTGACTACCACAATGGAACTGATTTTTGTGATATCCTAAAACCTTCTTAGCCTAATGTTCATATATTCAGTAGATAGGCAGGGCATGCAAATAATAAAAGCTGTTAGATGCTGTTTGATCAGATTATTGGACTTGACTTATGTGCACTTCATGTGCAGAAAAGAAAAGGTAGTGCCTTTTATCTTTATATATTTATTTAATCTTTGCTTACCTGCTGTCTGGTTGAGAGTACAGTGTTGTTATGCTACCCGTTTTATTGATATCTGAATCAACAAATAGTTCAGAATATAATCCTCTTGATGCTTTTTGACGACTGATGAAATGAGAGAATCCAAATATGTCAATTTCGCAATTGATTAACATGAAACTAAATAATATATCCCTTTATATATACAATTGATTTCAGACCACTGATACTAGTTGGACACTTAGAATTAAGATATGAGGTTTGTTATGGTGCTTGGTGCTAGGAGTTAACAATAGCAGTTCATTTGATTAGATCCAACGTTAAAAACAGGGAGGTACCTGCTAAAAGGTACTTTGAGTTGTGGATGGGTACCAAAAATGGTGGACTTGGTACTAATTTTTAAAAATCAACAGCTGATATTAATTGAGGAGCGGAAGGTACCTTCGGTACCTCTCAAGCACCGTAACAAAACTCTTAAGATAATGGTCTTATAGCAGAACACTTCTTGCTCTGGATATGATGGTTTTGGTGGATCTACACGTTATTTATATTCAAAATTTTTGGTTTTTTTCATAAGAATCACACAATATAGTACTTTGTGCAACATAGGTTATACTTAATTTTATATCCAAGTGAAGGGGTTCACCTTTCCTGTATTATTGTCCTCGAGTATTTATGTCTGAAGAAATCCATGTTGGTTCTTACCTTGTTTAATATCAATGTACATGGTTCTTAGATCTGTTAATGCTCACAGTACTTGAAGCCACATGATCATGGAAAGCTTTCTCAAGTTGAACTCCTTGTCATTGATGAAGCTGCAGCCATTCCCTTGCCAATTGTTAAGGCCATGCTAGGTCCATACCTTGTTTTCCTATCTTCCACAGTCAATGGGTATGTTTTGTTTTCTATCCATAATAATATGGTACCTCAGTTCATGAGGGTGAATGTGTGATCATTCCTTTTTTTTTTTTTGGATCTTGAAGCTATGAAGGAACAGGACGTTCATTGTCTTTGAAGCTCCTCCAGCAATTAGAATGCCAAAGCCAGCCATCCGTTCAGTCTAATGCATCCAACTCCAGTAAGAGTTGTCAAATTTTCAATTTCAAGGAATTATGTTTTGACAAAGCTTCCATGTATCTGGTTGATTGACATATGTTTTTTTGTTTTGCTGTGATGCGCAGGTAGGCTGTTTAAGAAAATTGAATTGAATGAATCTATTAGATATGCATCCGGTGACCCTATAGAGACCTGGCTTAATGACTTACTTTGTTTAGATCTTGCAAATTCGATTCCAAATATCAGTAGGTGAGCATCGAATGATTATTCCTTTTTACTAATATAAGTTTCGACCATGGTTAACAAAAAGCTTTGTTTTTTTGTTAAAGGCTACCTCACCCAAAAGAATGTGATCTGTATTATGTCAACCGGGACACTCTTTTCTCTTACCACAAGGAGAGTGAAATATTCTTACAGGTACATATCAGTAGTTTTCTATTTTTACACTCTTTGTATGTTTGGAACAGGCTCATGGATATTTAAAAGGAATCTATAAAGTCAAAATAGAATGTAGGAGTATTACAAACTTTCTAATGAATATATTTTTCTCCTTGATATTTTCAGCGGATGATGGCACTTTATGTTGCTTCCCACTACAAAAATTCACCTAATGACTTGCAATTAATGGCTGATGCTCCAGCACATCATCTTTTTGTATTGCTTGGTATGCATGCATCCCTCTCCAGTCATACCTTTTCTTTAAACAGTTGCATTTGTTCAGTACTCTGATACTATTGTTGGGTTGTACTTATATGTTTGTTGTTTTTAGGCCCTGTCGATGAGTCAAAAAATCAGCTCCCAGATATTCTCTGTGTAATACAGGTTGAAATACATTCCTGATTACTTTACAGGACACTGTAACTTATTTATGTTGTCTTTGGTTATCTGATAACTTCACATGCGGAATTGAACTATCGTCTCATAAATACATAAACAATCTTTTGTAATGTCAGGTACCAGGTAGAGCAACACTATTGAACAAAATACCTACTTTTTTTCCTCAAACATGCAAGAGAATTGCGTGTCATTTCATTAAGAGAGGGGGGGGGGGGGTTATTTCCCAAAAACGCATCAGCGCACCTGGAGAGACAACTTCACAATAGAGACAGGATCACCCTAGAACACTAAACACCCACCCTAGTTAATGATTAACCCAATGCTGAACTCAAAATACCAACTTTGAGTGCAGCTATATCAAATACAAGTGACGTCTTGTTCTAGAATGTTCCTATTTGAAATACCTCTAGTGTGCTATTTTATGTTACTATAATTAATTGGCTACCTTCACAAATTTTGATAGTGTATGATCATTATTGAACTTTTCAGGTTTGCTTGGAAGGACAAATTTCTCGCAAGTCAGCTATGAAAAGCCTAAGTGAGGGTCGTGCACCTTCTGGTGATCAAATACCATGGAAATTTTGTGAACAGTTCCAGGACAATGTATTTCCAAGTCTCTCAGGAGCTCGTATAGTGCGGATTGCTGTCCATCCTAGTGCTTTAAGGGTACAGTTCACTTCCCTTTATTTGACTTTGATATGGACTTGTCAACATCACTCCCTATGTCTCAAGTGTTTGTTTGCTAAATGTAGCTTGGGTATGGTTCAGCTGCTGTTGATCTTCTAACAAGGTACCGTCTCTTCTTTACTTTTTTTTTTGCACTGTTAGATTATATGGCAGGATTAGATAGGATCTGGATGTTATGGTAGGTTAGATTAGTTCCCATCCTTATCCCCTCCAGATACCTTAAGGTCTAAGTTTGTATTCCTATATATACCGGCATACGAGCCTCAAAACTATCATCCAGTTCCGCCCAATCTCATTCTCACATGGTAGATTTAGTACCTAACCCAAACTGCCACAACGCTTCCACGCATCGTGCGCCCCCGATGAGATCCATCTTTGCTGGGGGCAGCACCACGGTTTATGTGGCGGATCTTTAGTATGTTTGAATATGCCGATAGCTACCTTTCCGAAGTTTGGCATAACCACAAAATTTGGTCGTCTGTTGGATTACCACAAATTGTTGGCAATTGTCCGTATGAATTTGGCACTGGCTAGCTACAACACACAACAAACATCGACGTGGACGAGGGCGCACAAAATGGCCATTGAAGCTTTGTTAAGAGAGAGAGAGAGAGAGAGAGAGAGAGAGAGAGAGAGAGAGAGAGAGAGAGAGAGAGAGAGAGGCATTGGCTTCTCTAGGTGGCGGCAGCCTCATGTGTCTCAAATTCAAATTTTTTTGATTAATAGTCTTTAAACCATTATATCTCAAACCATACATCTATCTAATTTATGATATCTTTTCACCATTGAGTTTCTTTTAATATTAAATTTACAAAATAAAATGTCACTTGACTATAGTTTCTTTATAAATATTATGAGATGTGGGTACCATATGTGATAGGTATAAGATTGGTAAGATCCAAACAGCCTCCTTATTGATCCGGCCATCATTTTCGTCGAATCAAGCAACACATCGTGATGACTCACTTGGGTTTCATGGTTTCCTCCTTTTGGGTTTCATGGTTTCCTCCTTTACCTGTCTACCTTGTCCGCCCACATTATCCGCATAGTTGAGATGTCGCTGATCGTCATCGTTACACCATTTTGGAACTCTCGCCCATTCTCCCACCGTTGTGGTTACGACCGAACTAGGCCGCGTTCCGTCCCTGCGCTATCATGGTGGCGGCGGGGCTAGGATGCATCAACCTAGTAAGCGACAAGTCTAGAGGTGCAAGCTATGGATTTGGACAATACCTGGGCTTTCCACGTAGCCCTGCATCACCACGCCATTAGGCACCTTTGCCACTGGCTAATCCTTGCGGGACTTGTATCACCGGTTCTTGGTCGCTCTGTTGCTAGATCCGCTACCTCCCGCTAAGGATCGAGTGGCCTCGACCAGGGACACGACTTCACTTGCCCCCCATCAGTTGACTCCACCAGCGCGACCCCCCCCCTCAGTCGCTCGAGGTCGAACCCGTGCCATCCAGAGGAAGACCCAGGTGGCCCCGCGCCGGATCCACCCGAAACCGGACCCGCTCCATCCAAAGTCGGATATGCCCAGAACCAAATCCACGATGGCAGCCTGATCTCCATCGTGCGCACTCGACTCGCACCTCATCCTCTATCGCTCTCTCGTATTTTACAGTGAGGAAGGGATATGAGGGTGAGGGTCCCGTGCTACATGTCTCGGAAGCCTACACAAGTTGCTGCTAATTTTTTTATTCCTTTATTTTTTTACTTGATCCCTGATCGTGATTGGGTCGTCCACCACCAGCGACATCACGAGCCTCTTATCCTGCATTGATTTCAACTTCTCTGTCATTTGCTTCATGTGCGGCACTACTAGATGCTTGACACTCCAGGGACGCCTTAATGCATTGTTGTTTGGCCACCTCGACAACACACCTTTGCTTTTGTCATTGTCAACATTGCCACCATGTGGCATCGTCATATTCCTATGCTAACCTTCAATCTGATCAGCCAACCATAAGTGCGAGATGGCAAGGCCATATACCTTGTCTGAGAGCACCATGATTATTGTTGTGTCGCCTCCTCGGGCCACATCGTCCCCGCATGTCTGTCTCCCTGCCGTTGCGTCAACATCGCCATCCCTGGTGTATCAGTGACTGTGCGATGCAACTCTTGTGCTCCATTTGTCAACACCCGGTCTTCGTCGAGCTTGCGGTTCTTCTCCACCGACATCGAGCGCTACCGCTGCCACTATATCTTGTGTTAGGTTTGCTTGTCTTCATGCAAAGCGTTCACTCGAACTGCTCACCTTTAGGTTGGAGCTTTTGCTCCCGCATTGGTCCTTCATCTAGTACAACAACGCTTGGTTGCGGGCGCACCCATGTACACCCACAGCTACTTCAAGCACAGCTCCCACGGTCATGGCTACTCATCCTCGCTCTGCTACCTCGACATCAGCATAACGGCTATAATTGTTAAGTGCTCTTGTCAGCTTCTTTTGCAGTCCAAGCGTATGCGTTACGCACTTTAGGACTGCGGGGGGTGTTCAGAGTATATGGCAGGATTAGGTAGGATCCGATTGTTATGGTAGGTTAGACTAGTTTCCATCCATATTCCCTCTGTATTCCTTAAGGCCCACTTCTTGAACTTGATGTCTCCATGGCTTCTGATCTCCAGTTAGGTCGTGGTAACTCTCGATTTGGTAGAGATGCGACACACAATCGATCCGGTCTCAAAATCAACACGATTTGAACTGCGCAATCACATCACCACTTTTCCTATGGTTATTAACCATGCGCTGCTCGGTTGGCCTTGCCAAGAATGCTAATACAAATCAAAGAACTCAAAAGAACGCAACACAAATATGATATATAGATTAAGATCACAAATTGAGGTCTCCCAAACTGTACGACGACGGAACTGTATGAAAACAAAATAATCTATGCAAAAACCAACCCTAACGACGGCGGCTCCTAATTATATAGTGTTTAGGATGTCTTTAGGGGGAACTCTAATACTAATGGACCTAGAAATGATGAACGATCCAAAGGGCAAAAAATGGTGTCGCAGCACTAGGACAGTTTTTGTACGTCAGCTTGTTTTGATGATTCTGATGACTCCGGTGCCATTGAAAAGATTATCTTCTTAGCTTTTCATCTATATGTGGAGAAATCCGTACATGACTTGGGCTTTTGTTTTAGTGCGGACTACTCCTGTAGCCCAAGGAAAGCGCAAACTCAAGTTGGATTGAAGCCCCTTTTGAATTGAACGTCTCTTTCTGATCTTGAGCGTCTCCAAGTTCTCTATGCTTCCCTTGATCCTCTTTAATGTTCTTAATCATGATAAAGTCATTTTGTAGCAATCTATTCTTAAAAAAAGGTAAAGATATGTTTAGGAACGAGTTCACCTCAAAGTTCAATTGTCGTGCACCACGAGCTTTTGTGATTAGACCATCAATAGTTCTTAGAGGAGTGTTGTGTATCTAATGGAGTGAATTCTGTATTGTACTCCTATATATGCTGGCCGGAGCCTCAATTCCATCATTCAATTCCATCAGGTATGATTTGTTGCCATGCTTCTCATTTTCCAAGTCAGTCTTAACCATTTTAGTTAGAGCCCTTCTAAGGTACACTAAGTGTTGTTGTTTCACCTCTTAAGAGGTAAGATACAAATTCGATCTCAGCCATTGATTTAAGTAGAAAATATAAAGAAAAAATTTATATCAGCCGGTAGCGTGTCCCTGATTACCGCCACCTGCCAAAACTCACTAATTAGAGCAACACCAATAGTGACTTAAAATTTGAGTACCTAAACTCGCTTTTAGGTAGTAGCTAAATCAATATAGGTAGTAAAAAAAGTTCCTAACTCCAATATTTACATAGGTAAAATATTAAATATGTCACACTACTATATTCACATAGGTAAAAATTAATCATGCGAGGAAGGTTTTAGAAGGATAGGTCGACCTAAACTATTGGTAAATGTGGGTACCTGGTTTGCTGGAGATAGGGATAGGTAAATTTAGGTGGTTGGTATAGGTAAATTTAGGTACTTAGTTTAGGTCACTATTGGAGTTGCTCTTACTATCCAAATTGAGTGATACAATAATTAATAATTATTGGAGAAGTTTTACCTCCTAGGTGGTAAAAGAACAATTTAAGCCTCGAGATTAATGTAAATGGATGGTCCATAACTATTTGGGTTTTTTTTTTTTTTGGAATATGCACTTCATCTGTGCACAATTTTACCTTGAAGCATTTCTGGCAAAGATTTATATAGCTTGTCTTTTATGTGCTGTTCACTTTTTTGTTCAAATTCACCAACTTTTTTTTAATTGAAAGGTACTATGAAGGACAGTTGACACTATTTGCTGATGATGAGGAAGAAACGGAAGAACCTGAAGTGAAGATTAGTGAAGCTGCAGAAAAGGTTCAAACGATAAGTTTAGATATGTTATCTTTATATTGATAATTGTTTTACTCTTGTTGTCGTTTAAAAAGTTGGAGTGGCATGAATCAGCACAATATGTAATTACTGCAGAGTTTCATACCATGCATTACACAACTTTTTTTTGGTACATTTACGAATTTGGATATACACTGTCATACTGGTATGGCACATCCTCATTTGTGAGCAACACAATTGGTGGGGGGTTATATTGTTCAGAGATTTGACTCTTAATTGTCTAGAAATAGTGTAGTCCTTGATAAAGATTAGATTTTAACAACACAGAATCATTCTGCACAAAAAATTGTAACAATGAGCATCTTGTATTCTATAGCCAGCAGTTACGGTACTCTACTGCTTCTTGCTTTATGATGTGACACATCCTTTGCTTACAATGAACCGAATTTAATAAATTAATATTGTTAGAGTTGAATACACAGTACAATATTTCTGTAATTACTTTCTACTTTGTACATGCTGTTGCAGGCTTCCCTGCTAGAAGAGAACATAAAACCTAGGGGTAATCTTCCACCACTCCTTGTTAGTGTTCATGAACGTCATCCAGAGAGGCTCCATTACCTTGGTGTATCTTTTGGACTGACTCAGGAGCTATTCCGTTTTTGGCGGAAGCATGAATTCTATCCATTCTATGTGGGCCAAATTCCAGTAAGATATCTGACCTAATCTAATCTTTACATGCTGATTGTTTTGTATGTCACTTCTGCTGTGTTAATTGCTCTTTACTTTTGTAGAGTGCTGTGACTGGTGAACATACTTGTATGGTGTTGAGGCCATTAAATAGTGATGACATCCAAGTTAACGAGTCCAGCAAATGTGGATTTTTGGATCCATTTTACCAGGGTATAAAATTTTGAGCGTTTGGTTTAATCTCCTTTGCATTTGCTGCTGAGTTTGCTCTGTTTTGTTACGCCAAATCCAGCAGTGTTTTAATCCTTTTATGTGTAGATGCGCATGATACTCCCTCTGTTTTTAAATTGTTGTTGCCAGCTAGTACAAATTTGTACTAACCAGCAACAACAATTTAAAAACATAGTATTTTTGGATTTATTATACATCATTCTTTCACTTCAAAAGCATTATTTTGGTGCACTAGTTAAATTTTGAAATTATGTGCTCAGATTTCAGACAAAGATTCAGGCGACTTTTGGGAACTTCATTCCGGCATCTCAATTTTAAGCTTGCAATGAGGTACAGATTTTTAAAATCTGTCTGCACAAGAAATTTCTGGTTTCTCCGGGCTCTAATGTTTCATTTGGTATACTTCTTGCTAGTGTACTGGCTCCGAAGGTTAATTTTTCAGACCATGAATCCTCGGAATACGATAAAAATTGTACATCCAAATTGTTGGGAGACGCACTGTCGCCCCATGATATGAAACGGTTGGAAGCATATTCCAACAATCTTGTTGATTATCATCTGGTAAGCAATCCAATGAAGAATTCGAGGGATCTGGGATCTCTAATTTGTTTATTTGCAGGATATTATTTAGTTGATATACTAAATTTTTAGTGTTTTTGGCATTCCAGATTCTGGATCTTGTACCTATCCTTGCACATCAGTATTTTTCAGAGAAGCTTCCTGTAACTTTGCATGGTGCCCAAGCAGCTGTTTTGTTCTGTATGGGTCTACAGGACAAAGATATTGGCGCTGTGAAGGTTGGCTCATGTTTCATCCCATACAAGCGCAGAATACTCGAAATTGTTTTTGACTATTAATCATAACTACTCTGCTTTCTGTACTGACAGGAAGAATTGGGGATAGAAAGGGAACAAGTGTTGTCTAACTTCATTAAGACAATGAAGAAATTATATGGCTTCCTTCATAGCGTTGCAGGAAAAGAAATTGAAGCAACCTTGCCTCGGCTGAAGGAAGTAAGCATTCTGTTTACTTTCAAATCAGTGGTTAATAATGCTGATAGATAATAATGATGTGTGGCAATTTTGTTGATACGTTTTGCTATGTATAGATTGAAATGGCACCTCTCAGCAAATCCATGGATGAGGACCTTGCAGAAGCAGCCAAGGAAGTACAAGTGAGATTTGACTGTTTGTCACTGCTCTTTATCCTCATAAGTTGTTACTTTTCATAAACATTGGCCCTTTAATACAGGAGAAAAGAAGAGCCGCGGACGAAGCCACTGTGAACCCAAAGATTTTGCAGAAGTATGCAATTGATGATGATAACGATGAGATTGAGAAGGCTCTGCATAATGGAAAAGTGTCCACTAGCGGTGTAATCAGTGTAAAGTCGAGCAAAACCAAGGCGGATAAGAAAGAGAAGCATAAGGAATCTGGCAAATCAAAAAGGAAAGGAGCAGATGGTGGTAGATCCGAGTCCAAAAAGAAGAGAACTTGAAGGTATCAATAAAAAAATCTCGGGCTCTCAAGCATCGACTCCAGTACTCCATTGTTTTTGAGTTGACCAGAAAATTTCTGAGAACTACCCTGTCGCTGAACGGATGAGTAAGGGCTTGTTCGGTTCCACAGGAACCAAAACACCACCGGAACCAAGCCAGACCAGGATCGAGTGGATCCTGGTCTGTCACTCGATTCATGTCTGGCAAGAATCCACTCATGGAATCATTCCTCTAACAAATAAATAACTATTCGGCAAGCAAGGAATTAATCCTGCTGATCAGGACTATATCAACTAATTAAATCCTTGTCTTAGAGCATGCTATCACATAACAGTTTAGAAGTTCTCAAACTAGCAGTGCCATCGTCATCAGAATCTGATTTTACTAGGTTGTCAGTGAGCTAAAAGAGAGAGAGAGAGAGAACACCTTATTCCCACTTCATTTGAGTCTCGTACCAATCAGATGGTTGTGCACACTATTCTTCTCTCAACACCGTGGTCGGAAACCTCCAGCAAACCGTAAATCGTAAAAAGAGGTCATGTGTTACTCTAAAGACTCAAATGCATTCCATTTTAGAGCGGACAACATTTTACACGAGTAAAAAGAAATAAGATTTCACATCGTGGTACCATATGCAACGGTGTGTAATATTTTAGATCAGAATCAATCAGAATTCTTAATAGCAGAATAGGCTGAAAGTTCACAAACTATACAGCGAGCAACCAGTACAACGAACAAGATGTAATTTCAGAATAGGTGTGTAACATTTTAGATTAGAATCACAAGCAAGTAAACTAGAACTGCTTGATCAGAGAAATTTCTATATACAATAAGCTGAAATACTCTAAAGACCTATTCACTGAACGACCAGTGCAGATTCTTGATAAGAGATCCTCATGTTCAATGTTCTAGTTCCCTGAACTAGAACATTTAGAGAGCTCCAATATTCAGAGAAACAGAGCTATTTTTACCCTTTTCAGTAAACCGAAGAAATAATTTATAGACAATAAGCATTCACCAAAAACAGATATTTGAATTTTAATGTTTTTAATGAAATCTTAATCAAGTCATGGAAAACCAAAACAATAACAAAACTCGGTACTTAACAGAATGATCCTAATCCCACCAAACACAGAATGAAATGTCAATAGTAGATTCTAATCATGAAACAATACAAAAATTTAAAAAGCAGTGCCTGTGTACTGAATAGTAAACAAGTACAAAAAAGAAAAGGAATAACGATGTAGTGCTGCCACTTTCAGAACAATAAGTATTGCACGTTCTAAACATGACCTATAATGCATAAGCAATCCATCGATTGCTTTCAGCTCATGACTTGCAGGCTTGAGCACACGCCATCCAAAATGCTTGCCGTGGATCTTTTGGCAGCTATGACAAAGCACTTGCAACACCCATAGCACTGAGCACCGCAAAGATCCAACCTTCCCAATGCAGCGTGAGTCAACGTCATGGGATACGCCGCGCCAGCACCCAATCCGAACCGAATCGTGCAGACCACCATGGAGTGCGCAGCATTGGCTCGTGCCTTCCTCTACCCTGGAGCTTCCAAGGCAGCGACCCACCGTTGGGCCAAGAGCAGCAGCAGCGAGCAGGGCAGCAGGGGTGCCGAGCAGAGCAAGTCCGTGCTGCCGCTGCTTCCCAACATCAGTTCACATCAAGATCCAAGAACGGCCAGCCGAGAAGGAAGAGGAGAGCGTTACAGGAGAGATGCACACTCGAGGTGGAGGACGTCGAGTGGCCGTGTCGCCAACGTCGCCTCGCCTCGCGTCGCCTGGAGCCGCCGCCTCGCCTCGCGTCGGTGGGGATTGGTTCCGGACGTGACAAGGTGTGGCTTCAATCCGGGCCGAAACACGCACGGAATGAACATTCTAGGCCGGATTCCATCCGGGCCTAGCTTTAACCGAACGTACAATCCGGGTTAGACCGGTTTTTGATCCGGGCCGCGTTATTCTGCCTGGAACAGGCCGTGTTCCGGGCCGTGTTCCGGAAGAAACGAACAAGGCCTAAACGGGATCGAGCATGGGCTATAATTTGTAAACCTTCCTGGTGACTGGCATCCAGCAATTTTATTGTACACTCATATTAGAAAATAGTTTATCTGTATCGTGAGTTTCATACGGTGCATGTTTCTTGGAGCAATGAATCAATTATTTTCTTGTTTGATTATCCTTTTTAAGCTGCTGTTATTACTGACAAGTCTTGCGCGCGTACCTTGCGCGCTAAGGCGGTGGAATTTTTATCCCTGTAGGCTTTCCCCGCCCAATTCTTAGACCCAGGTCTTCAACATCCTCGAATGAAATGCTACGCGTATTATTCCAATACCCGTATGCGTCACGTATACAGAAGCGCTGACATCATCAAACAGCTGTTGGTAACCAGGGCTGAGCTGGCATTCCCGCTAGCATCAGGTGATCCAACCATGCGGATCATACGTGCCCGTCTTAACTACCAGCGGGGACCCATATGTCAGTTGCACTGACCCCGTGCTGTTTCGACCCGGAATATGTTTACGCGCTGGATGGAGTACGACGCACGTCACCGGCCGCGCTGCCTAGTCTGCGACGACCCGGCTCGCGTGTCCTCCGCTTGCTTCCCACGCTGCTGCTCCTCGCGCCGCCACGATAAATAGGGCGGCCCCGGTCCGTGGAAGGTTCTCTCATCAAAAATTCAAAACCAAAGCGGAGGTATCTGGTCAGCTCGCTAGCTAGAGGTCGAGCTTGTCACGGCAGAGCGTCAGGCACCGGAGACAACCGTTTCCACGGCGGCGGAGTCCTCCATGTCGGTGGGCAGCAAGTCGTTCCCGGCGCGTCCCGACCGCGGCGCCCAGGGAGGAGGAGGAGAGCGCGGCGACGGCGGCGGGAGGAAGGAGCCGCGGTTCGACCGGTGCTTCTCCGGGCTGGAGCTCCGGATCGGCCCCGGGCCGCTCAAGGACATGGACGCCGGGCGGCTCAAGGGCCAGATCAGGAAGTGGGCAAAGGCGGTCGTGTCCTACGCGCGCCAGATCAGCTTCGGGTCGCCCCGGTCTAGGCCTTCGGCTTCCTCGCCCACGGCGTCGGCGAACTTACCGGCGGCCAAGTCCAACTCCAACCTCGGTATCGTCCGTCAGGAGCCTTCGACGTAGAGGACCGGGCTTCCTTCGATCATCCCTACGAGTCTATGACACGGGCGGCTTCATCTTGCCGTGCTCCAATGTTCTAGTACGTGGCGCCAGAGATTGACTAGTTCTTTTTTCTGATTTCTCTCTTTTTAATTCGATTCATTCTATTATATGCTTCGTTTTCCTCCCACTTTCTTTTTTTCCTAGAGATAAAATTCATTGCTTAGGTTCTTTGTTCATTTGGGCCTCGCTGTAGTTATCTCTTTGTTGTAAATTGTTGTTATACTCCTGTTTCTTTGTAAGCACGCAACAAGTTATACGTCCAAGGACGCAACATTTGCTTGTTGTCGTTAAAAAATTTAATAAATGTACGTGTCACTTGTGGATCTTTATCTCGAGGCTATATATGACTTGATGTAACAGAACACAATGCTTTCACGTATTATCACCCTTGCACGTATGCTGCTATGATGTCATAGATGGAGCAAGTAAGAAACAATGTACTCCGCACGTGTCTTGCAGTACTTCCTTGAGCAATTAAATTCCAATTATCTAGTATATTTAATTTAGATATATTGCTTTGAACCTTGTAGATTAAGCACTTAACATCGATCACATATGCTTGAACAACTTTCTTCACCGATATGCTAAATCAAATAAAACTATAGAATAAACTCTCGCCTGCTATATGATTATTATCTACTCTCTCTATTTTTAAATTATTATTTGACTTTTAACACTATTTTTCACTATTTTTCTTATTAAAAAATTAATTTTAATGTGTAAATTATAAGTCATGATTAAAATAATTTTAATGATAAAAAATTATAATAAAATATATGATATTCATCAATTTTTGAATAAAATGAATAATCAAAGTTGATATTACAAGTCAACGACGACGTACAACAATTTAGCAATAGAGAGAATATGCCACAATACTTCAATGATTTGTAGTGAAATTATTTCAAAGTTGCACTCATAAGATAGACTAGTAATACTTTTCAAATGTAGAGGATCCAATTTCATTCAAGATTAATAACACTTTTCAAGTATTGACGATCCAATTTCATTCCTTTTTCACATACGGATATGTACCTTAGCTACTATACTTCAATGATTTAGCTTGGAGAAACGTGGTTAGTCTTCAAAAAAGAGGGTCAAATAAGCAGTTGTCCCAATTTGTCATTACCTTAGTTGAGCCATGAATTCGACAACGGATCTAGTTCCGAGCAAATCGTGTGCGTCTGGATCATCTTATGTAAAGTCAGGTGACATTCTCTCCTTTGTTAATATGTAGGCTAGGCTTTCATTGACGTGGATCGCATATCAAGCAACGTCACCTGATGTTACGTCAGAGGAAATGCGCTTCATGTTCCTAGCCTGCCCTTGCCCGTCCGCCCTGTTTCTGAGATTTCTGCAGTTAAGCGAGAAGCTTGTGGAACAGCGTGGTTGAGGATTAGGGTCTTCTGCATTAGCCCTAATTACTAACATGTGGAATCGGATATATACGTCAATGACTATTAATACACAATGTCTAATTGCAAAGGACTCCTAGATTGGCGGTACCTACAGGCTACTTCGTGGTTCTGTAGTATGTTAAGGAAAAAGTCATTTTTATTTTATAATAAAAATTAAATAATTGTGAATTTGTAATTGAAAAGCTGCATAGTTACGCAATGATTTTCTTTATCGTGATATTTAAAGTTGTGATACAAAGCAACGACCACAAAACGGAATTTTTCTGTGTGCGTAAAACCACGAATTTGACCCTAGGGATATTGTGCAGGGGCAGAGAGAGAAAGGGGGAATGGGGGGCGGCAATGCTCTGGCTGCCTCCATCGGGTAGATCTCGCTGGTGCACCAGAGGCGTGGGTGCCGAACCACAGAAGCCGTCGGGGGGCGGCGCTGTCACCAGCGAGGAGTATTATTACTTCGGTGGTCACCAAGTTATTGAATGGTTTTGTCATGACAGCCTTGCAACATGAAAATAAATTAGGGATCTATTTCGTGAGTGGGGAGCTGCTAGAAAATTGTAGTTGAGTCTGAAGCTGCTAGGAAATTGTAGTTTTCTCGAGTTTAAAGCTTCCAAGGAGCGGGTCCAAGTTCAGGATTCGATGGTCGATCGACGGCGCAAGTCTTTCACCTTATTTCGTTTCACGCAACTCTAACCTGTCCTGCTTGTTGTGGCAGTCCTGCGTCGTCGATCGGTAGGGAACGGCCTTCTACGACCTGGGTGACTTGTATTTCAAATTTAAATTTACTTCGTTTTAGCATTTCAAAGTTAAGTCAAAATACTGAATATTTAACTTTGAAATGCAATTAAAATCTAGATTTTAAAATCTAAAAAGCCTACATTCATATTTCAAATTTGAAATCCACATTTTCAAAATTTGAAATTTTTTTGATTCAAATTCATATATTAGTTCGTTCATATGATGCTACATGTTAAAATCATTATACAGTACAATTTTATCTTTTGTGCACTAAAACTTAACACCATTATATTTGGTTTGCAAATTTGTGATTCAACAAGGGAAGGGATGAAAACAAACGGAAATGATCGGCAAAACAACCATCCTATTTTTGTTTTCATATTTCATTAATCGAACAGAAATAAAAACAGGAAAGTCACGGTTGGAATACGAGATCTGGATAATTAGATATACGAAAATGGAAAAACTCAAACGGGAAAATATCGGTAACAAACAGAAAATGATAATTCAAATCTGAAGATAATAATATTGACTTGTATAGTTAAATAAAGTTAAATAAGTTTTAACTTTAAACATTGTCTTAAACAATAACAATAATGTAGATGACTTAAAGTGAATTGCAATGCAATGAGAAATGAAATCATGGTCGCTTAGTGTCTAACTATGTTATGTGGGGCGTTGCCCACCTAGCCGATTGAATTAGTGTTCAGAATTTTAGATGGATATGCTTAGGTTGAGTTTGATTGAAAAAATATTTTTATCTCGAGTTTTAATTCTATTTCAAGTGCAATAAAATGAAAAAATAGAAAAATACGAGAAATTACTAACAACAAATGGCAAATTAAAAAAACGGTAGAAAAAACACTCCTCCCATTTCCGTTCCCGTCCTGACCACTTTGATCCCATTTCTGTTCTCGTCCTGTCTAAATTCCGATCATATTGAAAACTATCAGAAAAAAATAGTCTCGAAACCGAAACATGATGGAAATTTACCGTCCCATTGTTATCCCTAGATACAAACTTGTGGTGGCCTAAAAAGAAAGTTTTAGTTAAATCACAAAATTTAAAAATTATGGCTAAATTACAATTAGACTTCGAGTCTGTAGCTGAAACGCAATTGTCCCACAGTAAAAAGGTTCATTTCATTGCTTGTGATTCCACTCTGTTCTACCATCAGATATTCTAGCCTTCGTGTCCAGTGATGATCATCATCTCTTTTTCTTCGTATCGATTGACAATCACATGCTATCGTTTTTCTTTTATAATTCAGTACTTTGAGATTAGTTTTGTCAAGAAAACAATTCTAAGCTTAAATCAATCTCAATAAAGAAGAATACATGGAAAAAATATTTTTTAATTGTTGTCGTTGTTGATTTTTATACCATTTATATTCTAAAAAAATACATAAAATTATAAATTGTGTTTAAAAACTTTAAGATAAATTAAATTATGAAAAAATATATGATACTCGTCCTTTTACATAAAATTAATATAAAAAATAACTTTAAAAATTTACGGCGACCATTGTTAAAAAACGGATGGTACGGGTTGACTTGGGCGGGGGGCAGCCAGCCGAGAAAACTCCTCCGAAGTGCTAACCCTAGCACCCGGGCCCACCAGGCGGCGACACCTAAAAGCAACCACCCTGGCGGTGGAGGGGCGTCGTGGCGTCGCTGGCCAGACCTGGATTGGAGCCTCGGGCCCGTTGCCAAGACGGCAGGGTTGGCGCAGCACAGACGCGACGGAGGCGTACCCCACTCGACAACCCAGCGCTTCCCTATTCCTTTCCCCTTTCTCTCCACTTCTCCCCTTCCCCTTCCCCTTCCCCTGCCCTCTTCCTCTGTCGTCGCCTTCCCCCCAGAGAGCAGGAGCCGCCTCGTCCCCGTCCGCCGCCATGAACCCCGAGTAGTAAGTCCCCCAACCTCTTCGGCTCTCTAATCGTGCGGCTGTTCTGGTTTGATCGGGTAGGAAGCCCCGTGGATCTGCTCTAGTCAAGGGGGCGGGGCGTGTCTGCGCAGGAGGGGCCGGTCGATCTTGCTGCCGGCTGCCGATTCGGACTCTTATCGTCGGTTCCGCGCCGTCCCCTTGCTCGTTTACTCGGCAGCCAGCAGCTTGCTGGCTCGGTGCTAGTTTTAGTCGTAGCTTTGTCCGTCCCCGCGCCAGGAATAGCAGATTCTTTGATGCGCTCTTCGCTGAATTACGAGCCACGTGCTGGATTCGGATCGCCCTCCTCTTCCCACCGTGGGCTGGGAGCTTTAAGATTTGCCGCTTTTTTTTTCTCTCTTAGTTCACTTGCTCTCGTAGATGCGGTGCCCCTTATAGATACTTAGTTTGAGTTATGATGTGACATGATACTTTCTGATATTGTGCAGTGATTACCTCTTCAAGCTGCTCCTCATCGGGGATTCGGGCGTTGGCAAGTCCTGCCTGCTGCTGAGGTTTGCGGTGAGCGTTTCTTCCCAACAATTGAGCTAACTGTTACTCCTGCGTGGAGTATAGCTTGGGTAAACGGGTCTTTTGTTTAATTTGAGTTCATCCCAAAGCACGGTCAGTGGCGGAGCCAGAATTGAAACTCAGGGTGGGCCGGTAAAATAAAAAAATTTCCACCTTACAATGAAAATAATTTACCTCCAGCCGCCATTCGTCCGCTGCTAACGCCACCCCACAACTATTGCTGCTTGCAAGATCTTCAGACCTGCACACGGACGAAGCAAAGAAGCAAATTGAACTCAATTATTTAGGGGCTTCAAGATTTCGATAGAACCTCAGGAAAAAGACTAATAAACTAAGATCATAAAGTAGGAGGATAAATGTAAAGCACAGTCAGATCAATGCTTCTCCAGAATGAGAAACAAGTTGTTAAAAATACATTAGACTATGGAAATAGTCCTCATTGTAAATGAAATAAAAGTACAAGTACACTACATTCCCACCAAAACCTTAGTGCAAAAACGTAAAACCAGATTGACGTTTTAATTTGTCGACGGCATTCCAAACACCTTATTGCGCATTTCTTTCAAATGTACTACTACCACATAAGCATCGAAGATTCTGTTTAATATGCACTACTACTATAGTTTACTACTCGTGCTATAAATAGCTCTGAATGCCACATTGAGAAATACAGCTAACATACTCCCTCCCTCTTTTCTTTAATTGTTGTCTCCGTTGACTTCTAACTCTAACTTTGACCATTCGTCTTATTCAAATAATTAGTTTAAATGTGTAAAATTTTAAATTGTGATTCAAATAACTCTAATGAGAAATAAAATTATAATAAAAAATCTTATATTTTGTAAAATTTTTGAATAAGATAAATGGTCAAAGTTAGAGTTGAAAGTCAACAGCGACAACAATTAAAAAACGGAGGGAGTACATTTTTACTCTACATTTTTTAGACACAGACTTAACTACGCTTCTGCTAGTAGCACCTGAATTTCTGGATTTTGTATTGCACCAGCTAGATGGTACTCCTCGTAAGAGAAAAAGTACCTTGGCATCGCGGAAGTTGATGAAAACCTTGCCGGTGCCCTCCGGTAACAGGACACGGGCGATGGCTGTTTTGCGGCGTCCGGTGGCGGTGATCCGCTTAGCCGCGAACCCGCCCGGCAGTCGCTGCTTGACGAACTTCCGCAACGCGACAACCGAAAGCAAATTGAACTCAATCTCACCAACAGACCTGCATCAGGACGCTGGAGAAAGGCTGCAGCCAGCGGACGCCGAAGGAGCGTGGGATCCCACATCCTAGCCGACTGCGCGATGGGGACGAAGGTGAGGGAGCCCGCCGGCGACGCGCAGGAGGCGGAGCTGAGGGCGAGCCCGGCCTGCAATGCGCAGGATCCCAGCCGCCGCGCACGCCGCCAGGCCAGCCGTCGGCCGCTGCCGTCGCCGGATGCCCAAGCCCAAACCCTAGGTCGCCCCTCGCCTTGCCTCGCCTCCGGCCTTGAGTTTGCCTGGGATCGATGAATCGATCGATTCTGTCGATGGATGGGGGCGTCCGTGCTGCGTGGGCTGGCTGAGTGGGTGCTCCCTGGGCCAAATCCCAGGGTGGGCCACGGCCCACCCGGTCCACCCGCCAGCTCCGCAACTGAGCACGGTTTACAAGTAATCTAGTCAATCCTAATTGCCATGGGACCGACCAGGCTGAATAATTGTGATTAGAAGGTTACATCGTAAGTAGACCCTAGTCATCGTGGAACCGATCAGGATGACTAATCACTATTTGGATGACTTGAAAACATTGTCTGAAAGTATGATACCCAAGAAAAGTATACTTTTGCCTTAGAGAAGCAGTCTTTTTGTGTAGTTTGAATGCATCTCACATTAGAATTCTTGGAGAAGAATATCCATGCTCTTCCAATCTATGCTAGGGATTTTTTTTTTAACAGATGGAACAAAAAGGTTACTAGTTTTCTCAAAGGCAAGCCATTAGGACACATTGACCCACAGTGGTGCCAAGCTCTGGTATATATAACATGATGTCAGGTGTTAGCATTTTAGCAAGACCGATAATAACCGCCGTGGCACCTTTTATGTGTTGAAATGTGGTCCCGGACCTGTTATCTTATCAGACTTTTCTAGGGGAGCTTGTGGGCAACTTTGGGGTCACATCTGCAGTCCAATTATTTCACTAACCTTTGTAAACAATATAACGTATGTAAAGTCTAGCAACAGGCTAAGGGCCTCTTTGTACCACTTCAGATTGTGTATTCTGGTACCTCAACCCAAATCTGAAACACACTGGCAGATTCTGAACAACAAACAAACTGATTCAAGTATTGTGGTAGAATCCAGAGTCTGATTAGGGAGGATCTTTTCTGTATTTCTTACAATCTAGCTTTTATAATCTTTAATCTTATTTTAATAATTTGAAACTAAAACAAAAAGGCTGTGAATAGGATTTCTTGAGTTCCCGATTCATTACTATGCCTTCATGTAATTGTATTTAATACTACCTCTGCCCCCAAAATATAAGCATTTCTTGGTTTGGTCAATGGCAAACTTCTTTAAATTTGACCATTGATAACGGAGGCTTCATGATGTTTTATCGTATATAAATCTAAACAAAATTTTGTAATATGTAACTCTTTATATTAAAAATTATTTAGTTTTTTTAGATATTACTAGTCAAAGTTAAAAGAATATGATTTTAACCAAACCTAAGAATGCTGATATTTTGGGATGGAGGGAGTAACACCAGTATCCTATTCTTCACTCTCCATTTTGTAATGTGCTGTTTCACTTTACAGGATGACTCGTACCTGGAGAGCTATATCAGTACGATTGGTGTTGATTTTGTAAGTTGTTCTCAGTGGGATTAATCAAAGTTGGTTCTCTAGGTTATCGCATCCTATAACCTTTTTACCCTGCCTTGGCATGCTAGAAAATCCGAACCGTTGAGCAAGATGGCAAGACAATAAAGCTGCAAATTGTAAGTATCTTTTCAGAGTAAAGGCTGTAATCCTGTACCATTTAGAAGTTCCAACTTTGATATTTCTGCATTTCTTCATTCAGTGGGATACTGCTGGCCAAGAGCGCTTTAGGACCATCACAAGCAGCTACTACCGTGGAGCTCATGGCATCATTGTGAGTTTTCTTTCTATTTGTATTTTGTAATCCTTTCTTCCTATTTACTACTATCTCATCCTGATCAATGCTCTTTCCGGATAAATGCTTTCTTTCTGTTCGTTATTATTTCTTCTAGGCTAATGTTGTGTGTCATGTCAACTTGTTCCATAGGTTGTTTATGATGTGACTGACCAAGACAGCTTCAACAATGTAAAGCAGTGGCTGAGCGAAATTGACAGGTATGCCAGTGAAAATGTGAACAAGCTTTTGGTGGGGAACAAGTGCGATCTGGCTGAGAACAGAGTAGTTTCTTATGAAGCCGGCAAGGTAATATTTTGTGCATCAATTAACAAGTGTCAATGCAGTTTTCAATTTCAGTCACAACTAACTTGGCACCGTGTTACTTGTTTCAGGCCCTTGCTGATGAGATTGGAATACCGTTCCTTGAGACTAGTGCCAAGGATGCAACAAATGTGGAGAAGGCATTCATGACAATGGCAGGAGAGATAAAGAACAGGTAAAACTTACTCTACTCTAGTACTCTCTGAACATTATATTGCAGCAGTTTCACATTCGTTCTGTGTTTGTCAGTAGTTTTCAAGAGTACAGAGCAAATTTTTTGTTGTGGAATGTAATATTGCATCTGCTTCAGAGCAGATGATAGCCTAATTTTTGCTCTTTGCTACTCGCTTGATGATACAACTAAGTGACGTGTCTTGTTTTTCTTCTTGAATAGGATGGCAAGTCAACCAGCTGCAAGTGGTGCTAGTAGGCCTGCAACCGTGCAAATGAAAGGTCAGCCTGTTGGCCAGCAGAGCAGCTGCTGCTCATGATTCGTCAGTCTAGATCACAGTAGCGTGATTGTGCAGCAAGCAAAACTTAATTGGTTGCTCTATCCCTGTAAATTAAGTGTATCACTATCTAAAAACTCACTGTTATGTGTTGGAAACTGGAAGAAGTCTGTCTCCTAACAGCAACACTTATAAGCAGATGTGCATGTTTTAACTGTGTTTATATTTCAATGTTGAAAGTGTTACAAACTTTATACCATTCATCTTTTCATTTAGCGGCAGCATTATGATTGTTGATATGGTGTGATCCTGAGCGATGGTCGGTTTACCAGCAGTTAACGATTTTATGGACTACCGGTACATCCGCGTGCTGTTATTCCCCTGCTTCGATAATTCAACGGTGTTAGTAAATGTGCTGTTCGCAGTTTTGTGATGTGTTTGTTTGCAGTTTCGATGAGTATGTAGCATGGATCTTCTCGTCAATGGAAGGAACCACTATAGGTAGAACATACAGATTACCAGAATTACCTGTTGATATTTGCAACTCACCACATTGCACGTGCTTTATCTTGGGGTGGTGCAAAAACAAGCAGTTGTATGCAAAGTGTCTGAATCCAAACCGAGTAGCCCAACAAGGTTTACATATCATTTGAGCTGTTCAAACCGCTTGCCAGAGGTTTTGCAGTTTCCGTGAAAACCAAAAAATCTGCTCCATTTACCTGTTAAAATTCAAATTCAAAATTTGATGAAATTTGGCAAAATGCTATAGCAAATCGACAGCTTTGGGTGGTAGCAGGCATATATGGGCAAAATAAAAAAATATTTATAAAAAAGATCGCTTCTCTGATTTAAAGAGCTGTTTTTTCATAACAATTTTTTGAATCAAATTTTTTTTGCTGAAAACCGGTGACATGAAAAAATCATAACAAACCAATTTTGTTGAAAACTAGGAAAATCGATTGGTTTTAAACGGTTTGTGAACCAACCACGAGACCAATGCCTCATTTTTTTTATTTGATTCAGACCAATGCCTCGCTCGAGCTTGGATGCTCTGCAGCAAAACCATCAATTCCAAGTACCTGCAACTGTGATGCCTTATGATTGATACCGTCTACTCCTGCTTCCTCCGTTGTTTAATTGATGTCATCCATTGATTTTTAAATTAAACTTTGATCATTCGCTTTATTTAAAAAATTTTGATAAATTTTATATATTTTAATATAATTTGATTTATCATTAAAATTATTTGAATCACAATTTAAAATTTTACACATTCAATTTTTTTTAAATAAGACGAATAGTTAAAATTAAATTTAAAAGTCAACTGTGACATCAATTAAAAAACAGAAAGAGTAAGTACTAAGAGCATCCTAGCAGCATCTTTAAAGTAGATTGGTGCTTTAAAATTTGTGGTGCTTTAAAATTTTTTAAGAATCCTGTAAATATCCTCACTGATGCTTTATATCAAGAGCACCAAACACCGTGCTGTATCTGGTTCTATATCTCCTGTTTACTTGCGCGAGACACTCTTTTCTTCCTACCCGAAGCTCTGCCTGCTGGAATCGATGCTCCGCTACCCCATGTCGGCGCCCTGCCCGACGCGTTGATCCATATGTGGCCGTGGTTCTCACCACCACCACGCCAGCCATGGTCCTTCGCCGGACATGGTGAAACGCTCTTCCACGCCAAGGTCTCACCAGACATGGTGTTCGTCCTCCTTCGCTCCCTTCGCGGGACATGGTGTTCTTCATGCCCTCCACAGCCCGCTTGCCCCGTCACGCCGTGCTACCCCTGCGCCTCGCCTACGCGCGCGCCGTGCTCTCCGCAGCCCGCCGCGCCTCCCTGCGCGCGCGCCGTGCTCTCTGCAGCTGCCGTGCCTCGCCTGAGTGCCGCGTCGTAGCCTGCATGCTTGCCCGTCGTGCCCTTTGCCACCCGCCTGAACCCAACGTACATCGACGTCGACGACCGACTCAAGCTCTGGATGCAAGTTCGCAAGGGCGCTATAAAGCCTAGGGAAATGGCGCCTCGACAACGGCCATGAGAGCTTCTACGACACCAATGAGATATACACAATGAGAACGCAGCAGCTGAAGCATCTTCCGATCATCCATTGTTGGCGTATGGATGAGGCAAGGACGAACCACGGTGAGTGCTTTTGAGGTGCTCGATGAATTGCCACAAAGAGAACAACAATTATAAAGCATCAGTTTTAAAGTATTTGCTAGAGCACAACACTTACAATCTCTAAAAATGAGAGTTACAAGATCTGTAAAATTGATTTTAAAACACCACCTTTAAAGCATCTGATAGAGATGCTCTAACAGATGGAAGCTGTTGTTCAAGGCAGTTTGGATATCATTGCAACCATCGACTGCAGACTGCAATCTCTCTGAAACAACTAATGCTCATGCATATATGTGTATCGAACTGGTTCGCTAATATTTCTGTCACTATCAGACGAGAACAAGTAGTAACTGCCTAGCGCAGTCACATATTACATGAGCATGATACTGAAGTGAACTAGACATGCATTAAACTTTTGAATTTATACAGCAACTAATGTACAAACAAAAAAACCTGCAAATGTATACCCCACATGCTCTCTGCAATGCAAAGTGCTCTCCTATCTCCTCTCCACTTCCGTTTGGCTTTCTTGTCTCAATGGGAAGCTTAGTGCCTCATTGATCCTACTGAAAACAAGGCGAAGTGGAACACACGCCACAGTAGGTCCACCAGTTTTTGCAACTACAGACTTCCTGCTGGATCTCTCTCTCCTGTTGCTGGAGAAGGATGAGAGACTCCGCATTTTCCTTGGCGAGGAAGCAGGTTTCTTGGTATGAGGCCGCCACGACTTGTCCAAATCATGCTCCAAGACCTTTCTAAGACCACTAGATTTTGATCTTGGTTTATGTAAAGATCTTGCTTGCCGTGGTTCTGCAGCCCCACTCCTTAATAATCTTGCTTGCCGTGGTTCTGCAGCCCCACTCCTTAATAAGGACTCAATGCTGCCCACTGCTGGTTGATGCTCATCTCTACTTGCTGCAGGAAGACTATCCTCCAAAACCTCCACTGTAACAGGGTAGCCCACAATGGGTTTACCTATCCATTTGCTCACGAGGGAAACAAGGGGCGCATGATGGCCCTTGTAGCTTCCTTGAACAGCCACCTCAACATCATATAATCTATGATCTGCATGCGATCTCTTGGTTGGCGTCATCATATGACACCTCAGAGATTTCAGATCAGGCTGCTGTTCAGGTATTATTACTTTAAGTGGAACATAATATGGAAATGTCGTGCCCTTTTCCGAGTTTGAATAGTCACTTATTGTTTCAGAGGACTCATCAGGCTCAGGCATTGGAAATCGCATATTATCCTTCACTTCAGTAGCCTTACAAATATCACTGTCCAGTTTTTCTGTTCCTTCGTATTGCTGCTTGTCCCTTTTGTTACTTTCTTTAGATATTGGAGCAGAAGAGTTCAAACTTTTCTTCTTGGAACATCTCTGATATCGAACTGAAGACATGCCAACCTTGTTACAGTCAATAGTGTCATTATTCATTTCAGAGATTTCATCTTTTATGGATGTGCAAGGTCCATAAGTATTCAAATTGCCTGCCACAAATAGAACAGTTGAAAGAAATTAGGAATGATTCTTATGATAGTGAAATTATGCATGCTATAGAACTAAAGAGAATTCTGCTACACAAACGTGTACTAATGAGTGAAAGTCATTGTTCAACAAAGCATGGAGCAGTTAGAATAACATTACAGTCAGAAATGTTTTTAATATGTACATTTGTTTACCTAGGTTTCTTAAAAAGTAATATACAACTGAGAAAAAAGAAATTGGAACTATGACCTTACCTTCCTCCAGAGCATCACCCCCCAAAGTAAGGGCATCAACAAATTCATCACCATCAGGGCAGTCACCATTCACAAATACAGGTGTGCAAGATACTTCAGCATCCTTTACTGTAGCATTGGCGGGACCTACATGATTGGTGCGTGATGTATCTAACATGGCCTCCAAATTTGAAGATGCTGCGCTGTAGGAACAGTTATTTACATCTGTTGAAAATATAGCTCTTGCCTTACTTGATTCAAACATATTGGTCATTTGGTCTTCCTGAAACTGGCTAGAAGGCTCTCTTGAAGAGTTCAAGTAACAATATGTTGGGATGGTCACTTCTGAATCTTCACACAACTTTGACAGTGTATGCCGCCTATCATTCTTCCTTGAATTTTGATAGGATTGCCCAATATTGGAGCGCTTCTTTTTTATGGATGAATGAGACTGCTTACTCTTTTTTAATCCATTGGTGCCATACAAATCATTAACAAAGCTTGGTCCACTTCCAAGAAGAGAGACATCCTGATGCCCATCAGAAAACATTCCTGCACCAAACTTTTGTTCGGGAACATTCTTTGTTCCAATCTCCCTAAGGTCTCTCATACGCTGGAATCCTTGAACCTTATCATCCTTCGAATCTTTTCGTCCCTTCCCCTTCTTCTTTGATGATGATGATGCATACCTAGTGCTTGAAGAGGATATATTTTGTGGCTGCTTGTACACTATCAAGGCTTGAGACATTTCTTGTGCTGAATTTTCTTCAGTATCATACAGGCCCCTTGTATTGAGAGGCCTTTTGTTGAGCGCATTTATGTTCTTAGATTTTGTGGAATAGAGGGTCTGGGATGTATGCACATCATCGTCAATGTCCTCTTCAAGATCATCATCTTTATTTGGAAAACGGGACCTTTCAATTTCAAGGGCATGAATAATGGCATCCTCTCTGCGAACATATCTCCCAACAGCAACTTCAGCATGTGTTCTCTTTTGCTGGCGAGCTATAGCTTTGGCTTTTTCTATACATTCATTATATTCTCCACATCGGAATGACTTCACACGTTTAGATTTCTCTAAATTATACCAGTCACTGTATAAAAGTCAAAGACAGTAGGTAAGATATGCAATTTTGGACTTAGGATGCAGGTTATAACTTTCCCTCAAGAAAAAAAAAATGCAGCATGCTCTATTCCAAAAGCAAAATGCTCAGGTAAGATGTAATGACAAAGCAAGCAATGCACATTAGCAAATTCATTTGTTTGGGAAGTTCAAAACATTGAAGAATGAAATAGCACTATCAAATTGTCAGATCGACCAAGAAATTTTTCCCTCAACCAAATTTGAATTCCAATTTGCAGAGGGGGTCACTTTATTTGTAAAACAATAGTTTGTGAATTGCACAAATAGATATCAAGAAATAGATCAAACCCTCTCCACGTAATTTCATTCTATATCTTATTTTCGGAATCAATGTTGTTTTCTTGACCATTTCAATCTTTGGTATTTAGTATATATGGAAAGCTGTAAGGTTAATCCGATTGGTCCTCCTGATGACTATCCCACTCATTAGGATAATAACACCACGAAATAAGATGAAAGCTGAATAGTAGTGCATTTTACTGATCCTCTACAACCATATGTAAGATCGCTATCATTAATCAAACTTGATGAGCTTGGATTAGCTATACACAGCCTGAAAGTGCCAATCAACAGTCAAGCATATACAGTACTCTCCGTTTCCAAGTTCCCAGGCTACCCAAACCAAGAGGAAAGAGAGCATTGTTCAACTTGAGAGTTGAGAGTGAATGAGGTCTAATACTCCTAAAGCGAACGACCAACCGAGGTTGTCAATCTACACATGCACAAGCGAACGAAATACCGTAACGAAGTGATTGCAAAGGGCAACAGGGGGAGTCAGGAGTATTGGTGACAGGACGAGGGTTTGAACAGACATGCTACCGTCCGGGCGGCCGAGGAGCTTGATGGGCGTGCCGGCGGAGCGTGGCGGGATGACGCAGTTTTCGGGCAGCTCGTCCACGCCGAGGATCCGGCCGGGCCACCAGGATCCGTTGCGGCGGCGCACCCAGACGAGCGCCCCGACCTCGGCGTCCGCCCCCGTCACGCCGCCGGGGCACTCATCCACTCCCGCGACGCTCCCCATCGCCTCGTGTCTCTGAATCCTTACCTCCGGACAACCATCACCGTTCCCCCTCCCGCTCCGCCGCCCGTCAAACTGATCAAGTCAATAGACGCCTTTCTGCTTGTTCAAAAATCAGGAAGCGGAGCAGGGGACTTCAGAGACCGGGCGAGAGAGATGGCTGTGGAGCCCAGTCGGCGGCGGAGGCTTCCCTTTGGAGGTGAGGGGTCCGGCGTGCAGGTTGGGAGAAATGAGGTTGAAGGAGAGATGTGGAGAGTGGAGTCTTGGGGAAGGAGGAAGAAGGGAGCTGGTCTGGTTAGAGGTGTGACGGTGTGAGTTGGGCCTCTTTTCTGGTAAATGGGCTCTCAAAGGTCCATTCGTATGTCAGGGTTAACAAAATCGCAGTTTGATCAGTTTTGAACAGTATATAAAAAAAAGTGAATTTGATACATGCTATTATAATTTTATAAACTTTCAAATATGCCATTGATGTATCAATAACAGATAAAGCCCTGTAAATAAATGACATGGGAACTCGAATGTCATATTTTAAATTTCACAAAATTATAATGACATGTATCAAATTAATCCTATATAAAAGACTAATAAAGTAGAAACAAATGTTTTTTTTATCAAAAACCAGTCAGTTTCAGTAACTGAGCTAAACCGGTTTTACTGAAAACCTCGTAAACGACTGGTTTTTAACGGGTTTTCAAACCATGATGTCAACTGGCGAGGCTATTCTTCCACGCTGACGCAAAACCGCAAAAGATAGCAGTTCCAGGCAAGCCATGCAGCATTTTGAGAGTTCAGTTCGAAGAAAAACACAGCTATTTTTTTGCATGTTCTTGATTCAACTCTTACAGTCCGAAAGGAAAAGAAACTTACAGGGCGACAGTATTCTGAAAGTGGAAGACGTACAGCGGTACTTTATCCAAGACAAGACATTGTGTCGCCTGAACTTAATTTCTATGCTTATGAATATTGCCTAACTATTTGCTTCCTGACATTTTATTTCTTCCATCAAATATTGATTCATAAAGGAACAAGTGCAGCTACAAAACAAGCAGCCGAACACATCCCAAACCAGTCGCCCAATATTTGTACAGATGATGAAGAGGACATGCTTGAGCATTGTTTTGCAGAACAATCCTGAGGGGTGTGATGAGCTTGGGCGTTAAAAGCCACACAACTGCACTTTCTTGGAAGCAGAGGTTACTTAGGGATCCCAATGTGGTTATATGTTACAGCATATATGAAGCACAAGAGCCAAGTACTTGTACTATTTCTCATCATTTGGTGGACTTGTCTCCGGGTTGGATAATCTGACGGTGTAAGATCAAGCTGCTCCTGAATAATACCTTGTCCATTTTGTCGTGTTTTTGATCAGGTATAAGAATGTGTTAATTCCTTGTAGAGCATGTGGCATACTTCGGACAGTTCTTGTTGACAATATCTAGGGAATATTATTTGCACAACGCAGCACTTTTGTATTCTAGCTCGAAAAGATTGCAGTGGATGTCGTTCAAGCTTGTTCACCATTGTCGACTCTTGCGTTCATGCTAGAGTAAAATGGGATTGTTACCTATGAACAAATTTATAGCTGACATCTTTGCCGGCCTATCAATGATGGGTTAACAATTATAGGCTCTGCATACAGAAGAATTGCTTCTATTTACTTTTCCATTGACATTTATGTTCATACAATGGACAGCACATTGGTGATCTACAGCCTGAGCTCTTCAAAATTGTATGTCAGTCCTGGGGCTGTCCTTCCTTTCAGGAAAAACCTTTCACGATCTCCACCCCTTTTAGTTCCACACATTTTATATAGCATAAAACAGGGGTTAATTCCAACTACCTTCTCGAATCATGATTTGTGCCACACCAGTTGAAGGTGAAAAACGGAAGCGCTACTAGTCAGTAGAAATTACTCTTTCCTTGCACAGTTGTAGCAAGGTCTCCAATGGTAGCCTCCTGAAAGAATCAAAAGCCTAACTAGACACATCCCTGATCGGTCATGGCTTGTGCAATATTAAGAAAAGCACAAATGTTAGCACCATGTACCAAACACCTGCATGGAGCGAGAAAAGGATAAGCTTTCTATACTGAAACCAGGTGAGAACATAGCTGTATATTGAAGAAACAAGGGAACAAACTCAGTGTTATCTTTCATGACTCCATAATCTTGAGCAGCCTTGATGGACCTTTCATATGTTTGTTTTATGGCATCCTGCATAACACCAAAAGCAAAAAGGTGACGTAATAAGAAATATGATAAAAGGCACCGATTGCAAGAGTCAGGAGCAGCAGGATTAACCTGAATTTTGTTCTCAAAATCCTCCACCGACAATTGCATCAAAGTAAACTCTGGATGCAATTCAAGTTCTCCAAGCGCCACCTGTTGTTTAAAAAAGATAAAAAATGGAAAATGTGAATTAGGAGAACATGTAACGGTCTCTTCGGTAAGACATACCGAGGTACTGCAACTAAGAAGAAGCAACAAACACCCAGGATGAGAAAGGTTATGAATCGAGCCTTAACCCGTGCTTTGAGGTCCCTCCCATACACAAGGGCCCACGTTTGTTAACCATGTTTTTGGGAACCAAAGTGAATGACCTTTTTTTTGTGTGTGTGAAAATAGTGTTTAAACCCTGGTCAGTAGCCTTCCACTGAAAAGGCATTGCTGCCCTGCTGTACACATGTTCGCTTTGTAGTAGTCTAGTTTACATATAGTTTTATAATGATCTCCCCCATAGGTAATTGTCAATAAGGTTATGTTAACTCTAGGTTCTTATTATGGAAACAATAGCAACAATACTTAGAAAGTGGTGAGCTTAACTGAAAAAAGGTACTCCCTTCGTTCACAATTATAAGTTATTCTAGCATTCAAATTTTGTTCCCCAATATATGTCATTCTCACTTGCCGATACACCTTTCTCTCTTTCCAATACGCTTTCTCTTTTCCCAATAAATCTCTATCTCTATCTCTCTTCTCATTTTCTGCTTACCATACTTTTTCACTTCTCCTCAATCCCAACGCCCAAGACCAGAAAGACTTATAATTATGAACGGAGTATAATTTTTCTAACCATAATATGGCTCCAGGATAAATGAATAGATACGCAAGATCATTCAAGCGGTGCATTACCCCACCAGCAGCAGTTGCCTTAGCTGGAGCAACAGTGACTTTTGCCTTTCTGAGGATATCAACTGCTTGCACAGTACAAGGCATATTTGAACCTGCAGTAGAGATATATTGTAATCAGCAGATGATGCATAACAAAAGCACAATGTCATGGTAAGATTGAGAACTTACATTCCATAAGAACACGGCAACCAGATTTAATTACTGCAACTGCCTCACCGTGGTCGATCTCATTATGCGATGCACAAGGAAACGCAACATCATGCTGTTCGCTCCATGGCTTTGCATCATCTATATACTTGGCATGTGGATACGATTTCAAATATTCCCTGGTTGATTAGATGGACAATGATATCTCAAAAACCCAGCATATACAAACAAAAGTAAGGGAAAGCCATGTACCCACTTGAGGCTCCTTTGCTGAGCCTTAATATCCCTTAGTAGTGAATATTTCATATAATCAAATCCATCTTCATCTAGCAGATAGCCCTTTGAATCTGAAACAGTTTATGGCAACAGATAGTTGGGCTGTCATTACAATTGTTGCAGTAACACAACAATTTTTGCAATAGCCAATACTAGTACATCCTCAATCCACCTACTAGTTTGCCAAATGAGGGGAAAACCCACTCTTTTATACTATTATTATAGGAAAGCTAGCAAGGGCGATAACTTATGCATAAAAATATTAATATGCTACTCTATAGGCCAGCAAGAATAATATGATTTAGGGCCATTTTATATCATATGCAAGCATCAGTAAGTTCGTATGTATCGTGTTTAAGACAGAGAGGCAATAAGTGACTGACAAATCATGGTACATCTAGCTAATTTACAGTTGATACCAACAACCATGAAAACCCATTTTGTATCGTGTTTACGTAATGAGAGTAGAAGATTCTAAGTCTGTACACCTGAGACTGTAACAGGAATGGCTCCACATGACAGAAGCTTTTCCAAGACATGCATTGCTATCTTTCCAGAACCGCTGATCACACATCTGCAGAAAACATGCACATTATGAATCTGCGACATGGTTAAACTATAATACTGATAAACCAAATGAATCTCAGTTAGAAACCTTAATCCTTTAAGCTCTTTGTTCATCTCAGCAAGTAAAAGACGGGCAAAAAATACCTACATGGATAAAAAATATTAATTATGCTTCCCATAGATGTTAGAACATGAATAATAGTCCAGTTCACATATACAGCAATGAGCAAACTCTTACAGGCAGCACAACTGTAGCACTCACACCCAAGCACACGTCGCTTACACTAACTGCAACCAAATGACATGTTAAGGAACCACCTTACCAGCCCATATCCAGTAGCTTCTGTCCGAAAACTTGAACCAGACCAGAAGATCTTAGGTCCTGTAAAATTTCCCTGCATAAGCATGCCAATCAAAGTGTAAAGATAAAAGAATAAAAAAGGAAGTTTACAGATAAAAAGAAAACTCATGAACCAGAGTGAAAGCAGTTATCGAACAAAGAGCTTTAGTTTAGGCAGAAGTAACTAGCAGAATCACACTAAAATGTAGAATGACATTCTTCGAATCAAAATGATGCATCAAATGTTATCTTTTTCATTTAAGCACATAGCTGAATTCAACTAACTTCAGACTCTTTAAACGGATGTCTGATTGAACAACTACCACAATGATAAATCATTTTCCGGTGGGTAGAGTACAATCGAAAGCATATGTAACATAATATTCCAATTATCTAACTAGGTAATGTCAGCCCCTAAATTTATTTACTTGGTCAATAATAATTACTAGCTGATGTGTAATGACAACAGGGACCAGGGTACTGAGTATAAAAGACATCTCGAGCAGTTAATAGAAATTATTTCAGATATCATGCACTTCAGTATGACCATTGTACCTGAAAATGACCAGAAAGGCGTCTATACTGCCCGAAAAGGTAGCCCATTTCTCTTGGGCCAACACCAATGTCTTCAGAAGGAAAATCCTGCAGCAAAGATTGAATTATTTTTTGGTATATATACGCACAGCATTGATTAAATTTGATTAGCAAAAAATTAATAACTTAAGCCAATATGTGTACTATGGTTGATTATAGAGTACCTGATCAGGCCCCAAATATCTATAGAGCTCATCCATGAAACTTTGACAAAAACGCATTATCTGACAAAAACAAAAACAGTTTTACATGCAATTTTTTTTTTTTTTTGTATCCACGAGAATTAAGATATTGTACCAGTACCTCATGATCACTTTTACCCTTTGGATCAAAATCACTTCCTCCAGCAGCACCTCCAAGTTTATACAATGATAAAGCATTCTTCAACGTCTATGCAGAAAAAAGAAATATTGACAAGGCATGTTAATGTTCCACCATAGACCAATGTGAGCGTCCTTATCATAAATCAAAATAACAGGACATAAATACAACACAACTAAAAGTACATGGCGTATAACAACACTACTAGAACATTAAAGATCATTTGCATCGATGGTATGAGTTAGCCTAGTATGCATTACCTGTTCAAATGCTAGAAACTTTGCCACACTTAGGTTCATGGAAGGGTGAAAACGAAGACCACCCCTGCATGGACCTAAAGCCTGACTGAATTGAACACGGAAACCTCTATTGACATGAGGTTCACCACGATCATCAACCCATGGCACTCTGAAGATGAAGCATTTCTCAGGTTCTAACAGACGCTCCAAAATTTGAACGTATCTGAAAGTTTGCCAAACAAAAATTATGTTATACTTGAGGTTTAGGGGAAACAAATCTCGGGAGGAAGAGTGTGAGTGTAGAGCAAAAGAGTTACTGGGTGTTCTTCACCAAAACTGGTTCTAACGAATGAACAACCTCTTGGATAGACTGTATAAATTCAGCTTCGTGAGGATCCCTTCTTAGTACAGATTCAAGTATTGATGCTGCTGTTTTTGATAAAGCTGGAATAGAAATGGAAAAATTCAAATGCAATTTCAATATGAAAATGATGCATTTAAACAGCTGGTTTGATAGAATGGAAAACATTAGAATAAAGGTCAAAAAGAAAGTTAATAATGCCGTATAGCATATGTATGTCCTAATGACAATCGATTGGGTAATTCCAACCCCTAAAAAAGAAAACTGAAAAAAAATAAACCCTCAAATTAATTATATCCTTTTTGCCATATCCATTCCACAGTAGAACATAGAAACACTTACCAACTGTCTGTTGATAACGAATTGCTTCTTGAATTGGACATTCATCTATGACTCCATTTCATAATTGGACATTAATATTATACTCTTAACAAGTTAACATGACACAAATGTAAGAACAATGTGTATCCTGAAAATCATGTTATCTACTTCTCACAACGCAAACCACAACAATAATACTTAAAAGATAATATATTTCCTGAAATATCCAAATGAAATGATACACTAATCTGTTACAAATATCCTCTACAACGGTACACAAGAGAACATACAACATAATCGCATGAAGCTGGGTTAACAAGCCAACAGCACCAACCTTTGACATATACCGGCCTCTCAATCTCTGGTGACTGTAACTTCTCCTTGGATGCCATCTGCAAGCGGACAGCCTCCTTATGCAGCAGGCTATTGTTGTGCTCCTCGAGTGCACTCATTTGCATGTTCCTGCTCCCCTCATTGCCATAAGGGTTCCTACGGTGCTTCCGGCCGTACTCCTTACAAACCGAGCAGAAAATCCTGGTGGTGTTGTCGTGCACGGCGACGTATGCCCACTTGTAAGTGTCCGCCCACTCCTCGCGCCATTTCTTCACCACCTTCTTCTTCTTCTTGGTGTGCGCCGGCAGCCTGAGCATCCCGTCATGCTCCTCCCCTTGCTGCGGCAGCAGCGACGGTGCAGGCGGCGGCTGCGCCTGCACGTCCACAGCGCCGGGCTGCGAGCATGGGATGAGGAGGCTTTTGTGGTCGTCGGCGGGGACGACGGTGTCGTGCGCGGACGTGACGGCGACGAGGTCCGCGGCGGAGAATGAGGGGCTGTCGCCCGGGCCGATCTCGAGGTCGATCTCCTCGCCGATGCCCCGCACCACGAGATGGTGCTGGTGCTGCCGCTGCGCCTCCCGCAGCATGTCGATCTCGTCCATGGAAGAGTTCATGCGCGCTGTCTCCGAACCATGCGGGACGCCTCGGTTCGCCGCCGCCGACAGCCGGAGCCGAGCGAATCCGGCCGGCCAGAATGGGGGATTTCGGCACTAGGGTTTGGAGAATCCGGCCGCTTGGCGGACGGGGAGAGGGTTGGGTGGAAGGCGGAGTCGATCTGGAAGCGAGGGGCGCGAGGCGTGGAGGTGTCGGGGCGAAGACGGTGGCCGGCGAGGGCGAGCAGGAACTGCCGCGGCGGCCGATTGAGCGCTGGCTGCGCGGCGGGGCCAGTGTTCCGACAAAGCAGTAACGAACGGACGAACGGTCAAGACAAGTGCGCTCAAGTGAACTGTGACCGTTGGTTCGTTGCAAGAACTGTTCAGATTGCCCCGGAGGCAACAGAAGGTTGGCGCGTGCGATTCGTGTTGAGAGCGCCGATCTTCTTCACCGAGACGCGGACTCGGGCTCTGGAGAAACCAGTCTTCATCGCGAGTGATCCTCCTAACGACCCTAAGTAATTATGTATAGTTGAAAGTGAATCAATTACAGAATCAAAAATAAGTTTATTTTATGAAATTACTTTTGTTAAAATAGTGTTTGGTACAATTTCATAATTCTTTTTATAACAAGCCCAGGAGATTAGGGGGTTTAAATCTTTGGAGCTTATCCGACAAGTTTTCATAAACATTTGTCTTAAAAATAAAGCTTTGGAGGTAGTGGGCTGTTCGACTAGTGGCGATGGAAGAGATGGCGGTGGTAGCATCGCATTGTTGCCCCCGCGAGATGCCAGACAGGCAAAAGCTACGCTCCTACTACAGATGGCTAGAGGGAAGGCAGAGGAGTGAGCATCGACGGCTGTTGTGGAGATAGAGTTGTTGGCTAGAGGAAGAAACTGATCATATTCGTGGAACGAAGAACCCCTTGTTTCCATTAGATTTAAAATTACTCTTCCATTATTTTTTTAAAAAAGATGAAATATAGCTATAAAAAAGAACAAAATAAATCAATACCCTTGGTGTTGACGTCGAAACGGATCCCGAGCCAACACACCGCTCGCATGTCCGTGTGCGGGAACACCAATGCTTCTTCAACGTCAGATTTGGGCAGCACTTAGACAACCCCATCTCGGAAGAGACTCCGTCGGAGGAGAATCGTCTTAGGTTGATCCGGACTTGATCAGGCCAGCCGGATCGCCATCAGTCCTCGTTCCTCGTCGGAACGAAGGAAGAACAACAAAAGAGGTCGAGTGCGAGGACTAGGGTGGAGAGAACGAAAATGTAAGAGCAAATAATAGAAAGAACAACAAAAGGGGTCGAGTGCGAGGACTAGAGTTTGGAGAGAACGAAAATGTAAGAGCAAATAATAGGTTCGATTGAGATAACCTCAACCGGCCATGGGCCTCTATGTTTATAGAGGTGTGATGATCTTATCCCGCAGAGCATCGGATCCTCTAAGTTAAACAACAAATTGAAATTGATCTGCTGAAAACTTTTTTAAATCGACACCACCAGAGTGTTCAGTAAAGTGCCGGATACTCCGGTGACCTGTCGAAGGGTCCGTCGCGTAAATTCAAGAACCCGAAAAGATTTGCCAGACAGTCTGGCATGGTGCCGGACATTTCGGCGGGCTAAAAGCTCAACCCCAAAAAGGCTTGTCGAACAGTCCGGCATGGTGCCGAATACTCCGGTGAGCTAAAAAGCTCCAACCCAAGAGGGTTTGTCGAACAGTCCAACATAGTGCCGGATACTCCAGTATCGAATAGTCCGACATAGTGTCGGACACTTTGATAGGTTAAATGCCCAAACTCGAAAAGGCTTGCTGGATGATCAAGCACTATACCGGACACTCAGACAGGCCAGGTGCCCCAAACCCGAGAGAGCCTGCCGGACGCTCCGGCAATGTGCCAAATACTTTGGTGACTCAACGATTTTTTGGGTGTCAACAAATGTTCTCCTATTTTTTTAAAAAGTTTCTGCACCATAAAACATTCTAAGCACCCAAAAACCTCTAAGGGCGACGGTCCTTCCGACTCATCGACCATTGTATCATTCTTAGCAATGATTATTTTCATATCGGTCATTCTTTTTCTTTTATGCTTCTTACCATACACTCAAGTATCGGCCGTTAAAAGCCCTATGTAATGACTCTCTTTAGATATTTTTCAACATGTATGCATTCCCAGCAATAACTTTTACTACTCTATATGGCCTTTCTCAACTAGGAGACCATTTCTCGAATTTGTTGCTTCTTGAGCCTACGGGTAGAATAGTTTTCCACACTAATTTGCCCACCTAAAAAGTTTTAACCTTTACCTTCTTGTTGTCATCTCTAGCAACGTTCACTTTATCTTTCTCAATTTCTTTAAAGGGACTCAAAAGCTTATTGGTGACTTCATCAATATTATCTAGCATTAAAGTTCTATATCCATCGGTGGATAAGTTATTCGGTTTAGCTAATCTTAGAGCTACTAGATTTACCTCGATGAGTAAAATAGCCTCTTATCCATACACAAGTTCATATGGTGTTACTTTAGTTGTCCCATGTCTAGATATCCGATGAGCCCACAAAACCTCCGATAAGACTTCATGCCACTTCTTGGGATAGTCATCTATCTTTTTTTTAATGAGTGTGATCAACATTTTATTACTAGACTCGGTCTGACCATTGGCTTGAGCATAATACAGAGATGAATTGAGTATCCTAATCCCAGAGGATTCGGCAAACTCTTTAACATGACCTGACATAAAAGAAGTTTCTTGATCGATAGTTAAAGTTTGCGATATGCCGAATCTATGAATAATATGCTTGGTAAAGAATTTGATTACCTCTTTGTGTGTCATGTTCTTCGGTACATTTGGTGAAATAATCTATTGCTACTGACATAAAGCGGTGCCCATTCGAAGATGGAGGATGTATTTACCCTATGAAGTCCAATCCCCATCCTCGGAAGGGTCACAATTTTATGATGAGGTTCATCATGGCAGTGGGTGCCAATTAAATATTGCCAAATCTTTGACACTCTTCGCATCCTTTGTACTAACGATAACAATCGGTAATTATGGTTGACCAATAGAATCCGGCCTCCTTAATAACTATTTTATTTTCGGAGCTGACTGATACATACCACAAATGTCCTCATGAACTTCCCCCATAGCCACTTTGGCTTCGTCGTCAATCAAACATTTCTAGAGCAAATTGTCTCTCGTTTGACGGTATAAGATACCATCAATCAAAGTATATTTGAAAGCTACATGTCGAACCTTCCTATCTACACTTTAGGTTGGACTACGGATGTATGAAGCTATAAGCGACATCCAATCAAACGATTTGGCACTATCACGGTTTGACGTGTTAGTATCCGAATGGTGTAACTCTAACACCTCAAGCATCGGTTTCTTAATAACTGAAAATTTACCTATATTAACATTGTAACCCAATGCTTGTTGTGCCAACTCGTTGGCTTTACTGTTTTCTAGCTTATGTATATGATGTATATTAAACTCATCCATCCCTTTAACGATGTCTAGGCATTTGTTCAAAAAAGCATTCAATGATCTGTTTAAGCATTGAAAATTTCTAGCAACTTGTTGTATTACTAATAACGAATCGCCGAAAGCCTCTACAGGTTTAAGCCTCAGGACTCTAACATCTCCAAGCCGAACAACAATGTTTAATATTTAGCTTGGTTATTAGTGCAATCATACTCTAATCGGTTTGAGAATTCAAAGTGTGCATCATGAGAAAAAACCAATACTACACCAACACCTTGACCCTCTTTACAAATCGATCCATCAAAATACAACTTTCAAGGGGTAAAAATCACATAACCAACATCTAAATTATGACCTAAATCAATCTGAAGTTCAACAATAAAGTCAGCAACAATTTGACCCTTTATAGATTTCAATGATTCATAAGCAAAATCATATTCAATCAATGCATAAGCCCATTTACTAAGCCTACTACTAAAAATCGACCTATGTAACATATGTTTAGTAACATCGGTTTAACAAGCAACCACACAAATACTAGATAACAAATAGTTACTCAACTTGGTACAAGCATGATACAAGAAAAAATATAGTTTTCCGATGAGAGTGTATCTTGTTTTTGCATCAACCAACCGTCGGCTCACATATGTGATCACATACTCCTTCTCTTCGGCTTCTTGTGTCAAAACAGCACCAACCACATCATCTTTCGCCGCTATGTAAAGATGAAAAAGGACTCCACCTTTAGGTGTCCTAAGAACCGGCGGCGAAGACAATTACTCTTTGATATTCTCAAAAGCTTCTTGCTGTTTTGCCCCTTAAGTGAATTCGATTTCATTCTTTAACTGAAAAATAGGAGTAAATGCATTGATTTTTTTCGATAAGTTAGATATGAATCGACTCAAGTAATTCACTTTGTCTAAAAAGCTTTGCAACTATCTCTTACATAAAGGCACTTGCACGTTTCTAATTGCTTCTATCTTCTTAGGATCTACCTCTATGCCCTTTTCACAGATTATGAAGCCTAGAAATAGAAACTTCTCAGTTGATATACCAAAAGCACATTTGAGCGGGTTCATTTTCAAACCGAAACGGCGCATTCAGTCCAAAGCGAGTTGCAAATCGGCCAAGTGAGAGTCTAAAGCAGCCGATTTGATCACCACATCATCTATATAATCCTCTATGATGACACCAAGCAAATCATAAAATATAAAGTTCATGGCTCTTTGATATGTGGCACCTGCATTCTTTAACTCGAAAGTCTTGACAACCCACTCAAACAATCCTACAAAACCAGGACACCTAAAAGCAGTCTTAGACATATCCTCTTTGGCCATAAAAATTTGGTTGTATCCCGTATTACCTTCAAGAAAACTAATAACTCTATGGACGAAAGCATCATTAATCAAAATATTGGCTATGGGCATAGGATATTCATCTTTAAGAGTAGCTCTACTCAAATTTTTAAAATCAATGCAAACTCTTATCCGGCACAATGTTAGATATCCACTCCGCATACCTTTCTGAGATGGTGTAGGCTCGTAGTACAAGAGGTCGTCGTCGTCGAACTCGGATATAGCGACGTCTCCTATGGGTGAAGGCGCTGTAGAGCCCTCTCCCAACAAGGTGTCCCAAACCCAGTGCCTTCGGAGTAGCAACCGCTTCCTCCTTCACCGGTGGAGAGCTTCGGGTTCCTTATCTCTCCACTGCTTACATTGAGGGACCATTGGCTTGATTTCGTTGAAGACCTCATCCCTCTTCTTCTTTGCATCCTCTTCTCGAATCTTTCAGAGTCGCAGCCTTTGAAGCTTTCTCTTTTGAGTGTCGGTCAACCGAAGCGGACACCACCTCAGTTGCATGTACTTGGAGGAGCTTTTGTTGCTGCTAGCTTTATGATTATGGGAAGCCTTTTCGACCGGATCATCCAACGTGATCAGTCCCGTGAAGACTCCCCCGATTTTAACATCGGTTGTGCCGATTTTCACGACAACTCCGGATGTGCTCTTTTGATGAATAAAAGCGAAAGGGACAGGTTCATTAACTTGCTTCGAGCGCTACTCTTGTCTAGGCGCGGTGGTAGAACCCCCTCCTTTGACCGATCGAGACTCCGACCGATCTGAGATAGGGCCGGAGAGCTTTGTGAAAACACCACCTCGGTCCGTTCTATCCCGGATGAAATGGTGGGTGTGGCATTGACGGTACGGGCATCGATGACAACGAGCATCCATGATCTCATGTATGAATGCCACACTGAGAATGGCGGGCAAGACATAGGAGGAAACTATAGCGGCGGCACCCCGACCCCATGGGGAGGAAGAGGAGGAGGTCTACGAATATCCGCGGTTTGCCTCATCTCCTTCCTAGGCGGGTTGCCTCCTCTTGATGGTGATCTTGGCTGCTTCATACACCGATTATTCAAATCGGTCTTTTGGTTCTTGTATTTGGCCATGAGGTGGTCGAAGGCGCTTTTGGGTCCCATCCTCTTGTCCATGGCCTTACCTTTGTTTATCTTCTACTTGCCCACCTCAGGATTCTTCGGCTTTATCATCTTGGGCTGTGGAGCTTGTCCCCCAGGTCTCGAGCCTTGGATGGTGACTTTAATAAACTTTTGACTATCGGAGGACTTTTTGAGCACCACCTTCCTAGGTGCACCTTTCTCACTCGGAGAAATATGCATCTCTTCCCCCATGATCACGTTTTTTCCTTTGGTTGTATCGGCTTGATGAGGCCGAATCAACACCTTAGGGTTAAGCTCTAGAGTGTTGACAGGGAACAGGTGCTTGTCAATCTGCATCTTTTTAAGACTCAGTCGTTCCTTATTAAGGGCTGATTGGACCTATCGATGGAAAACATTGCAATTGTTGGTAGAATGAGAATAAGAGTTATTCCATTTACAATATGTTTTACGTTTGATCTCATCTGCCGGAGGTAAAGTGTATTCAATCTTAACGTATCCACCTTTGTGTAACTCATCAAATATTTTCTCGCATTTAGCTACATCAAAGGTGTATTTTATGTCGTCTTTTTGATTCTTATGAACCCGTTTGAGTAAATCACAAGCAAATAATTTGACTTTAAATGGCCAAACGAACTCGACAGCCAAAATATCATTAGAATCATTATCGGAGCTATCCAAACCATATTCTACGACGTGCATGCTGTGGTGAGTCTTGTAATCATGCTTTATTTCTTTGCTTCGGCTTTTTTGAGCCGAAGCCCTTTGTTGGAGTTGAGTGTAAAAAAATCGTATCCCTCCAACTTTTTTCTAAGGTGCGACCGTAAACTATTAAAAGCTAGGTTGGCTAGATCTTTTTAGAAATTGTTAAATTAAAACATCAGTTCTTAACATATCTAAACCGCCGAAGATAATCAACGACGTGTTCATCTTTTTCTTGCTTAACTGATGTCAAATATGACAACTTTAATTCGTTGTCCCCAGAGTAAAAGTGATCGTGAAATTTATGCTATAAGGACTCCCACGTATAGATGGAACTCGAGGACAGTGATGAAAACCATGAAAAAGCGGTTCTGATTAGCGACAAAGAAAACAGTCGCACTTTCAATGCCTCACTAGAACTCGCTTCTCCTAGCTGTGTGATGTACTGGCTAATGTGTTCTGAAGTGGTCTTACGAGGATAAGGGACTGAGTCAAAATACGAGGGGTATGACTTTTGATAAATTCGATCTCTTTCCTTAAAATCTACCCCTAGCATCTCACGTAATTGTTTGTTTAAGTCCTCCTTAATACGAGCCATGCACTCCTTTATATTTACTATGGGTGGCCTAGTGGATGTGCTCACCTTTATGGCACTAAATTGTTCATTAGGTATAGGACCATGAGGAATACCTGTACCGATTGATGGGATAGGCGGTGTGCTATAAGCAATGGTATTGTAAAGAGGAACGAAATTAGCCAATTCATTCAATCGGCTCGTAGCTGGATTGGAGATGCTAGTGATTGGCTCTACGATAGTGGGAAGCACTATCAAAGCATTGGTTTGCACATACGGTTGAAAACTAGTTTGTCCATTAAACTCGTTTAATGGCAATGCCATACACCGGTTGTTCTACACTAGACGTGATAGGCTCTAATGCACTAAGTAAAAGGATCTACATGCGCAACATGAGAAGATGATGCAATACCAACATTTTTAGATGACTTAGACAAGTTTTTTTGAATCATGTATTGCATATCATTAGTTAAGACTTTTCAAGTCGACAAAAATAATATAAAAGGTCTTCAAAATTAACAAGAGGGTGCAAAATGTTCTCACATTGGCAGCAGCCATGGCCGCGTCGTCGATGATGGTCGGAAGAACGGGTTTCTTCACTTGAGAGATCGCGCCTTGGCAGTCTTTCTTAAAGCACACCAAGTACTCTTGCAACTCTCGCTCTTTCCGTGCCTTGCGCGCCTCCTCGGAGGCCGTCCGACGCTCTAAGAACACCTTACATGCTTCCTTGGGCAACTTCTCTAAAGACGGCATGGCAATGTTCGTCGTTGAGATCTCAGAGGTCATGGTGGAGAACGACGATTCCGTTTGTGCAATCAGAATCACTATTTCCCCAGTGGAGTCGCGAAAAAGTATATTGACACCGAAACAGATCTCGGGCCAACACACCACTCGCACGTCCGTGTGCGAAAACGCCGACGCTTCTTCAACGTCGGGTTTGGACAGCACCTAGACAACTCCACCTCGGGAGGGATCCCGTCGGAGGAGTATCATCTTAAGGTTGATCCGAGCTCAGTCAGACCAGCCGGATCGCCTTCGGTCATCGCAGGGATGAAAGAAGAATAGAAAAAGGGGTCGAGTGAGGGGATTAGAGTTTGGAGAGAACGAAAATTTAAGGGCAAATGATAAGTTCGATTGGGATACTCTCAACCAGCCATGAGCCTCTGTTTTATAGAGGTTAGATGGTATTATCCCGCAGAGCATCGGATCCTCCAAGTTAGGAAACAAATTGGAATTGATCTACTGAAAACTTTTCTAAATCGACACTACCGGAATGTCAAGTGTCCGATACTCCGGTGACCTGCCGGAGGGTCCGTCGTGTAAATCTAGAAACCTAAAAAGGCTTGCCGGACAGTCCGGCGTGGTACCAGATACTCGGTGGGCTGAAAGCCCAACCTCGAGAAGGCTTGCTAGACAGTTCGGCTTGGTGTCGAATACTCCGGTGGGCTGAAAAACTCTAACTCGAGAGGGCTTGCCGGACAGTCCAGCATGATGCCGGATACTCTGATATTAGACAGTCTGGCATAGTGTCAAACACTCTAGTGGACTAAACGCCCAAACCCGAAAAGGCTTACCAGATGATCCGCGGCACTATGGCGGACACTCCGACGGGCTAGGTGCCTCAAACCCGAGAGGACCTGCCGGACCCTCCACCAATGTGCCGGACACTCTGATGACTCAACGATTTTTTGGGTGTCAACGCTTGGCTTATGAGAAGGCAAAGTGCTCTTACTAGAATACTTAACTATAAAAACATAAAACAATCATAAAAACTGCCTGACTCTATCTCGAGGTGATTTTCATACATTTAGTTACATTTTTTTCTTTAGTTGCATTCCATATCTAAACTTTTTTACTTTAGTTTTTATAGAACCTTGATAATTTTGACTGACCAAAATTATATATCCTGATAGATCACCACTTCAACTCAAAATGTTTTATTCACAACTCGGAAATCCTTCGATATTGTGTGAACCATAAAAGTTCTTTTCTTTCCTATTTGCTCATAACATCGTGGCTTGCTTTTACCGAGACAAAAAATTAAGTGATAATTATGCTGCGTATTTTGATTCAACAGATACTCTTAGCCAAAAAAAAGTGGCCGCAATATCCCACATATACATCTACTACCTCCATTTCAAAATATAAGCATTTTTAGATTTAGATAAGGTCAAACTTTTTTTAACTTGTACTAATAATATCTAGCAAATCACATAATTTTTAATGTAAAAATATATTTTTTATAAAAGTTTATTTCATGATGAATCCAAAAATATAATTTTTATATGACAAAATATTATTAGTGATCAAAGTGACAAAAGTTTGACTTAGAACAGAGGGAGTACTAAACACACACTGTTACATTGACTCAGGTGCAAATCCCTAGAAAGCCGCAAACTTCAGACTCCAAAATCCCACTCTAAATTTAACGGTTTGTACTTTGCTGCGATCTGGTTGGACCGAGAGTTTTGAGTTATTCCGTTTGACTAAAGATGCAAATCCAGTAAATAATTGACAGATCCGATAAAAAATGTCATTCATGAAATTGCATTCTGTAATGGCCCTTGGCCGCCGGCGTGCTTGTCGCCGGGACGTGAGTGCAGCCAGCAGTCGCCGCGAGACCTAGCGGCGAAGCATGAACTTGAGGCACAAGTTTGGGACAGAATGATTCTATTATTTCTTTCGTGAGTTGAGCAAAACAGAGGAGCTGGTATAAATATACCGCTCAAGTCCCAAACACACTTCCCACTCTTAGACATGTACAGGACCAAAATACGCTTACGCCTTAGCAACACACACACCAGCGCTAACTAGATACGCCAACAGCATCAGGTGTGACATCTCCCCCGGCCTCAGGTGTTGCTTGTCCCCAAGCAATGGCAGTAGGAAAACGTTCCTTGACCGCGTAGAAGTCTTCCCAAGTGGCGAACTCCGCCAGCAACTGCATCCACTTAACCAGCACCTATGGAATAGCATGGTTTCCCTTCTTCACAAGACGACAATCCAGAATCGCCTCAGGTTCCAGCGGCTGCTGATCCAGCAACGGGAGCTTCGGTAATGTCGAGAACACTGGAGTGTAGTTAGGAGTGACCGGCTTGATCTGCGAAACATGAAAAACCGGGTGTACTTGGGATCCTGAGGCAACTGCAACCTGTAAGCCACGGCGCCAATCTTCTCCAGAACAGTGAAAGGTCCAAAGTACTTGAACGCAAGCTTCGGACAAGGACGATTCACGACAATATGTTGAGCATAGGGTTGAAGCTTCAAAAGTACTTGCTCTCCCACCCCAAACTGGCGCTCTGTCCTGTTACGGTCAGCTTTGAGCTTCATTCTATTTTGAGCAGATGTCAGATGAGATTTCAGCATCTCCATATGAGCTGATCTGGAGGCCAACAACTCGTCCACAGACTGCTCATGCATCCCAGACAAGACCGGTGCAGCAGCAATTGGTGGATCGTACGCATATAAAACTTTGAAGGGAGAACAACCGAGCGAACTGTGATGGGATGTATTATACCAGAATTCGGCCATGGCCAGCCAGGACTTCCATTTAGAAGGGGTAGAACTCAGCACAGCGAAGGTACATTTTGAGGCATTGATTGACTCGCTCACTTTGGTCATCTGTTTGAGGATGATAAGCCGTACTAAGGAGCAACTTAACATTCAGAAGCTTCAGCAAGTGAGTCCAGAAGTGACTAGTAAAGATCTTATCCCAATCAGACACAATCGACTTGGGTAAACCATGTAACTTCACCACATTATCCATAATAACTTGAGCCACAGTAGGAGCAGAAAAAGGATGCTTCAAAGGAAAGAAATGCATACTTCGAGAAGCGATCCACTATGACCAAGATCACCGTGAATCCTTCGGATGATGGCAACCCTTCAATGAAATCCATAGTAATGTCCTGCCAGGCACCAAGAGGCAAAGTGGCTGTAGTAAACCAGCAGGATGGACCCTCTCATGCTTGGCTTGCTGACAGACCAAGCATTGTTCAACAAAATTATCAACATCCAACTTGAGTCCCTTCCACCAAAACAGCTTTTTAATATGTTGATAAGTAGCATGAGTCCCGGAGTGGCCCCCCAACAACACTGTCATGTAACGCTGAAATCAACCTAGTGCGTAAAGCTGAATTTGCTCCAATCCAGATCACATTATCCTTCTTGATGAGACCTTGTTGCAGCTGAAAACCCTGATCATTGGGATTCTGAACAGCCAACTGAGCTAACAAGCTTTATGCCTCAGGATCAGTGGCATAAGAGTTTAGAACTTCTTGTACCCACATAGGCTGTACTTCAGTGACTGAGGTAATAGCCATACAACAACCCACTTCAGATTGCAAAGATTGATCTTCCAGGAAGCATAAACTGTGGTGATCTGTTTGTATAATGAATTCAGACTGCTACAAATATTGCTTCCATTTTTCCACTGCCATCATCAATGCAAGGAACTCCTCATAAATTGAAAGGCTCTTGTTCTTGTCACCCAACGCTTTACTGAGGTAAGCTATCGGACGGCATTGCTGCATCAAAACAGCCCCAATACCATCAGCACAAGCGCCTTTCTCTACCACAAACGGTAAGTCAAAACAAGGAAGAGTCAACACTGGTGTAGTAGATAGTGCTGTCTTCAAAGCAGTGAAAGCAGTTTCAGCCATCGGGTCCCAAGAAAACTGCTTGAGTTTGAGTAGACGGGTCAAAGGCTCGGCCAACACACCACAGTTCCGAACAAACTTGCGATAATACCCCGTAAGACCAAGAAAGCCACATAACTCAGTGGCAGTAGAGGGCTTGGGCCACTGTTGCATCGCCTCTGTCTTGCTAGGGTCAGTTGCCACCCCTTGGCTAGACACAATCCCAAATAGCATAACTCAGCTTTGGCAAAATGACATTTAGACCTCTTCAAATAGAAGTTGTGCTCCCTCAACTTCAAGAAAATCTGTCTCAAATGGTCCACATGAGCTTCAATATTGGGGCTGTAAACAAGGATATCGTCCAAGAACACCGTAGCGAACTTCCTCAAAAACAGAGCCAAAACTGAATTCATAGCACATTGAAACGTAGCCGGAGCGTTCGTCAACCCAAATGGCATGACATGAAACTGGTAATGCCCATGGTGTGTCTTAAAAGCCGTTTTATACTCCTCATCGGGGCCCATTCGAATCTGATGATACCCTGCCGTCATATCCAGACTAGTAAACACAGTAGTACCGGCAAGCTCATCCAATATCTCATCCACTAGAGGCATAGGAAATCTGTTTTTGATAGTCAGTGAGTTCAGTTTGCATAATCAACGCAAAAGCGCCACGATCCATCCTTCTTTTGCACCATCTACACAGGAGATCCGAAAAGACTCACACTAGGAACAATGAGACCAGCCTCCAACAGAGCTGTCACTTGTTTCTCAATCTCTGTTTTCTGAGAAGGAGAATAACGATAGGGCTTCGAATTGACTGGAGTGGCTCCTGGGATCAAAGGAATATGATGGTCGAACGGCCGAGATGGAGGTAAACAATGAGGATCAGCGAAAACATCACTGAATTCAGCCAACGGGTCCTGACACTTCCTGCACTTCGTGTTGAGGTAGAAGAGCAATACCCTGCAACACAACCGACTGGCCTTTATCCTGAAACTTCAGAATGCGATGTTCCCAATCACAATGCATCGGACTGTGAGCACTGAGCCAGTCAAACCCAAGAATGGCATCACAAACCTCCAAAGTCAGAACCCGCATATCTGTTGTAAACGTGTGACCATTAACCCAGCAGTCCAGCTGAGGAATCCAAGTATCACTGACAAGAATACCTCCATTACCCACTCGAACTCGCACTGGTTTACAAGATTGCACTGAAAGCTGCAGGCGCTGCACCATCGCACTGCTAATGAAGCTGGTCGAACTGCCTGAATCTACAAGCAGCAACATCACCGGGTCGTGCAGAAGAGCTTGCACCTTGATACTCTGGACATCATCGGTGCTTGAAACAGCACTGACCGAAAGATGGCAGAGTATTTCCTGATCATCCTGCTGTGCCAAGGTATTCAACACTTCATCCGACAACACCATATTCAATTCCTCAGTAGACAGAACATTGACCGCAATCTGAACACACTTGGAACATTTTGCCAGGTGCCCAGGTTCAAACTTCTCACCGCAAGCGTAACAAAGACCATGCAAGCGACGATAATCCCGTACCTGACGCTCTTTGGAGAGATCAGCGACTGCTGGTGGTTTGACTTCAGGACGAGGAGACTTTGAACTGAAAGTACCCTTGGTTGCTTTCAAACGACCAGTCTCCTGCACCTCCTGTTGTACAGTTGCATGGAACACTGCACGCTCCACTGTCAGAGGAACCTGAGAACGAACAGCACCCTGCAACTCTGCTTCAGACCCTTGATGAACTGAGTAACAAAAAACACCTCATCTAGTTCGGCATTGTGTAATGCTGCAGAATATCGTGCAGCTTCAAACGCTGCCACATATTCCTCAACCGAGCCGCGCTGTCGCAGATGCAGTAACTCATGCATAGCTTTAGGTTACTCATAACAACCAAACTTCTCCAACACTGCTCCAGCTAATTGCTCCCAGTTACCCAACCCTTCAACTTATACACCTGCAACCATTTCGCCGCATTGCCCTCCATATGCATCGACACGGCAGTTACCCACATAACCTCCTCTACCTGAAAAATCGTGAAGTAGTTGATGCATTTGCCCAACCAAATTGTCTGATCCTCTCCATGAAACTTGGGAAATGATAGCTTCGGCAGTGTGTTTAGTCCCACGCTCCCCTCTGCGAGACTGGTGGCCACTATCCATCGAACACCTTGCTGTCTGGTCGGCCTCGCCACGACCACCCTGCTCCGACGCCCTGGTCCACCCTGGCGATCGGGCGCGAGACCCCATCTCCTCCTCATGATCGCACTCCAAGTCCTCCGCCATCTTCCCCAACGCCAATCGAGCCACGGCTTTCCCCGTCGCCTCCACCTACTGCATCATCTTCGCCCGCTCCTGATCGGCTAAATCAGCACGGGCCACCATCTTCTGTTGATTCTTATCCATCACTTCCAAGCGCTGACTCAGAGAACCCAGCGCCTCGAACACCTTCTCCCACCGATCATCCTTCTTCTCCGCTGCAGCCATGGTGGAGAGCAAAATCTCGGTCTGTGCAGAGGGTTTGGCGGTCCTGGAGGGCGTCGTCGTGACCGAGCCTTAAACCAAGCCAACCGCGGGCGGATTTACAGGAGATCGGGCTCCACGAACAATCGTCTCACCCAATCTCGACCAGCCACCCCCGATATTTTACAGCTCAAGGTCGAAGGGATAAAATATTTTACAGCTCAAGGTCAAAGGGATAAAAGGCACAACGAGCGCGAAGTGGACTCACCCGCCGAGGATAACCGGTTTCTGATACCAGCTGTAATCGCCGGGACGTGAGCGCAGGCAGCGGTCGCCGCGAGACCTAGCGGCGAAGCATGAACTTGAGGCACAAGTTTGGGACAGAATGATTCTGTTATTTCTTTCTTGAGTTGAGCAAAACAGAGGAGCCGGTATATATGCTCAAGTCCCAAACGCACTTCCCACTCTTAGACACGTACATGACCAAAATACGCTTACACCTTAGCAACACACACACCAGCGCTAACTAGATACACCCGACACAGCATCAGGTGTGACACATTCGTACCGATAACTTACTCAAGCCGAACAATCTAGCAGATGAACACATTTGATAAATATCGATGTAAAGAGGCTTCATCTTCGGATCATGACTATATTGGCTGAACTAAAATGCATTGATATATATGCCAGATTTAGTGGGTTCCAGGATAACGAGTCAGCATCCAATGGAGGATCGAGGACTGCATTTTTCCACGGAATGCCATGTTAAAACATATTACCTCCATCCATGCATATAAGTAGTATTTCTAGATTCGGTCAATATCAATCAGTTTCAAACTTTGACTATCAAATAAATAAATTATAATTTTTTCTAAGTAAAATGATGCCATTAAATTCATCATAAAATCAACTATCATATTAAGTAACTATTGATCTTTAAAAAACTATTTTTAGATATTATTTAGTCAAATTTAGAAAGTTTAACTTTTACCAAATCCAGAAAAGACTAGGAACAAAAGCTTAGATAAGCTTCTCGAAACACAGCTGAAGCGAGGTACCCTGCCATTCTAATGCCGATTGGTTGGTCTAAAAATAAATAAGTGGCGTTTGAATGATAAATGAGGGCTGGGTTTAGGATTGAGAAATAAATTGAGTTTTAGAATGTAAAATGGGGTGGATGACTGAAGAATCTAAATCTTTCCCTTTTTTTCCCAATCCGATTCCCAACTCTCATTTCAATGAATCCAAACGCCACCTAAGCTCTTCAGGTGAAGTATGAGCCTCATGCAGAAGATAAACTAGATCATGTTCCAAGAGGATTTTTATCTTCTTCTAGTTAATCAGAAGCTGAGTTAGATGATATGAAAGCAGCTTATTTCTAGGCTGCAACTAACAGCCTTCTGATCTTCTGTCCAAGATGTAAGACCCCAAATGGCAAATATCTGAACTGATGGAGATGGTAATCCGGTTCAACAAAGCAAAAGTCGATGCAGAAATCCAGTATTCGCGTTAGTTTGTACAACTCACCAGCTACTCATCTGCGTTAAGTCTATCTGCAGCAGATAGTAGCAAGTCAACACCATCATATTTACTACTTTGCAGCCTCGTATCAACCTTCCTGTGGAGCTTCAACATCCTTCTCTCATACTGTCTCATCCCGTCCTTGGCTTTTTTTGCACTACATGATGAGCAATACCACTGCCCCTTGGGTATTGCAGAACGGCGAGGCATCATGCAGTAGAGATGGTAAGCCTCATCACAGCCATCGCACAGAATGGTCAGAGCATCATCTTTGTTAGAAAGACAAACACGGCACAGGCAAGATGGGCAGTACCAGCAAGGTTTATCTCGCTGAACATCACTAGCAATCTGCTTAGACTTCAAGCAGCGGATGTGGTAGTACTTATATAGACAGTGGGCATGACCGCATATCAAGAACCTCTTGTCTTCCTCTTCAGGATTTCCACATATCTTGCACGACCTAACTATATTAATCTCTGGCAGTTCTTCATTCTTAGAGTCTACACTGTAAAGAACTGTTGCTCTTGACTTCCCATTGGGTGTATTTTCACATTTTGGAGAGCTGCAGACCTCAAGCCTATCACAGGCAACACAATTTTTGTGCAACCAATTTGGTTGGTAATGTGCCAAGACCAAGTCACCTTCAGTTGATTTATCCATGCTACAGTTTCTACAATACCAACTTTGTGTTGAAATAGATGGAGCAGGAGGCTCGGTGCATGAAATGTGGCAAGACAACATGCACTTAGTACATGTGAGAACACTTACACCTCTTGCTTCCTTGCCACATTGGACACAGGTACTGTCCTTCTGAACATTAGAAACATCTATTGGATCTGACTGATCCAAATCTACTGGCTCTGACTGATCCAAATCAACTGGCTCTGATTGATCCAGATCTACTCTATCTGACTTAAGCAAGTGATTGAAATCCTGGGATGTTGAGATCACCAATGCATTTGATTCAACTAGGTTGATGGTTCCAGAGCTGGTCACCACAGCTCCCTGCAATAGTGAAGAATTTTATTAAAAATGTGAGAAAGGGGACATTATAAACAGTAAAGTAAATAAAGCACTCACCTTGAGCTCATTATCATCTGATTCCCTCTCTCTTCCAACCTAAAGAAAGAAACACCATATTTCAGTTCAAATTCGTATCAGATAGACAAAATTGAACAGTTTAATATAATGTATAAGGCTTTCAAGACGATTTTATCCGAATTGAACATACAATACAAATAATAAGTAAATCTAAATGAACCCAAGCATCAAATACTTACCAGATTTCCACAGGAAGCTTCGGTGAGGCTTGATAGACTATTTGCTAGTTCAACAATATTTTGACCAGCTGTTTTAAGATCCTCCCATACCTGCAGTAATAACAAAAGTGAACCTGCTGTTGGACATATATTTCTTCTATTATAGATAAATTTTTGTTTTATCTTCCTATAGTAACCCCATTGTATAAGGGGCTATGTGCATATTGTAATGCATCTACTCTATATATGAGCCATTGGCCTCCTAGGAATACAAGATCTGTTTTCCTAACATAGTATTAGGACCAGATAGATCTAAGGTTTCATGAAAGGGCCATTAGACTAGAGGTTAAGCGCCACAGTAACACCCCTCGTGCTAGGTTCGAATCTCCATGGGAGAAAATTTCAGAATGAGGGTAAAAAAATCCCCCTCATCGACTCACAGCAGCGCACAGCCACTCGAATCTCCATGGGAGAAAATTTCAGAATGAGGGTAAAAAAATCTCCCTCATCGACTCACAGCAGCGCACAGCCACTGCCCGGCATGGCCGTGCGCAAGCTTGCAGAGGTCAAGCTGCACATGGTGAGCGCGCACGAGAGCGCCACATTTGCAGAAGTAGAAAAGAAGGCCGAGTGGCAAAAGGCAATGGAAGAAGTGATTCAGGCCATGGAGAGCAGGACATGGCACCTCATCAAGCTCCCACATGCACATGTACAAGAGCCCACAGTGGACCCGATGGTGGCAGAATCCAGCACGGGTAGGCCTGTTAACGGGCTGAAAAAATGAACTAGCTGTGTAGAGGGCCGGATATCATGCCAAAAATCCATTCATTTTTGGCCAAGCAAACAATAAGGGATGATTTAGTTTGTGAAAGGCCCGTGGGCTGAGCCGTTTTATGACCCCTAAGCGCGGGCTAGAGGAGCCAGTTAGGGGAGTTGGCCGACAGGAAATAAGAAGCACGAGCAGACACAGGTGAAGCCAGCAGCGGCAGAGTCCGATGAAGAGCTGATGGTGCGGCATGAGCTCTGGCAACCATGATGGTGCTGTCTCCCTATCAGCGGCGACTGGAGCCTTCCCAAACAATCGACAGAGAGCCTGGCAGAGGAGCAGCGGGAGGGGAGGCAACGGCAGGGGAGATCCAATGCCGAGGAGCCGAGCGCATGGACGGAAGTGGTGGCTTGAGGCAGCGAGTCAGGAAGCCGGCAGCTTCAGGCAGCGAGCTGATCTAGTAGAGGCAACGGCACGGCGGGAGCCACAATAGCTAGCCGGAGGTGTGGTGGAGACATGGAGCTGGCTGAAGCAGTGGCGTGCATGATTGTAAGGGTGGAGCGGAGAGTGGAACCTGTTGTCATGGTGGGGAAGGGAAGCAGGAGCCAGCAGCGAGCAAGGCATGGGATAGCTGGCACAATGATGAAGCCCAGGTCGGGAAGAGCGCCCCCCAGGAGCAAAAGAATGGTCCAGGAGCGTGCATAGTGAAAGGTATAAAAAATTAACCCTAGACCTAACCCAACATAGCCACTTTTAAGAAGCGAGTTCATTTTTTTTGAACTAGAGGTTTCGAAGGTAATCTTAGGTGCACCTATTTACACCTCTATTAGGAAGGCACATTGCATTTAAAGTAGCCCCAAAGGTGCTATCTATAGAGGTACATGAGAAAAACCCTAGAAAGGAAAATTACAATAATGCCTTTGACTATTATACCCTCATAAATAGTGACCATCAAATTGTTATAGCTGTTGTTATACAGTAGAATCATGATACTACTTCTGATTGGAAATTTAACTTGTGTCAGGATTTCTATTGTTGAAAATTTTGATCTATGACTAGCAGTACATGATGATTATAAATATTGATGATGAAAGATTTGAATTGTTAGGTTCATTATGGAAAATATTTCGAAAACATATAATCATGTTTATTTTAAGTATCATATATTCATAATGATTGTCAGTTAAAGTATCCTTTGTAGTCTTGTAGGTTGTGTCGATGTCCTGAATGACTCACATTTTTTATAAGATAGGTTTTAGCATTTTTGCTTCCAAATGGAGGAAAGTTTCCAATGCACACAGCATCGAAAAAGGCCATGCTGATCTTGCACGAGAATATGACACACTAAGCAATATGCAATGGAATAGAAGAAATATTGATCAGACAAATATGTAGTATGCCGTGCTAGTAGGACTCTACGATATTTAAAGAGTGAAAAGCTATTAGGTTGTTATTACCAGTTTCAGATCACACAGGAATAATCCAGGTTCATGTCCATAATTTCCATTTTTCATCCTTGAGTCAATCACACCAAAATCAAAATATCTAGTTCTCTCCTCATCTTGATGCACAGTTCTGCAAAGAACATTGCACAACAACACAAAGTCCTCTGACCTTAATATGTCCATAAGAATATTCTGGCACTTAGCAGTGTTTCCATCAGACAGTTCCACTGTATCAGGTACCTGAGATAAGTCAAGTGTTTCACGATGAATAAGATTATTAGTCTTCTTAAGTGGCAACATACAAAGAATTGCACAAAATGATTTTCAAGACAGGGATGTTCATAACCTATTGTTCCATCCAACAAGTATGTGTGACTTGATAATGCACTTTTGTAGCACAAGATATTTATAGATTATTAAATACTATAACAGAATATAACAACCATGCAAGAATACCAGTGATTCAGGAATGCTATTATTCTTCCTAATTGTTCCGAGTTGAGCACAACCATACAAAAGGGCATCACGAATACATGTCAAAATGCCAGCACCCTCTTGTACATCTGATGAATGCATCAGTCCATCCATAACATTTCTCCAACAGGTCGTCCAATGGTTACTTCTTTGTTTCTCGAATTTGTTGGTGTTACAAAACAATTTATTCTCCTGAGGCCCTTCTTCCATTATTCGCTGCACAATAAACATCTAGTAATTAGCAGGTTACTCCAGCAGAAAAAATTGCAAAAAGGTAAGCGATTTTAAATTGTAACTCAGAATAAACATGTTGCTAGTAAGTATAGTTTTGACTCGCAACTAGTATCCATGTGTTGCCTTCCCCCCCCCCCCCCCCCCCCCCCCCCCCAATCCAAAAAAAAAAAAAAACTTGTACCACCAAAGGTCACACGAATGTTTGACCTATGTAGAAGTGAATGGTTCAGCTGGACACAAGAAAGTGCTTCAGTGTGATATTGGCCAGACTCCTAACAGATGAATAAACACCTTTGTCGCCTTTATTAGGGTGTTTAGCTAATTTTTTTTTCTGAATATGCAGGAGAGCTGTGCATCTTTGTATTAGAGAGAAGAAAAGTACCACTTACATCATCACCAACTCGTGCGTGAATCAAATATGAGAGATACTGAGTGAACTAAATCAAAGACACTAAGAAACAAACTCGCCACTATGGTAAATAAGCTGAATGTGCTTTCCCAACAACCTTGACAAGAATGAATAGAAACATCTCCTGAGACATGTTTTAGATGACCTCGAGTTGGGTTTTGGTCACTCATCTGGCCTCAAGACCAATATAGCAAAAAGTTTGGTAACACCGATTCATTGCAGTGAGGAAGATCCAGGGCGAATCTCAGATTTGCTTCCTTGCGAGCTAAAGGAATTCCCTTGCACTTACTTGGGCCTTCCTCTCTCGGTTCGTAAACCAACCAAAACTGAACTTCAGACTCTTATTGACAAGGTTGCAGATTATCTCCCACACTGGAAGGCCTTTTTCTTGAATAGAGCAGGACATCTGATCTTGGTGAAAACTGTGTTCACAGCAGTTCCTATTTACTTGATGTCGGTATTGGATCTGCCAAAGTGGGTTATCAAGGGGATTGACAAGTTCCGAAGAGGTTTTCTGTGGAAAGGAAGCAATTCGGCAAACGGTGGAAATTGTCTAGTGGCCTGGAACCGGGTTCAACGGCCCCTGCATTATGGTGGACTTGGTATCCATAATCTGGTAGTGCTGAATTGGTCACTCCGTATCCGCTGGCTCTGGCTGGATAAAACAAAGGCTCCTCGACCTTGGGAGGGTTTATCAATTGAAGTACCACAAATCCACATGCAATGTTCAATGTAGCTGTGGTTAATACGGTAGGGAATGGGCAGTCTACCAAGTTCTGGAACAGACCGGTGGTTGGATGGCAAGACAATATCAGAACTCACCCCTCACCTATTTGCTTTGATCCCGAAGAGGAAGACTAGACAGAGGACAGCGGCTCAGGCTCTAACCAATCTTTCTTGGACTGCTGATATCCAGGGCACCCTTACGGTGCAGGTTCTGGTTGAATACCTTAAGGTGTGGGGCACGCTTGAGGGAATCAATCTACAGCAAGGAATGGTGGACCGCCACGTTTGGCGTTTCACTCGGTCCAGAGCTTATACTAGTACGTCAGCCTATGAGACCTTCTTCCTTGGTACGATCAGGTTTGCCCCTTGGAAGAAGTTATGGACATCTTGGGCTCCTTTGCGATGTATGTTCTCCATGTGGCTTGCCATCAATGATTGATGTTGGACAGCGGACTGGCTTGCACGGCGTAACCTGCCGCACTCGGCAGTCTGTGCCTTGTGTGACCAGGAGAATGAATCAATCCATCATGTCCTGTTATCATGTGTCTTCTCTAGACAAGTCTGGTCTACCATCCTGCAGCGTATGGGCTTCATCTCCTCCTCGCCCATTCCTCAATCCGACGGTTCTCAAGTTGGTGGAACAGTGCTAGATATTGCATCCCCAAAGAACTCAGAAGGGGGTTCAACACATTCGTCGTCCTCATCGCTTGGGAAATTTGGAAGCACCGTATTGACTGCGTTTTTAATGGAACACATCCTGATATCTCATCAGTACTGCAGGCAATTGAGCGGGAATCGGTGTTCTGGTGCCAGCAGGCGCCTCACAGCTGCAGTTCTTGCTGCTGCAGTTCTTGCCGCTGCAGTTCTTGCCTTCAGCTGTTTCAAGGCTCTTAGGGGTGGCGCGAATGCTGTGATCAGGTGCCTTTGTATCAGTGCGTGTGTTGGGGGGATTGTTTCTCCTCCCTTGTATTTTGTTTCTCTCCTTCTTAATGAAATGATGCGTAGATCTCCTACGCATTCGAGAAAAAAAGATGACCTCGAGCAACTAGAGAAGACAATCTAGACCCACTAATGTGACCAAGACGATTATGCCACTAAACAAAAGTCCCGGTAGAAGCAGCAAGGCCAGCACCAACATTAGAAGGAAGACGAAGCCAGTAAAGCTGCTAAAGACGCGGAGCATCATGGCGCCGGCAGCAAAAACCAATTTGAGCCCTAGAATCAAGAATCCAAGGTTGATGGAAGACAATATGAAAGTGTGGAAGAATCTACTCCAAAATCAAGAATCAAAAGTTGAATAAGTGTTCATCTGGGCTTAGTCAAACATGTCTTTGGTATTTCACAAATTATTTCTATAAATATAAGTTCATTTTAATGTATATAAAATGTATATTATGAAATTATTTCTTATGACGAATATAAAAGTACAAGGCTCATATTGTTAAAGTTAATCGAATCTATATAAATTATTAGTCAAAATTAGATGGCAAGGACCAAGACGAACACTTATTTTGGGACGGAGGTAGTAGAGAGCATCACCACATGGCTCATTGTGACAACAAAGTTGAGTCCACTCTCAGAGTATCTCAGAGTATCACCAAACTACTACCCTCAAGTATAGCCAAAGTCTAGATAACCCTCTAAAGTATTTTTTGGTCCAGTTTATCCCCACAACTTTGTCACTTAACTAAATTTACCCCCTACTACAATTCGTCTTTTTTATTTCTCCATATATAAGCGTAATCTAAAACTAAGGGCATGTTTGGATGGCTACCACACTTTGCACCAAAACTTCAACGCTCCGCAAAAATTATGGCAATTATTTGCGTTGTTGCCAAACTTATGGCCGCTCAATAGGATTCTAGTTCATTTCTCATGCCAAGCTTAAAAGGCCAAATTTGTTTGCCGAACTTTCGACGAACCACACTTGTGGCGTGGCAAAATTCGGTAGTCACCCAAACAAACCGTAAAATATTACGAGATGATAGAGCACATCATAACTACCTAATATATTTTTGTAATTGTTTTCATTGAGGACAGTTAATAGTAAATTAATCTTTAGAATATAAAATTATATGAAAATAATGATAAAAAATGTATGATATATTTTTATAACATGTGTTATGATGTGCTATATCATCTCAAAAAATTCTAGCTTAAGATTACTATTATATATGGATAAACAAAATAGAAAAATTTATAGTAGGGGGTAAATTGAACCAAATGGCAAAGCTGTGGGGACAAATTGAACCAAAAAACAGTTTAGGGTTTATCTAGACTTTGGCTACACTTGAGGGTAGTAATTTGGACTTTATTATATTTTTTTAAATCCCCAATCCAATACTGGATCTGATAGTCTGCAGAAGTGTTGGAAAAGAACCAATACGCACAAGAGTGTTTTCCTAAATGGCCATCTAAACGGGTCTAGACAGTAGACGGCAAGGAACCGAACAGTTTAGCCCCTAAACGGTGCTCTAAATGGTTGACCCATCTAAACGGTCAATAACCCGTTTAAACGGGCTAAACGTTGTAAGCAGGATGGTTTTAGACGGGGTTTAGACGGTTTTAAACGGGTTTTAGACAGGCTTAGACAGTTTTGGTTATGATGCTTCGACATTTTGATTGCTTTTGCTTGTTACTACCAGTTAGTCTTCTATTGTTAGTACATTTCCCAAACTGATATCACTGGGGAACATTGAACGAGTGCAAATTATAACATGTGTGTGCAAATATCTCATTAATTTCTACAATTTATACATGTGAAATTGTGCTAGAGTAGAAAACCGTTTAGCCTGTTTAAACACCATCTAAATCCGTATAGACCGTTTAAACACTAAACTTTGGGTCACCGACTAGCTACCGTTTATCGTTTACGTTTACATGGCGCACAACGTTGATGGAACTATCCTTGCTAGAATTCAAAAATACGGAATTCTTCAATTATTATACCATGATTAACATAATTTTAATTGCAGAAAATTTCACAAGCACATCTTATAGATCTAATGCATAAACCTGTTATCTTTCACATCTCAGTAGATGAAGCATGAGGACCATGGGTCCTTTCTCTTTCCAGTTCTTATAAACAGGTGAGTATGACACCATAAGATCAGAAAAAAAAGGAGAGGAGAAACAACACTTCATAGAATAAAGGATACCTCATCAGATTCCTTGTTTACTGGCAGTGGCCAATGATTCTCACATGATGGACTAATGGTCAGCAGTTTTTCACCGGACTGCCCAATAATATGTGGTCCTGAAGGAATTCGTTGCCCAGACTTAACCGTTTTGAGACTTTTCTTTGTCCTAACATAACGTTTTGCTTTTGCAAAAACTTCTTTAGGAACACTTGGGCACTTAGGCTGACGAAATGCACCAGCTAGATGATAATGGAGCCTAAACTTTTTACCATACCCATCCATTCCACAATATCGACACCTCCAATGCCTTGCACTTGCATCAACAATAACTATGTGCTTCCTTGTGCTAAACCCTCGTTTCCAATGTGGTTCCAATATCTACAAGCACATTCAAAGATCATAACATGGCACATTTTTCTTTGACAAAACAGAGATATTTATTTCACATAAAAAGATAAATATTTCGTTATTTCAAAATAATGTGTTTTAGTGCCTATCTTTTTTTATGGCGATGATCCAAATCATATGAGCATTTCCAAAAGCTAGAATTCCATGCACTCTGCTTATGTCACAAAAATAAATACGCATGTGCTATTTTATTTTTAACAATAGTGAGGTCAAACCTAACAAATTTATAGAAGAAAATGAATAACATCTGAGTATTGGGGGGCTTGTAAAAGATATGTTCCCTGAAAAATATTCCAACCACCTTTTCTCCTGTATGGTTTAACTACCTTGGTGTTTTTTGATTTCTTGGTACTCTTGTTTGAAATCTGGTGCTTATTGCTGATCCTTCGGTGCATGGTGCCATGATCCGTTGACCACCGCTCTTCAGGCTGATCACAATGCTCAACAGGCTGGCCATTAGTTTCTGCAGCATATTGGGTGCTTCTATTTGCCACCTTCTCAAAGAAAATAAATAGTTAAGTTCTAATTGCAATATTGAAGGGTCAAACTCATCGCAGTTACAATATAACAAAAGAAAATAAGACAGATCTCTGGTAGACACTCCTTAATTTAAAGGCATGGATTTTTCGATGCTGAAATCCAAAGTCACTAATGAATTTTCCTTAATTAAATGATGGACAGTTGGCAGCCCTCCTGCCAGAATGAGAAAAATATGGAATATTAATTTGGAGGCGACTTCAACTGCTTTGTTACTATTTAATTTCACTCTTTATGTGTTTTTTATCTCCTGATATTAAAGCAGTGATTTCATATTAGCAAGATCGTGGAACATCTCTCCTATACGTCAAATAATTTCAGCCATACTGACAATGGGTGGTTATACAAGATATTTTCCCTGAAAAATAATACTAATATGCTACATTTCCATCATATTTACTGCCCGACGACATCGATTGCAGACTTACGAATAAAGATTTAATGCTTCATGCTGGCTAGCAAGTAAAAAAAAAAACTGAATGCACTGATGTACACATCGACTGTTGCAAAAACTGCAAAATCTTACCTGTTGACCTTTTAAAGAAAAACACTGTGCTACCCGCTATTCCCTCCACTGCCTCCACATACAGAGACACAATCCACCACCAAAAAGAAAATAAAGCAAAACCCACAGCAAAAGCTGTGTATATACAACTCGATGCCTAATCCTCTTTTCCTTTTTTTTCCTTTTCCCAGACAGTGTTATTGCATGTAGACAATGATAGAACAAATTTGCAACAGGTAAAGCATATGCATGGGATACCTCTTTAGTAGCACACGTATGTGTGGCTTTTCTTGAAGGTTGTCGATCATTCTCACATTGTACCGTACCTTCGGCTTGAATTTGTGAGTCAGAGTCAGAAAATTGTGTATAATCAATAAAAACAGGGCGGCGTAAGCGCTTTATCTCCTGAGATCAAAGCAGTTATTTCATATTAGCAGGATCGTGGAACATCTCTCCTATATGTCAAATAATTTCAGCCACACTGACAATGGGTGGTCATACAAGATATTTTCCCTGAAAATAATACTAGTATGCTACATTTGCTACATTTCCATCGTATTTACTGCTTGATGACATCAATTGCAGACTTACGAATAAAGATTTAATGCTTCATGCAGGCTAGTAAGTCAAAAAAACCAATCATGAATGCAATGATGTACACAGTGACTTTTGCAAAAACTGCAAAATGTTACCTGTTGACCTTTTTAAGAAAAATACTGAGCCGCCCACTATTCCTTCCAGGCCTCCACTACCTCCACACACAGACACACAACCCACAACCAAAAGAAAGTAAAGCAAAACCCACAGCAAGAGTTGTGTATCTGCAACTCGATACCTAAGCCTCTTTTCCATTTTTTTTTCCTTTTCCCATGACAGGGTTATTGCATGTAGACAATGATAGAACAAATTTGCAACAGGTGAAGCATATGCATGGAATACCTCTTTAGTAGCGTACATATGTGTGGCTTTTCTTGTAGGTTGTCGATCATTCTCACACTGTACAGTCCCTTCGGCTTGAATTTGTGAGTCACAGTCAGAAAATTGTGTATAATCAATAAAAGGAAAGCGGCGTAGCTTCCGCTTGCGGTTATTACTAAAATGAAGGTGTTTTGCTCTTTTCTCTTTAATGAAATTCGATATTTTCATTGAAATTTCCTTTGGAACATTGGGGCAGCTGTTGTCAGTGAGATGAGCCTTCAAAGCAGTTACACCACCACTTCGACATAGTGAACAGAACTTGCACTGCCACCGTCTTTTGTTTCCATCAAGATCTACAGCATGCTGCCAGCCAATATCACTTTTTCGAGGACGGGAAAACTGCAAGCCAAGGTGAATTATGTGCCAACACAAGGTTAACTGATGCTCAGAGTTTCATAAAAAATGTGGTAATGCTTAGAAAACGTCAGGATTTACTTGAATATAATCAAACAATTTCTGTCATCAACTACTAAGCACAAAGCATCTCTGAAAGGTTTATAAAGCGGATACATCTAAGAATTTTTGCTCTTCAGGTTAGTCTTCACGAATGAACCTGGCCTGGACAAATTCGCAATGTTGAACTCACAAAGTCAAATTGTATTACCCATTAATTATCTGGTGATCTACCTTATTAAAGTGAAATGCGTTTGGAGTCCCCAAACTAGTGGTCATTTAGATCCTAAACTCTTAAAGTAATCATCTAGGTCCCAGATCTAATTAAGAGGTATATGTCTAGGTCCATACCGCTTCGTCAGCAGGAAAAACCTGGCGTGGTTCTAACATGGATGGAGAGCCGCCACATGATCCATCGCATTGTTCCTCACATTCGTAGAGGTCTCTGCCAACAGGGACATCATTGGCAGCCTCAAGGCCTGTGGTGATGGTTGGGATGTACAATGGTAGATGCCGCGCATGATGACGTGGTGACTCTCTGTCCATGCTGGGACAACCATGTCAGATTTTTCCCGCTGATGAAGCGGTATGGACCAAGACATACTCTTCTTAATTAGATTCGGGACCTAAATGGCCACTTTAAGAGTTTAGAGACCTAGATGACCACATCCAAATAGCTTAGGGGTCCCAGGTGCATTTCACTCATTTTATTACCTGATTTAAACCATATGTTACTCCCTCCTCCCTCCGTTCCCTTGTTTTTCTACAAGCACGTCTAATGCGTCTAGACATCGGGGTTGACGTCCGGTTTAGGCCCTAGTCGCCGCTCTAGACGCAAAACACGTCTAGACGTGCGTCTAACACGCCTAAACCATGTAAACGTGTCAAATAGACGTCAACTAGACATGTTTATATGCTGCATCTCACGTCTGGCCACGCTGTGCGCGGGGGAATTTCATCTTCCCGCCAAAACCCTCGTAATTTTAGGTAAGTGCTGAAGTATATATAGTCTCTCTCCCCATCACCGCTGCCCTCATCGGGTCTCTCTCCAACACCGTCAGCCCCTGCAGTTATAGGTTTCTTCCCATTGTCGCATGCCCCCCGGTTCTAGTCTCACTCCATCGCCGCAGCCCCTACCACTCTGCCACCATATCGTTGATATTTGTCAAATATTCATGACATTTCTTCACATATTTCTCATACTACAGTACAAATACATCTAATGCGTTTAGACATCTAGACCGCCTAGACGCTAGACTTCAGCTCGTCGTTTGTTTACATTCCACATCTAGAAAAACAGGCTCCGTTCCAATATTGTTGCCACCAGTTAGTTCAGATTTGAATAAATTGGCGATAACAATTTTAGAATAAATATACTACAAACTGAACTTGCGTATTCCTATGGATCGTGCACACACACGAGAGTTTCCCAACATTGGCTACTACAATGAATGAAATCAAATAAAGGAGCAAAAGTGCTTGTTTTCGTTTACATACCATGTGACAAGTAGGATCCTGATGGACTATACTTATTTGGTTAGTGACTTCTTCAAGAGCATTAGTTTCCGTTTCAGCCGGTATCACTAAATTAGCAGGTAAAAGATCCTTCTCAACAATGGCTTCATTGGAAGAGCTCTTCATACTTATATTGTTGCCACAATTCAGTGCAACTCTCTTCCTCATCCTCCCTCTTTTCTTCCGCAGATACACCCTAATTTCCTCAGCAATGTTCGCTGGAACTTTAGGGCACATTTTGACATCTAAATCACCAGCTAGATGCCGCTTCAATCTAGATACACCACCACCATACCCAATCAGGCCACAATACATACACTTCCAATGTTGTCTATTTTCATCAATCATTATGCCATACTTCCATCCCATATCCTTACTTTTCCAAAAAGTATCTTTACCCTGCAAAATAAAAGAAGTTTCGAAGTACTGTTAGATCCAATTTTGGCATAAATATCCAAATTTCAACTAAACCATAACAACTGGATGCTCTAATGTCAAAGGTACTCCCTCTGTCCCATAGAAAGTCTATTATTGGCCATGTAAATTTTTCCAACAAAAACTCTATTTCTGATCAAATCACTCTATTCCTCACTCCTCGAACTCACTAACACCCAGCGGTCACAGCTAGTCTCTTTCCTGTCCGGCATGCAAAAATGGCCTTGGGTTGTGGAGTGTAGGGTAGTATGGGTTAAACAATGTTGATGGCAGTTGAGAAGGCATATAAACATCAACTCAATTTTTTCTATGGCAGGTGAAGTACATGGTGTGCATGTAGCAGCTTTGCTTGCCATATGTCAATCTAGCAGTTTCAGGCTTTTAGCCAAGTACTCCCTCCGTCCCCAATTACTTTTCATCCTAGAGTTCACAAATTTTCCCCATTTACTTGTCATCCTCGCTTCCCAAAACACCTTTCTCTATTCCTAATACATTGATATCTCTCTCTCTCTCCTCGTTTTCAGTACATCCAACATTTTTCACCCTCCTTAATTCCCGTGCCCACACCTAGGATGACATGTAGAAGGGGACAGAGGGAGTACCATACTAGCCCCACACGTAAGTCATGTATGTGTTTTTATCCTCGTTGCATCTACATGAACAAGTGGAAAAGAAGAAAGAAATGAGTCACAATTGCTGTCCTGGTGGAGCTGACCACCATTGATGGAACAAAGATAGGGCTATGGAAAGTATCAAAATGGGTTGAGGAGCGTTAATGGCTGCTAGTCTGGTACAAGATCCATTCAAACACCACTCGAGGGCAGGAAATCGAAGATTCAGGCTAGGCCATGGCAACAAACAGGAGAACAATGGCTATTTCACTCTTGGATTTTTCTCAGTGGCAAAAGCATGTAAATACTTGTAAAGAAAAGGGGGGCAAGGAAGGGCAAAGGTGATCCAACTGTGAAATTGGGCTGCAGTAGTTTTGGATGCTCAGTGCAAATTAGCAAATCATTTTGATTCATATCTTGCTTAGAACGGCCACTAGCGGAGGCATTTGGTTGCTGTCAATTGTTTCTGTGCAGAGTCCGAAATGTTTTGAGCTGCCATATGCACCCTTACACTTACATCCAAGACAATGAAAGTGAAACCCATATAACTTATCAATCACTAAAAAGAAAATTTAAAATAAAATAAAACTACTAAATAGTAGAAGCATCATATGATGACCTGAGTGATGTGTTTAGTAATTAGTGAGAGGCAGATAGATAAGATAAGGACTGCATAACATCCAATTTTTTGTTTGATTCACAATAAACTAATGAAGTTAGATATGAAATTTGACTTCCAATGAGGGAATAAGGAACTACATAGTTTCTCTTCTAGAAAGTACTAACGTGAGCAATACTGCAGAAGCTCACTAAGCAAGTAACAAAATATTTGCTTAATCTATAGAGCATTCTTATATTCTAACCACACAACACCAGGTGCAGGATCAGTCCCTTACAGAGCCCACTGTTTTTGTACTATTAGTCCATACTAATGATGAAAGTAGAAACTTTGGCAAGCACATAAGTAATTCCGTATTAGTCGTAATAATAATTGATACCAGATTGGCGTTGGAGCAACAATCTCTTTCCATGCAACATAGGCTACATTCATAGGCATCTTGCAAAGTCTCAGGACTATACCTCCTGCGCCTGCGCATCTATGGCCTTGCCCTTCAGCTCCGCCCGTGGCTGTGGCTTCGATTGCGCATGTGAATGAGGCTGCAGCTGCTGCTGTGGCTCTGGCCATGCCCTTCCTTGTGCCTGTGGCGGCGGCTCCTGCTCCTGCCGCTGCCGCCGCTGCCTCTTGTAGGTGAGTATAACCTCCCGAGACGAGGAATCCCTTAAATGCACCTTCTTATCCGCTTTGCTAGCTTCGGAACCCATCCTCCCCACCAGGGTTTCGGCCAAGAAACCTGCAGCAGAAACAAATCAAAATCCTGGCACCAAAGCAATCCAAGAACACAGTAAATTGAGAATGGAGGATGGGCTCCCGGATTCCCCACCCACGAAGCCCGACCACAAAGAATCGACCCTTCTTCATCCCCCCCCCCCCACCCCCAACCCCGAAACCTAGACACCGAGAAACCTCAAACGCTTTACAGGGAATGAATGTGGTCAAGGTAGCAGGAACCACACCTGGAAACGGTTTCGATCAGTACCCGAGCCTCATGAAGACAGCGAGGCTGTTGGCGATTGTTTGGATTCGGCAGCGTATGTCAAGGATTTCGCAGTTCAGGCCACGGAGATGGATGGGGGATGGAAGGGGATGACCGCAGCAACGCAACGGGGATGGCAGGGAAGGACTGTTGTGTTTATGCAAGCCCAAAATCCGGCACCTACTCACCCTGTTAAAAGGGAATTTTTAATTTTTTTTCCACCCGATGCGGCTGCCTTTCACATTTTTCCATTAAATTTAATTTCTCAAAAAATATAACACTGTGTCGGGATTATTTATGCCACCATTTCATTAGTTAATTTTACCGGAGCATCTGACATTGTGTTCCTAATATACCTTTGCCTTTTTTCTCTTATATCTGAGACCTCTCGAGCTCCCGTCGCTCCCAGCTTCAGTCCCGACCCACCGCCTCCTGCTGAGATCTAGGCTGCCGACCGCTGAGTGTTTGCTTGCCGAGTGCTTGCCTCTCTTCTGTATCGCCTCGCTGTTCCTCGCCGCCCCCTCCGGTACCGCTCCCGTAATTAAGTTTAGGGAAAGATTTCAGCCTCTGCATCAAGCACTCGGAGCCACGAGTCGTCGTGTTCGAAGCAAGTGAAGCCTACTTCTGGTTTGTCATTGATAACTTGCCTGGATGGAAGATGTAGAGGTGACTGAACTTGTCGCAAAGGAAGGTGAGTACAAAGGAAAGACTTTCTTCAAATGTTCTCGCAATCAAGCTTGGGTAAGCACATTGTAGTTGAGTTTGATTTTTGTGAGAGATGGAATGGTGTCATATCGTCGGTCATAGACTTGTTACTTGGTTGCGGTTGCAGATGGGGAAGAAACGATGCCGTTTTATATGTTTCAGAAGGAGTATAAAGAGCTGCTCGCGGAAGGCAGTGGAGGGGAAGAGATTGAGCCAAACTTCATGTCTCTGAATGATGCTATACCAGGTTTGATCGAGTCAAATGCAGTCACGAGGAAAGAAATTGATCAGTTGAAGGAGAAATTTGTGGCAATGAAAAAGAACAAGTCTAGAAGCTTTGCAAGTGTTCTATCGCAGCTCCCAGAATGGGCAAAAGCAGCTATGGTTTTAGGTTGTGTCAATGTCCTATGTGTAGTGTTTGCATATATGTTTGTAGCTAATTGAGCAGGACAATGTAATATGTATGCTTGTAATGGAAAGATCAGACGGTATTGGTGTTGGATAATGTTCTAGACTGATGAACAATCCTTTATTTCATAATGCAATTCAGGGTCATAAGTTTCCCATAAGCAACAAAATATTACAGCAACCAATTATCATATCCCAGCCCACATAGGCTTCATTCTAGGATCAAATTTTCCTAGATTCAGCAAAATATTACACGAAGAAGCTAATGTTTCTACCACCAGTCATTGTCTATAGCATACAGGTAATTCAGGCAACAAAATACATTCCTCAGACTTGCAATTCAGGCGACAACAACAACATTTTTTCCCTTTCCTTGGAGTGAGCTTCTTCCTTGCAGCAGCAGAACCCTTCTGTGGCGACTTTGATGTCCTCGAGGATGTAGCAACCTCCTGATGCTGAATGGACAATGCTAGTTGCCTACCAATGAATTAAGAAACACTCATATGTCAGCAAGTCTACAAACAAGAGAATGAAGAAAATGTGGGCTTAAATGTTGATCATGCCTCCTGGTAATTGGGACAGGGCTATAAGTGATAGCATCAGTTGCAACTCTCTGCCTCTTCGATGGTTGGTGAACTTGTGCTTGGACCAGCTTCGTTGGATCTACCGCAGGCCTCTTCTTAGCACGACTTTTCCTGCACATTGAAACAGGCAAAACAATTCAAAATTGAGATATGAGAGAGTTCAGTAAATTGATAGTTTTGTATACCTCTTCTTAGTACAAGTGTATGGACACTTTGAGGAGATGTCTCTATGTCCCTTGGCGTCACATTTCTTGCAAGTCACTTTCCACATTCCCTTTCCCTTAGCCTTACCCTTCTCCAGGCAGCCTAGTATTCTGTTCTTCTTTTGTCTCCCTATTGTGGGTTTCTGCAAAGGTGGCATCAGCTTGAATCCAATGTCAACATGGGGCCACTGTGATTTATCTGTAAGAGGTGACACCACTCCAGCATATGCTAACTTATATTTCCAAACTGAGTAACAGTTATCCAAATATTCTTCCATGCTGTGATTTCTAATGGTAATAATAACAGCCAATGCGTGTGCACATGGTTTTCCAGAAACCTGCCACTCACGACATGTGCAGTGGTGTTTTGCAATATCAACAACATGCCTGCTGACTTATTGCTAAATCAGGAGGGTTACCAATTGACTTTTGGAGCTGCTGCATAAATCAAGTCCAACTCTCTTTTGTCTCACTCTAGAAAAAACCAAAAGCTACAAGAAACATCCAATTCTGTCCATCCAGGGCTGTAGCGGAAGCTAAATGTCCATTCCACCTTCCATTCAAGGCTGTTGAATCAATGCTTAGGTATGGTTTACAACCATACAAGAAACCATCACTGCAGGGCTTCAGGCAGCAGAAAAATCTGTTGAAATATATACCCTCATCTTTCACTCTTACATCTATCTCTACAACACTACCCGGACTCCTCAACTCAACCTCTGCCTTGAACCTATACAACATTTGAAAACTTTCTTCCCATTGTCCAAAAATATGTTCAAGTTCTCTCTTCTTACCAGCCCAAACTGTAAGATATGACATCTGCACGATGTACTTTAACTCTAGCTCCTCTTTCAGCTTCTTTGCATCACGGTTAGGATGAAGTCTAAGTATAGGAGCTGCCTTTTCTGCGATCCAAGCCTGTGAAGCCATCTTTGTTAACACTCAGCCAGTAGATGAACAACAATGTTCATTGTAGTTTATTGTAACCTGCACATATCAGCAAATTATTAGATTAAACAAAAGTGATTGAATCCTATCAATAAGTTAGAAACTAAAGTTAGCATAAGTTAGTACCCTCACAGATTGACCATCATCCTTGACCAGCCTAGCTACTATTTTCCAATTGTAACCACGAGCTTTGCAGAATCCTTCTCTATGCCCAATTCAAATTCTCCCTTAATTGCAAGTTGCCTAACAGCCATCCTAAAATCTGCCATAATTGGATAAACATTGCCAACACTCATTGGTGGATTCTCTCTGTCATATTGATTATATGCCTCACCAGGAATCACATCATTCACATATATAGCAGCACCTACTAAGTCTTCAGTGGAAGGAAGTGGAGGGTTACCAGCAGCACCACAGGTTTATTAGCTTCTTTCTCAGCTCTCTCATCATCATCTCTAAGACCAAGCAAAACATATAACTGGTCATCACCAATAATAGGTGCTGCATCTCCTTCAGCAATTGGCTCAAGCTGCAAGCTGTCCCAGTCAATCTCAGCTGCCCCACAGGGCCTTTCAACACTGACTTCCTGCATTGACATACATGAGGGAGCACTATATGATGTCCACTACCTTCTGCTTGTGGACAACTATGGGTCACATTCACATTTGAATGGATCACATCATTTTTAGTCACAACTGACTCACAATGTTGCAGGTTACATGATTTATCTTCCACTTCTACGAGAAAAACATTCTCCTTTCATAACTCCTCTCAGAAAATGAAACAAACATATCCATATTAGTCTTCATCTTCACTTCAACCTCTGTACCTTTCTCAACCCCATAGACAACAGTTCTTGGTTGCTACCCAAGACTATCCTAGCACGCACGTCATCATAAAGTTTATCCAGCGTGTATCCACAGTAATCTACAACCAATCTTCATCTTTATGGGACATTTCCGTCACAGTACCATCATCGAGCTTAGCAATATATGCTGAAAATCTAACACAAAAGCTACGCTGGGATCAATCCTACTGGAAAACAACAACAATGTAGCAGTCAATTTCAACTTCGACCTAATCGAGGATCGAATCCATGAGGCAAGAGATGGGCGGGGACTTACCTAGGTGGGATTGGTAGGTCCATAAGTCCCTAGCTCCAGCGCTATGGAACTGCGTGCGCCGCTCCTAGAGTCTCGTCGGAACCCTAGCTCGAGGTGGCGGCGAGAGCGACGGTGGAGAGGCGAAGACGAAATGAACGGGGGATGAGTTGCGGCTTCGACCAAGAGAAGGAAAAATGCATAGAAGAGGGGTACTTTCGTCACTTACCTGTAAGGCGGCAAGCATAAGAACAATTTCGGCGCACAGTGCTATATTCTTCGAGACGGTCGAATTTAATGGCAAAACGTGAAAGGCAGACAAATCGGGTGGTAAAAAATTAAAAATCCCTATTAAAAGGGGGGCGTTTTCTGGCTTCTGTCGATGCTCCAGCTTTTGCACCTTCGTGAGCAAAATCCAACACTACTACTTACCATTCCGGATTTTTTTTGTGAGGATTTTTTTCGTGAGCATCTTTGTGAGGATTTTTTTTAAGAATTGGGTGTGGGGGAGTCGCGTGGGGGTTAATTAATTTTTTCCTCCTCCCGGATGGTCAGCTCTGGTTTACCATCCTTTGGGAATGCAGCACTTGTTTGCTATCCAATATTCACAAAAGAGTTCAAAGTACTAAACTACTACTCTTTGTTTATTTGAAACTAAAAAAATTAGTACCTGACTCACCGAATTTTAATATTGTTTCACAACTTAATGTATTTTCTAGTAGCATCTTTATATTTTAATCATTAGATCTAAACAAACAAACATTCTCTTTATTTTAAAATATTGATCTTGTTGATATCTAAAATCAATTGACTATGTTTTATTTAAAAAGGCATGATAAATATAATATATTTTATAATAATTTACTTTATTATTAGAGAAATATGAAACATGTTTAATAATTTTACACATTTGAATGATTTTTGAATATGATAGATCAAAGTTAATATTAAAAATCAACGGTGTCAACATTTTAAAATCAGAGGGAATATTGCAGTTATTATCAACTCCAAGCATTCCAACACAGTTTGAAATATATTATACTTAAATTTGATATATTAATTATTTTGAGTTTTAAATTAAACAAAGGGTAGTTTAGTCCTTTGACCTTTTTTTTTTGGCTATTGGATGGCAAACGAGAGCTCCTTTCCGAGAGGATGGCAAAACAAAGCTAGCCATTCAAGACGATGGCAAAAAAATAATTAACCCGTCCCGTGGGGAACGGAAATGGGTCATTTGATTTAGCGTAAAAATTCAGGCTGTAGCTGGAATTTTGATCTCCTTTTTATCTTTAGATAAATCAACGAATAAGATTTACTGCAGTAACTGATAAACAGTTACCACACCAATGAACAATGCTTGCGCTACAGTGTAAATTTTCTGAATTGTAGTTTACCTCACATTTTACTATAATGTATGCTACAGTATGGTGAATTTTTCTCATCACTTCAGAGTATCCGGATCCAGTGGGGAACGAGGAGGGGGCCTTTGGGTGTATAATTCTATTAAGACTTACTATTAATACCTTCATATTCTCAATTCCTATGTTTTAAATTTCCTGCCATCTAAACATCTAAAAAATTACATTCCTTTATTTTTGATTCCTATGATTTTCTCAATTCCTATGTTTTCTTTATTCCTACAGTTTTTTTCATATTTCTCTATTTTTCGTTTCTTCATTCCAAAAAGGGCCTAAACGTTGTTGCTGGTTCTTTGTGCCTCATCCCATCGACTTGATCATCTGACAACTGAACTAGGAACAGAAACGGTAGAAAACAGAAAGTCTATTTTCATTAGAGAAGGAAGAGAGAGAGAGAGAGAGAGAGAGAACAACATACAGATGTGCATCATTCAAACTATTGGAATAATCGCATCCATCACGACGCAGGTGCAGTTGCATTGTTTTACTTGGAAATAAATATGCTTTAGACTGTGCTACCTCCACCGAGCCCTCTATAGAGAGAATTTCTTATTTCGCCCTAAAAAAGTTACCGTTTTCTTCTTTGATCTTTTTGTTTTGAACCTCGTTATCCGGATAAAGTTTCATATTTCATTCCTTCCTGATCCTTCTGTTAGTTTAAGCCACTAATGACGTTAAGTTAGAGGTAAAACGACCATTTTACCCTCTCAAAAAATGAACTACCACAAGTTCAACTTGTATTTATGACAATTTAATGGTGCACTATTTTTCAAAAGAAAATCATAACATTATTATTTTTTAACATATACTATATTTTAACATAAAAGTGTGATAGTGTTAACTTTTTAACAAATTCAAGATAACATTATGGTGGTTCATTTTATGGGACAGGTAAAATTGTCATTCGATCCCATATTTAACATCGTTAGAAGTTTAAATTAACGGAAGGGCAAAAGAAATGAAAGATGAAATTTTATCCAGATAGAAAAATTCAAAACAAAAAAGATAAGAAAGAAAGCGGTAACTTTTTTGGTTAAGGAATTTTCTCATCTCTTTAAGGTCACCTCTGTTCTCTTTCAAGCTCTTTTTTTTTTGACGAAAATGAAAACAAACGATCATCAAGGTTTTTTAATCTTTTCCTCCAACTTTTGCGCTTCTTCTACCTTCGGTTTCATGTCCGTGACCATTCTTGCAGATTACCACTGACGTCAAAATTATTACCAAACTCCTTTATCTAGCTAGGGCAGGATATTGGGATCCACTCTGCGGATGAATTTCTGAAATGGACAAAAAGCGAATTGGATAGTTCCATTGGGTTAGTGCTTAAGGTGGCCAAAACTTTGAACATAAGTAACCTATGCAGTATGAATTACATCACTAACACTTTGCCAATCCTACGAGGTAAGCTAACCAAAGATGATCCTACGAGGTAAGCGTTACTGTATTACATTGGACAGAGCTCTGCCCAGTTTTTAGGGTCTGTTTTGGGAGCCCACGTTCCCGCGGGAGATCTGGCCCAATCCCGTGGATTGTTCAGCTTGTGGTTTTTCTCCCCCCCCCCCCTCTAATCCCATTTGGTCTTTTAGGAGTCCAACGGGCTACAAAATACTTGGGGCAGCCCACCCTTATCGACCTATCCCCACTGATCCACGGGGAGAAAAAAATATCCTCCCTACTCGATTTTTTCCCCTCGCCTCACTATTCTTCACCGTTATTGTATGCCTCTCTTCCTCGCCGCCGCCGCCGCCACACACCTCTACTCCTCGTAGCCGCCGCCGCCACGCCACCAAGTGCCTCTCCTCCTTGCTGCCACTGCCCATGTCGTGTTTTCCTCTTCATCTCCTGTCCATCTCTGTGTTGAGCGCATGTCACACCACGAAATTTCTCATTTCGAGATGTGAAGAGTTTTCCACACTTTTGCATACCTTATCCTCAAAAACCAAACGGATAACAATTAAGCTCTCAAATATCTCTTTCCCATAAACTTCCCCACCATCTCCTGCCTTTCTATCTTCCCGCAACCTCTCCACGTCCTCCCAATCATTCACATTCCTTTCCACAAACCTACTTGCGAGCAGCCTTGATCTCTTTGATTTCTGTCGATGTTCCTGGCGATCCATCCAACGGAATTCGACTAAATTTTGCCAGAGGTGTGCCTTGATGTCCTCGACAATATATCGAAAATTAACGTTTATTGGAGCTCTGTAGCCTCTAGGATCTGCATCGCAACAACCGTTGCTCTCTGTTCTAGATCTGATCAGTGCGGCTGTTGGTAATTCCTTCCTTGTTTTTGTCACTTTTGACCATACCTGGATACAACTATTGTACCATATTGTGTTCCAAAGATCCCCCTTCATCGTACCCGAAGGATTCATTATGATTCACCTTGGTTTCTCCAGGAACGCGATTTCTCCATCAACTGTCGCTGTAGGACCTTGTTCCAATTCAATCTCTAGATCTCCTTTTCAGATGAAATATTGTCCAAACCATCATGTCACTATTGTGTTCCACAAAATTAGACACATTCCTATGCAAATACTTCCTTAAATCTTATAGTCAATCAATGAGAACACGTGTGTCTTTGCAGTGATGTTTCTGTAGAGACAGATGTGTTGCTGTCCTTCACCGCTTATTATCACCTAATGCCTTGAAGTTCTCCCCTGTTGCATAATACTTGGTGAGTTCCCTAAACCTTCTTAGCACTAAATAATGACTCTTCAATGTTGCATATGATCCTTAGTTGTTTGCTTGCTTATTTGGTTGTCGGTGGTCGCGTGAAATGAAGAATGCAAGTACATTGCTCCTAATTAGGATGACCGGAATATAGGAATTGCATGCTAGTCTTAAATTGAAATTCTATATTGAGTTTACTAGAATATTTCTCATTATTTCTTGAAGTTGGTTCGTCGCATATGGGTATAGTGGTAGTAAGATGTTTTTATGATTAGCCTTGTGTCATAGTTGGGTTTTAGGTAAAACTTATACTACTAAAATTGATTTATGGTATATTTGCAATTTAATCATCTTCATGTTAACTAAAATGGTAATAACTCAGTGTATAGAGAATCTGAGCAGGATGGATGGTCTGGTATGATATATTTTGATATTACTTAGTGATTATGATATGTGCTAGTTCTTGTTCTATATTCTAAGGACCAGTTCATAAACCATGTAATTTGGTTTTACAGCGCAGCCACAAAGCTTATATGGGTAAGCCTGGTTGATTAATTGGTTGAGCTTAGTTTGGTATGCATCTTGTAGTTGTGTAGTGGCGCAAGAGAAGGCTTTTGCGGCAGAGAAAAAATAGACTCTATGGATGCTGTGGCAATGAAACCTTAGCGGGTGAATATTAACTAAGTGACACATTGAAAAGGCTTTGTAGTGATTCTCCTGCTGGAACACCTTCCACCTCTGCTGGGACCCATTTTGGCAAGACCCAAGATTAAAGGAAGAAGATCTCTCTCATCTCTAGAGCTCTTAGGTCCATCTTCAACCTTTGCTTCTTCCAAGCCAAAAAGTCTGAGGAGCACTTTCAGAGGTTCCATGAGCATTTTTCCTATCTAGAGAACAAGGTTCAGAGGCTTGGTGCCCAAGCTGATCTTCAGTTCACTCCACCCCGTGAGTACTCGCCTCCTTCTCCTTTTGAGCTAGAGCCGGATCCTTGCGCTCCCTACTGTCTTGCACAGGAGGTCGCCGGAGAAGCTGAAGATCCTAGTGAGAAAGGTGATCTAGAGTTTGAGTAAAAAGAAGAGGATGATGATGATGAAGACGGCGATGATGATGGTGGTGGTGGTGCTGATCTTGCAGATTTCGACTTCGAGTGATCCTCTCTCTACTTCTTTACTTCTTTTTGGTGATGTGATGCCAAAGGGGGAGAAGTAGTGATCTATCTTTGTTATCTATTCCGTGTGTGTGTGAGAGAGAGAGACTTGTATTAAGAGAATTTGGATGGTTGTAATCTTAAGACCTTGTACCTTTATTATCATGTATAAATATTTTGGTGCTTGTTTACTTTCTTGCATTGCATTTGTGTGATTCTATCTTGTCATGAGCATCATGTATATCTTGTTATCACACATACTAGTTGCACCCACAGATGCATTGATATAGGGCGAGCTCTCACAAATTTATCTTTGCAATATGTGCATTTTGGCTTGTCATGCCATTTCTCGATCTATATGCACACATTGAGGGGGAGCTCGCTATATCAAAGCATCTAAAACCTTGTTTTATATATCTCATGAAGCTTTAATTGTGTTGTCATCAATCACCAAAAAGGGAAAGATTGTTAGTGCATCTAGGCCCCTTGCGGGTTTTTGTGATAAATAACAACGTAATTAAAGAGCTAACGCGTTATATTGAGTTGTATGAAAAATTGTAGATACTCAAAAAGAGCGAAAAGAAGTGACATGCTAAAGCAGAGCTTATCAAAGATTCTTTTAGTTTTTATTTTATCCTTGAGTTTACGCATGTAGTACTACTAAGAGGGATGTGAAATGAAGTGGAAGAACCGAAGCAAATGCTCAAAAATCCTAGTCAAATCAAATTCCAGAACACTCTTGGCCAGAGTGTCCGGCCCTCGGCTGGAGACTCCGGCCCAATTTATTCGAGTCCAGAGGACCCCTTGCCGGAGTGTCTGGCCCCAGACCGGAGACTCCAGGTATTTTCTCCGAACTCCAAAGAACCCCTACCGGAGTGTTCAGCGTTAGGCCAGAGACTCCGGGCATTTTTCCTTCGGACTTCAGTACACCCCTTGCCAGAGTGTTCGGCGTTAGGCCGAAGACTCCGGGCATTTTTCCTTCGGACTTCAGTACACCCCTTGCCAGAGTGTCCGGCCAGGGCTGAAGACTCCGGGTATTTTTCACCGAGTCCAGTACACCCCTTATCGAAATATCCGACCTAGGCCGGAACTCTGACGTTTGAATTCTACCTCTTTGGCACCTCTCAGAGTGTCCGGCCCTGAGCCAGGACTCCGATGATTCTGAGACCCCAACGACTCTTTCAGAGGAGAGGAGTATAAAACACTCCTCCCAAATGGACAGAACCATCTTTCAGCCTCATTTTTGACCTGAACACACTTGAGCTCATTCTCTCCTCTCTCACACTCTTGCTAAGGCTTTGTTGCTTAGATTTGAGCAAGGGAAGTGAGAGGGCAATCTTTCAAGACTTTGAGAGCATCTCATTAATTCTAACTAGTATTTGTGGTGGTGGAAGCTTGATTTTGCGTTTGTTACTCTTAGAGCTTCAAGCTCCTAGACGACTAGGCATGCTCGGAAGCTCTCAACTCGTGTGGTGAAGCCTCGGCAAGTTTGTATTGCCCTCTCCAAAGAGATTTGACAGTGAAGCACTCATCTCAACTTTACTTGAGAGAGAAAAAGGGTTGACTGAAACCCAGTTCCTCGTGAACCTCTCAGCAGAGGCGTATGATCTTTAGTGGAACCGAACTTTGGGATAAATCTTTGTGTCTCTGTGTGCTTCTTTCTTTCCTACCGGTTTGGGATCTCTTACTCTCTTTGTTTACATTTCGACATCGATCTATTAGGGTAGCTTGTTCTAGCCTTGTTTACTTGTTCCTGTTTGCTCTAGAGTATGTGCGTTATCTTTTGGTTCAGGTAGATTTGTTAGATCTAGCTTAAATTCCTGTATTTAAAGTTTTCAGGTTTGTCGAAGTGTTAGAATTTGAACCGGAGTGTCCGGTCAGTGTCCCGAGTATCCGACCTCTCGAGTGTCCGACCAGAGGCTGGAGTGTCCGGTAAAGGACTAACAGCTTTGTTTAAGTCTTAATTTGCAGGAAATTTTTAGGTTGGCCTGTTCACCCCCTCTAGGCCACTTTCAATTAGTATCAAAGAAGAAATCTCTTTGAAGCTTTACCGCTTGGTATTACAATATGTCGACCAAGACTGGAAGTGTAGGTTCGGGTGTCAGAAGCGGCAATGGAGGAAACAACACCATTACACCTCAATCTCAAGGGACCAACCCGAGCGGCCCCCAATACACTGCCATGCCATTCAACTATGAAGAATTAAGGAATGAGACAAAGACAGGCAAAGTTCCGAAAAGGTTCCTCACTTTGATGGAACTTTCTGTGAACATTGGAAGTTTAGAATGCTATCATATATTTAGGATCAATGGGACCACCAATCACAAAGATCGTCTGTAAAGATCAAAGACACCAAGAAAGGGGGTTGAATCGGTGGACAACTAATTTTGCTATGAACATAAACTATAAGACTCGATCACAACAGAAGCAATCCTATGCAATTTTAGTAGGCCAAATCCCCTAACAATTCCAGTGAAAAGATAATAACAACAAGCAAGCACTAGCGCGATAGCCACTAAGAGGAATCAAAGAACAACCTATCACACTACTCAACGATAAGTAAATGCGGTAAGTAAAGAGAGTTACATAGAGAATGCTCAGTGATTTTTTTGCGGTCTCGAAAGGTAGGCGCCTTCTCCTAATTCTCATTGAACCTCTCTCGTCAGAGTCTTGGTTCCTTCCGTTGTTCCTAGAACGATGCTCACTAGGGTACGCTTCACTCTCAGAGTGAAGTCACCAGCGGCCTGGCTGTCGCACACAGTACCAAGCACTAGAGCAAGCCTTCAAGACTCGGGCGCTCCCTCTTGGTGTTCCTTTCGAGTGGGGACTCGAAACCGCGTACAAATTTAGTGATGTCTTTCACAATCTCCTCGGAAGCTCGATCACCGACTCTGAGCCGGTCTAGGCTGTCCCACCAAGAGTAATAGGTAAAAATCACTTCTTTCGAGCCCTACAAGCTCTAAAAGTGTATACATGCTCCCTATTACTCTCCTACTAGCACCAAAGATCTTCAATCTTGTTATGTGCTCTCTTGGTGGTGTCCCTTGGCCTCTCACAAGTTTCCTCTAGCCCTTCAGACCGCAGGCACACGGTAAAACGTCCCCCTCCACGGTTTAAATAGGCTTTAAGCTCAGAAACAACCATTGAGACATGATGTCATAAAGCTGACTGCTTTATGCAATCACCGGACTACCCGGTGATTGGACCACCAGACTGTCTGGTTACCCTTCCTCCTCCTGGGCCAAGGAAGCACCCTCTTTGGAATTCATTCCATAGAACACCGAACTGTCCGGCGACTTTCACTTTTGGATTCCTAGAGACATCTTCTCTGGACTTCGGCTTCGACCTCATCGGACTGTCCGGTGACTGCCACACTGGACTGTCCAGTGTCTTCTTTGCAGCAACTCCAGAGAGCACCTCCCTCTGGACTCTGAAGTCCTGGCTCACCGGACAGTCCGGTGACCTCACTGGACTGAACTTGATCTTCGGTCTTTGACTTCACTTTCTCTGCCATATTTAGTGCTTTCCGAGGATCTAAGAAGTATTCACACCTCTAACACTTGTATGACAGGAGACAAATAACTTACCCCCCTTAATAGTATCGGCATTCCTACGGATTCTCTATCTAGTCCTTAACCTTGGTCCTCCAACTCTCAAAAACTCTTCTTTTAGGGATCGTCCTTGTCATCCACCGAGGAAGCCTGCCATGTTGATGTAGAATTTGCGGGGTGGTACCTACAATCACAACCGTTACCTATAGTGTTCATTCAAACACCAAAATCAATTCATACCTTTTAGAAGACTTCAAAGGTCACGAAGCTAACATCGTCAAAAAAGGCACATTTGAGAATCTAGAAAATCCAACCACAAGAGATGAAATCAACATTCATAGAAATGATCAAGCCGCATCTGTGATTATTTTTGCTCTAAGTCCATCGGAGTACAACAAGGTCATGGGGCTCACAAGTGCTCATCAAATATAGAAGAAATTGCAAATCATTCATGAAGGTACCAATTTGGTGAAGGAAGCAAGGGAAGATCTTCTAAGAGGCAAATACAACTTATTCATTCGGAAGAAAGGTGAAGGGCCTCAAGAAGTGCATGATAGGCTCATAGAGATTGACAACAAGAGAAGAGCACTTGGAACAAAACTGGATGATGTGGATATCAACAAGAGATTGCTTCAAGCTTTGCAACCGTGGAACTCTCATATTTGCACACTCATTAGAGAGAAGGAGGACTTCAAGAATTTACGCAACCGAGGAAGTCCTTGGAAGACTTCTTGCTCAACAAGATCAAGATCAAGAGGCTAGAAGAGTAAACTCATTAATTAGTGACTCTAGCCCTCCAAGAAGCAACTTAGCACTCAAGGTAAAGCATAAGAAGAAGGTTGTGGAGGACTCTAGTGATGAGGAGATGGCTCTTCTCAGGAAGAGGTTCAAGAGATTTGCAAAGAGAAGTGGACTCACCAAGAAGACCTATGAGAAGAAAGGAAGAAGAAGAAACTCAAAGAGAACATACTATAAATGTGGAGAAGTAGGTCACTTTATTGCGGAATGTCTGAAATTGAAGGACAAAGAAGAAAAGAAGGGCAAGGAAGAGAAGAAGTAAAAGAATTACAAGAAGAAGGAAGACAAGCATCACAAGAGTAAGAAAAAGGGTCAAGCTTACATTGGACAAGAGTGGAATTCTGATTTCTCCGACTCCTCCGATTCTGAAGGAGGGATTGCCATTCTTGCTTTTGGACTCGCTCCCACCAATATCTCACTATTTAGGAGTATAAACGATGATGATGATGATGATGAGAAGCTCATGTGCCTCATGGCCAAAGGGTCAAAGGTATCATCCAACACAAAACTCAACAGGGTCAAAGGTATCATCCAACACTAAACTCAACTACTTCTCTAGTGATGATGATAGTGATGCTGATGTGCTTCTTTTTCCTAAAACAAAAGAACTAATAACCTTGCTTGAGTCACAAAAAGATGATCTTGAGAGGCAAGAGAAAGTTCTTGAGAGACGAGAGGCAAGAGAAAGTTCTTGAGAGACAGAAAGAATTGCTTGTTCTTGAAAAGAAAAGAAATCTTGATTTTGAGAACTCTCTAGCTCTTGAGAGGAAGAAAGTTGAGGAGTTGACCAAGGCTTCGCCCGAAGTTAATGAGACTAGTGAAGCTTTTAATAATTCGAGTTTAGTACTTCAAGAGAAGTATGATGCCTTGCAAAGGATCATTCATCTCTTGAAGTGCAATTCAATATTCTTGAAAGTGAAGCAACTTCCTTGAGAGAAGCGTCTTGCCCCTCCTCCACAAAAATTGATTGTGCTAAGTGCTCGAACATCGATCTTAAAGATATGATGAAACAAGAAAAGATCATTGATGACTTGAAGAAACAGGTCAAGATACTTCAAGATGATGCACACCTCAAAGAGAAGACAATTGAGGAAGAAAAAGCTAAGTATGCTAGAGGAGCATACATGAACACAAGGAGATCCTATGTCATGGATTGTGTGAGTTATGTTGAAGGAGCAAAGCACAATGCAAGAGAAATTAAGAATGGCAAGGAATTCCTCAAGTTCACCAAGGAAGAAAGTTATCAAAAGAAGCAAGCCAAAAGCAAAGCTTCTAGCAAGCATTTCTTGCCTCAGGATGTTCATGCTAATGACTTGCATCTTTCTTCTAATTTGTTCCATTCATTTGATGCAACCTATGTACTAATGAAGAACAAGCTTAGTAGAGTTATCGCTAGATATGTTGGGCCACACCACAAGAACACCAAAACTTGTGTGTGGGTGCCCAAATTTCTTGTGACTAGCATTAGAGGACCCAAACAAATTTGGATTCCTAAGACCAAGGCTTGATTCATTTGTTGTAGGCTTATCACTCAGGAGGAAGAAAGTGGGTGCTTGATAGTGATGCCACCAATCATATGACTGGACAAGTTAAGATGTTTACAACACTTGACAAAGATGCAACTGAAGATGAAAGCATCATGTTTGCAGACATGGGTGAAGGAAAGTTACTTGGTATAGGTAGTATCTCTTTCCCCAATGGTGTCTCCATTTCAAATATCTACTTGGTTGAATCGTTAAACTACAATCTATTGTCTGTTCTTCAACTTTGTGAAAATGGATACAATTGTTTGTTCACAGATAAAGATGTGACCGTATACCGAAAGTGTGATTCCTCAATAGCATTCATCGCGCAAAGGAAGAAGAATCTTTATCTTGTGGATTTCTCCACATCTAAAGTGGAACCCAATGCGTATCTAGTTGCTAAATCCTCCATGGGTTGGTTGTGGCATCGCCCCCCTAGCCCATTTTGGTACAAGGAATCTACACAAGCTCCAAAAGGGAAGTCATATATTGGGACTAACAAATGTGTCTTTTGAGAAGGATAAATTTTGCAGTGCATGTCAAGCCGGGAAGCAAGTTGAAGCAAGCCATCCATCCAAGAACATGATGACGATCTCAAGACCATTGGAGATGCTAAACCTGGATCTATTTGGTCCGGTGTCCTACATAAGCATTGGCGATAACAAATATGGACTTGTTGTTGTAGATGATTATTCTCATTTTACTTGGGTGTTTCTTTTGCATGATAAGGGACAAACAAAGGGCACACTTAAAGCCTTTCTACAAAGAGCTCAAAATGAGTATGAAGTAAAGGTCAAGAAGATTAGGAGCGATAATAGAACCGAATTTAAGAATACTCCAATTGAAAAGTACCTTGAAGAGAAAAGCATCAAGCATGAGTTTTCAGCTCTCTACTCCCCTCAACAAAATGAGATAGCCGAAAAGAAGAACTGCACTCATTGAGATGGCAAGAACCATGCTTGATGAATACAAGACGTCCGATCGGTTTGGGGTCGAAGCCGTCAACACCGCATGCCATGCTATCAACCAGCTCTATCTCCACCGGCTCTTGAAGAAAACTCCATATGAGATACTCACTTATAACAAACCTAACATCTACTACTTTTGTGTCTTTGGGAGCAAATGCTTTATACTCAGCGAGAAACCTCGAACATCTAAGTTTGCATCCAAGGTGGATGAAGGGTTCTTGCTTGGGTACACTTCAAATGTGCATGTTTACCGAGTCTTCAACAAGACAACCGGTTATGTTGAAGTCTCACGTGACGTCACATTTGACGAATCTAAAGGCTCCCAAGAGGAGCAAGTTGTTCAAGATCTTGTAGATGATAAAGAAGCTCCATGCGACGCTATAAAGAGGATGCCAATTGGTGACGCACGACTTCAAGAGCCAAAGGATGGTGAAGACTCCTCTTTATCAACTCAAGATCAACCAAATGTCAATCAAGATCATGCAAATGATCAACAAGTTGATGATCATGGGGAGACCTCAAAAGATGATCTTCCAACCCATGATCAAGAAGTTGAGGAAAAAGGAAGTCAAACTTCACGCCAAGTACAACACCCAAGAGTACACCAAAGTGTACAAAAGATCACTTCGTTGAGCAAATTCTTGGCGACGTTGATAAAGGGGTAATCACTAGATCTCGAGTTGCTAAATTTTGTCAACATTAATCATTTGTCTCTTGTTTGGAGCCAATGAGAGTAGAAGATGCACTCGAAGATCCGGATTGGGTGATGGCCATGCAAGAAGAGTTGAAAAAACTTCATAAGAAATGAAGTGTGGTCATTGGTGGAGAGGCCAAAGCAAAATGTTGTGGGCACCAAATGGGCGTTCCACAACAAACAAAATGAAGATGGCGTGGTGATAAGAAACAAAGCACAGCTTGTAGCAAAAGGTTATTCACAAGTTGAAGGTTTGGACTTTAATGAAACATATGCACCCGTAACTAGGCTTAAATCAATTCGCATATTACTTGCCTTTGCTACTAAGCACAATTTTAAGCTACATCAAATAGACGTGAAAAATGCCTTCCTCAATGGTCCAATCAAAGAGGAAGTATACGTGGAGCAACCCTTGGGATTTCAAGACTTGAAGCATCCCAACCACGTCTACAAGCTCCACAAGGCGCTTTATGAGCTTAAACAAGCACCTAGAGCATGGTATAAATGCCTTAGGAATTTTCTTCTTAAACATGGGTTCAAGATCGGAAAGGCCGATCCTATTCTCTTCACAAGAAAACTTAACAATGATATATTTGTGTGCCAAGTATATGTCGATGACATTATATTCGGTTCTACTAACAAAGCTTTTTATGATGAGTTTAGTAAGATAATGACAAAGAGGTTCGAGATGTCAAATTTGGGGGATTTGACATTCTTTCTAGGATTTCAAATCAAGCAATTCAAGAATGGAACCTTCATAAGTCAAACCAAGTACACTCAAGATATGCTAAAGAAGATTGACATGGTGAGTGCGTAGCCCATCAAGACCCCAATGCCAGTAAACGGGCATCTCGACCTTAACAAGAAGGATAAGGACGTTGATCAAAAGGTATATCGCTCTATGACTCTTTGCTTTACATTTATGCATCTAGACCCGATATCATGCTTAGTGTGTGCATGTGTGCATGTTTTCAAACCGCACCCAAAAAATGCCATATGACAGCCGTTAAGAGAATTTTGAGATACTTGGTTCACATACCTAACCTAGGGCTTTGGTATCCTAAAGGCTCAAAGTTTAGTTTCATTGGTTATTCTAATGCAGACTACGCCAGTAGCTAAGTGGATAACAAAAGCACCTCCGGGACTTGCCAATTTTTGAGAAGATCCATAGTTTCTTGATACTTCAAGAAACAAAATTCCGTTGCCCTATCCACAGCCGAAGCGGAGTATGTAATAGTCGGGAGTTGTTGTGCACAACTTCTTTGGATGAGACAAACTCTAAAAGACTACGGTTACAATCTGAACATATTCCACTTCTTTGTGACAATGCGAGTGCCATTAAAATTGCCTATAACCCTTGTGAACACTCAAGAACCAAACACATTAATATTCGGCATTATTTCTTGAGAGACCACTCAATCAAAGGAGATATTGAAGTATCTCATGTGAGAACCGAAAAACAATTAGCCGATATCTTCACCAAGCCACTAGATGAAAAACACTTTTGTGAACTAAGGAATGAACTAAATATCCTTGATATATCAAATGTGGCTTGAGATAGTGTACATCTGCTTGTTGTCTTCTCTTTGATTGATAAACAAAATATTTGTGAAAATATTGAGTGATTTTCAAAACTATTTTTTACGTTCTTGCCATTCTCGGCACATATACTTGACTATGGTGATTATTGTTATTGAATTGTTGATTGTTGGCTAATCACCATTGGTTAAGAGCTTAATAAAAGTCTCTCACTCCATGTATCATCTTTCGGCCATCCAAATCTGCCTAAAAATCTGTTTTAAAATTCATTCCAGGAGACCCCTCTCGGAGTCTTCGGCTCCTAGCCAGAGTCTCCGGCGTTGGAGTATCCGGCCTATGGCCGGAGTCTCTGGGACTCTCGGGGTTTAAATAGCTCCAACCGTCTGCTAGGGTTCATTTTAGAACCCTAGTGCCCCAAAATCACATCCTCTTGCATCTTGTTCAAATCTTGAGCTTTAGAGTGGGATTTCTACATAAAATCACTTTCCCGATCCTTCTCCGAAGTCTTTTATCATCAAACCGTCCCTTTCTCAAGTTTTTGGTGGTAATCTCATTTTGCCCGATCTCTCTCACTAGATGGTTTTCAATGCTTTCAATCTTGCTACCACATGTTTCTAAGGCAATGCTAGTGATTTGGTAACTTTCCCATGGCTAAAACCATAGATCCAGCAAAATCTTCATTCAAACTTGTTTTAGCCTGATCTACTTTTCTAGGAAGTTTTGGACGACAACTCTTTGACAAAATTGTGTATATGAACACATAGAACAACCACTAAAAGGCATTCCTTGATCCCAAGTTTTTGGTATCGATCCGAACAGAATTTGGTTTTGTCGAAGTGTTCAGCTCCTGGCCGAAGTCTCTGGTGCTGGAGTCTCTGGCCCCTAGCCGAACAGTCCGACCCTGCCTGTTCTTTTCCAACTTTCCAAGTTCACTTCATATAGGTTTCTTATTGCTTGTAACTCTCCTCTTTGGCAGATGGCTCATACCAATAATGCCCCAGTGGATAGCTCTTCTAGTGAAGAAGAGATTGCTCCGGTGCGCAGTCCTTTGGCCAAGCGGAAGCGACAGCCCAGCCAGTCATCTAGTGGGATTGTCATTCGAGACTCTCAAGAGGGCGATTCTGCTCAGCCTGCCCAAAAGAAGAAGTCCACTTACCGAAAAGCCAAAGGAAAAGCAAAAGCACAAGGAAAAGGAAAAGGGCTAATGGGTGGGCCAACCGATCCGGATGTGTCGGCGGGGCAACATCAGAATGTCCGTCCTCTCAAGCGCAATCTTGTCTACCGGGTGCGCTACCCAAAAGTGGAGTACCCTCCCACTGTTGACCCCAGGATGATGGTAGACTACAAGAAGAGATCTCAGAATTTGATGGCCAAGAGATTGGAGGACCCCCACTTGTATGAGATTGAGGATGGAGTGGCAAATCACAGGTTCCATATCATGTTTCAGCTTGATTGGTACAGATCAATCTATGACAAGAAGAACAGTCCACCCCTATGAAGTGGATTGATTGGGACTATTTGGAGAAGAAGAAGGATCCCATGTTTGATGAGGTGATCAGGATGTGTGAAGCCAGAAATGTGAAGAAGATCATGGGCTTCAAGCATGATTGGAATGAGGAGCTCATAGCTCAGTTTTACTCCACCCTTTAGATTGATCACAGTGGAGCTGATGAGGAGCTGCATTGGAGCCTTGAAGGAGACCACTTTCATGCATCTCATTAGTTTTTTGCTTCAGTTCTAGGCTTTGATAGTGCTGATCTTGCCAAGGAGAATGTTCATGGAGGAAGGACATTGAACAATGAAGAGATAACTTTCATGTATGACCGTGACTTTGGGCTTCCTATTTATGTGACTTTGGGCTTCCTATTTATGTGATGGTTCATGGTATGTCACCCTACTAAAAGATTCTCACGGCTCTCTTCTGACACACACTAGACCCTAAGAGCGGCGATGCTACGAGTGTCTTACACAACACGAAGACCTTGCTTTCGTGTATGCAAGGCCATCCGAGCAAGGAAAAGGGTTTTAGTATGTTTGGTTTCATATATTCATCTATCATCGAAAACTCCATCACTGCCTCAAAGAGTTGTGGCTATGCACCGTACATTATGACCCTCATTGAGAAAACTTGTGGCTTTGGGATATCTCATGACAAAGTCCACAGTCCCTATAGGGTGCATCCTATCAAGATCACAATTGTCCCTTCTTCACATGTTATGGATCTCTATTTGCTGCTAAATCTACAAATGTTTCTTTTGTGTTGTGAGTATTGGCATCTGATTTTCCTGAATTGATTTTAGAGGACCAAAAAAGGATTTTTTTGTATTCACGATATAGTTCTTATATAATGAGCAGTGCAATCCTTGAGCTGTTTACTAGTTTGCCAGCATTATTCTGATTTTTCAGAATTTTCCTTGGTTTATTCAGATTTTTTTGAATTTTTATTAAGCGTCCGGGTTACCCTCGAGTCTCCCAAATGGGCACTGTGAATTGCCATGAAGGGGGATTTATATATCCCTATTGGGAGGGGATGGCATGGAGGGTTGAAAATCCCCTTTGTGGGTTGGAATCCACGTGTTTCTTTTCTCCCTGTCATCCAAAGTAGCCCATAGAAATGTATGAGTTCGAGATACCGGTGGATGAGGTTATCCAGTTCAGGAATGTAAATAGTTGGGGTCATTTTGTCTTATTTCTATTTTGAAAAAGAAAATCATGTTCAATGTGTTCATTGCCCTGCGTTAGGGATCCAAACTTTAAGGAGGGATGACAATAGGTCCCCATGATAATTCATGGAGCAAGATTTCCCCGGTATTCAACCAAGATTAATAAGTCAAAATTTGTGGGCAGATTTTCCTGAACATATTGTACTCGCTGCAATACTGAACAAAGATCCATCACAAGGTATTCGTGGCATGAATGGGCGACTGTGCGGCACAAGGTGTTCTAGTGGCCCCTGAGTTTGGCCTAGCCCGTGCACACGCGCCTGAGTTCAAGTCATCCTTGTGGGCATAGTTTAGGCCTTCTCTTTTACCGAGGAGTTTAGGCCTTCCTAGGATAATGTGTTTGATTGCTATGAATTTCATAAATGAGTTTACAAGAGCTAGCATCTCTAACCATGGTCTAAAAGTAGATTCTAAACAAGAAATTAGGATGTTATTAGAAAAATAACCCTTGAACAGTTCCATAAATCAGTTCTCTTAACATATATAGCAACTCTCGAAACAAGTGCTCTGTGTTGAACATTTGGAAAGGGTTAATTAGAAAAAAAAAAGTTTTCTCCACCAAGTCAGTAGCATGCATATGTTTCTTTTTCTTTTTTTTTGATAAGGTAGCATGCATATGTTACCAGTGTTGGAAAGAGTGAGGGGACACCAGATTGATTTTTACTTAAAATGACTTGTATGAGAAAACCAAAAAGTAGAAGTAATTTTCTAAAATCTATCAACCTGCATTCTAGACAGCCAGTACATATTTCAGTTGATGGCGTTTGTATCGGACCCTAACCAAACAACCTACAGGACCATCCAAATGGCAGACACAGACTACACATATTTACAAAAGGGGAAAAAAGAATGCGCATTTTGCCGTTTTCATTGCTCTGTTTCATTTCAGGAGCATGTAATCTCCGTCACTGCTTACATCGTCATCGGCGTAGTCATCGTCCTCGTCGTAAGCGTCATCGACGGCGGTTGGGCCCCAGAGCATGCCACCGTGACGCCGGAAGTGGACGAGGGCGAGGGGCAGCGTGCACACGAGGCTGGCGGCGCCGGTGAGGGATATGGCCTCCTCGATGGTGTACCTCGACCCGCTGAAGAAGAGCCGGTTCGTCACGATGGCGCCCACCGCGCCGCCGCTCGCCGTCATCCCGGAGACCACGCCCAGCGACCTGCATGCGTCATCAACCACCGCGCCCGTTAATCGAGTCTTGAACGGTCCAAACAAAGTTGATCCCACACGTTGCTTCACATATTAAATATGTGTATAATACATGGGTTACAAAAGTTGAATACAAAGTTAATTTGAGAGACTTGGCCCACAGGTTAAGCATGTGAGTATTATCAAAGTAATCTCAGTCTATAAAATTTCAAAACCTCATTTGCAGTATGTAATTATCCCATTGCTCTTTTGCTTTTATTTATCTCACAAGGATGTGGTATTTCCTACCAAAATTATATGGCCACAAAATAATTTCTTACATTATTTTTGTCCAAGACTGAAGAAATATTGTCAACATCAACGATTCTATGCTAGATTCTTAGAAGATCCTCAAAAAGCTTGTGGCCACCTTTGATGGGTGCTACTGTGTTAGCTTATGGGACCATCTTTCAAATGAAAGGAACGTATCAGCTTTCAGCTTACGACCCTTATGATCACTTGCCTAACATTTTTAGTCGGGGAATTATGTCACATTTACTCTTAGTCTCTTACATGGCAATATGCCAATATTAAAATATCTTGTGGTATCTTAAGTTCTCTCATGTTAATATTCGATGAATATATATTTTGGAAGAAACAAGAGTCGATGTATATTGCAATATATATGCAACGTCAAACAAAGAATCAAGGAAATTGCAAATTAAGAATATGCAACGTGTTTTATGATGGCTCTTTACGACTTTACCTTTTGGAAACGAAGGGGACGACGCCGAAGGTGAGCCCCGACGCGGCCTGCACGAACGTCGCGCACGCCACCATCACCGCCACGGTCGCAGCCAGAGATGGCGCCTCCGCGTCGCTTATCCTGCCGACCAGCACGCACAGGGCCGCACCGGCTGTCTGCACGGCCCAGAGCACCCACAGCCTCCCTCGCATCCCGAAGACCTTGGCCACCTCGTCCGACGCGACCCCTCCCGCCGGCCGCGCCACCGCGTTCATCGCGCCGAAGCAGGCCGCCGCGGCGCCTGCCGCCTCCATCGGAAGGTGGAACCGTTTCCGGAAGAAGTCGGCCGCGACGTTCTCCATGATGAGCTCGACGCCGTAGCAGTAGCCGTAGGTGAGCGACAGCACCCAGGCTCGGTAGTTCCGCACCCCTCCCCAGACGACCTTCCAGAATCTCTTCCTTGTCTTGGCTCCGCCGCCGCACCCGGCGCCGCGCGGGAGGTCGTAGGGGAAGGCGAGCACGGCGAGTCCCGTGGCGACGAGCAGGGCGCAGGGGAGGAGGTAGGTGACGCGCCACGCGACGGTGATGGGCACGCCGGCGCGGAGGACGAGCTCGTACGCCAGCGGCATGACCACCTGCGCCGCGGCGCTGCCCACGTTGGCCCACCCCGCCGCGACGGCGTTGGCGAGGCCGACCGCGGTGGGAGCGAAGATCCCCGACATCCAGTGCTGGTTCGCGACGAAGTTGGCGAGGGAGAGCCCCGCGACGAACCGCAGCGCGACGAACCCCGCCGGCGAAGACGCGGTCACCGCGGTCACCGCGAGCGCGAGCGCGGCGAGGAGGCTGGCCACCCCCGACGCGCGGCGCGGGCCGAGGAGGTCGCAGGCTGGGCCCATGGCGAGCC